>CM050510.1:117864330-118319330 GCA_027563665.1 Antrozous pallidus
CTGCGTAAATAGATTAGCACCCCATGGAGACACTTCTCTCCAAGGCCTTCCTGTCATTCAGTTCAAAGCCAAGAGAACAGTGCTCCCTCCCCCCTCCCTCCCTCCCTCTCCCTCCTCCCTCCCCCCACCTCTGTCCCTAATGGAATGTGACCGTAAAAAGCCCCAACCAGACACTATCAATGCAATTAGTTCAATCTCTCTTTTACTCAGGATGGCCATTTTGAACCCTAAGATTTCAGCTTATTAATGAAATTGGTTCCTTAGGACAGTCCGGAACCCACCTGCCTGCCCCTGTGGCTACATAGCCAGCCCCTCTGGTTTAGAAAGGCCGGGGGGCAGAGCAGGCAGAGTACCAGCTGGTGCCCATTCATTTGCAGAGAAGCCTTTGCTATAGGAAAATACTACAGAGAGCCTCGGAGACCCCCCCTCCTGGGTTTTCCACGGAAAGAGTTTTCCTGTACCTCAGTCAAAGAGAGTGAGTCACCAGCATTTAGTTGCTCAATAACAGTCATATGGCTAAAGTCCTCAACGCCCCCCCCGCCCCCCCCCCCCAACAATCCGATTCTGCTACATTAGGATAAAAGCACCCGCTCTGCACTTTCAGATAACCAACGAGGATATTACTCAAGTTATTTTTGGAATGTGGGAGAGTCAAACCATATTGTTTTTGTCTCCTGGCCTGGGGCCGAATAGTTTTCGTTTGGAGCTTTCCGAAGCAAAGCAGAGAGATTTTCCTTTTTACAGCTAAAGCTGCAAGAAGCGCAACAAAACACATCAGGAAAACAATGAGGCATGTACAGCTCATCGGACGGCGGGACATTTTCTTCTGATTTCTAGAAACGATTTCCAAAGAACTTAATCTCATTGCGCTTGGATGAGATAAGACCGCACTGCAGACGCCCACTCGGAATTTTTATTTGGTGTGGCACCGCCCAAGCTGCCTCCCAGCCGCCTTTTCATTCACTCACAAAACGAAGCAATGCTTGTCCACAAGGGACCAGAGGACAGAAACCATTTTGTTGGAGAGAAAAGCTTGGTGAGCACACAGCCAGCCATTCCTGGCACAACTCCAAGTGTGTGTCATTTCACCAGGACCCATGCCAATGGAGAGAAATGCTACCGCCTGGAAACAAGCGACCTGCTGGAGTCCACTTCCTCATCGCTCGCTCTCTTCCCGGAGCCGGGCACTGCCTGCTGGCCGTGCCCCTGCAGGGCAGGAAGCTCAGTTCCCCAAGATGGCCAAGGACCCCAGGTTTCCAGGTATCTGCCCTCCACATCTTTGGATGTATTGGCAAAGGAGCCCTCCATGTCCTTCGAGCTGATTCAGCTGGAAGTAAACTCAGGAACGAGTTCCTCGCTTGCTTTCTCTTTCGTGTTTATGACTGTCAACCTCCCTGTGACATTTATGGAGCATCTGCTGGATGCCAGGTGCTAGGTTGGCAGTTTCAAAAGAACGAGCAGTGCTTACCATCTAGTGGAGAAGACGCACAGATGTGCATGTTCTTAAGGACGTGAGGAAGGTGCTAAGACAGAAGGGTGCATAGGGGCAAGGCAGGCTGAGCCCAGCAGGAGGGGCTCCCACGAGGAGAGGACAAGCCAGGGCTGCCAAGTAAGAAAGGGGGGAAGCTCATTCCAAGTGGAGGTCCTAGAGTGAGAAGGTATCAAATGGTTCCTTGTTCATGGGAGAAGACAGACTAAGGCCGGTGGTGGCTGGTCACAGGGAGCTCTGGAGGGTAAACCTTAGAAGCGATGTGGTTGGAGTCTTAAACCTGACCCATCAATTTCTGTCCAAGCTAAGATAAAAAGTCCACCATGATCTGTTTCCAACCATATTGCCTCCTCCCTCCAAACTGGGTCGTGTTGGTGAGCATGTCCAGTTTTAATTAGACTGCTGATAAGTTTATCTAACTATTTCCCTGGTGCACTGGGTAAAATGACAGCCACGCACATCTCACGCACAGCGCACACCGATTGGTGTATGCTTCTGAAGTAATGGTTTCATGTCCACAGCCAGCTGTGAGCTCCATGAAGACATGGATGGTTTCATGCTTTTCCGGACTCTCAAGAACACAGTCTGCAGACACCCAGGGACAGAAATACTAGGGGTGCTGCAAATAGACCCCCAGTATTTAAATATACCACCTGGCCCACAGCCAAGATGGATGCCTAGATTCTCTGGAGGTGAAACCTGAGCTGCAGCCAGCTCCCTAGGTGACTAAGGACCTCTGGCCTGGCGCACAGGCCTGCAGAAAGAGAGGGAAATGGACACGAGGTTCACAACCATTCTGACGCTCGCTGCAATCCCCATGAAAATCTGTTGCAAGGGATGGTTCCAAAGTTTTCTACAGTCTGCGAGGAATCCGTAAATGTCTGAGCCCTCTTGATCCTACCGACTCTCTTGTCCTCAACCAAGAATTCTTGGAATTTTTTCCATTTGAATTTCACAGAACCAGTGTCCGGCAGAGTTCTTTTCCATGAGTTACTAAAGCAGATGTTACGTTTGCATCCAAAACTTCCCCCATGCTCTTTCTCAGAAACCACTTCCGAGGAATGGGTTGCCGCTTGAGAAAATTACAAAAATTTTCTAAGGTACATTTAATGCCCCCTATACATAATCCACTGAGGAAAGAAACTATAGAGCATAAAACCAGTCATTTTCCTACAAGTGTGCTGAAATCTGTTAGTCAGAATTCAAAGGATCTTTTGATAGTAAAGAGAGTTTCACAGATTTTAGCCTAATTTCAGGTACATGAGAAGTTGAGAAGTACAGAAACAGCTCTGAGTTCTTTAAAAAAAACAAAAACAAAAAAAACACAACAGTTTACTATTTGCTTTATCCTTTAGAAATATTTTCCAGGTAGAACTATGGTTGTTAGGATGGCAAATAATAACTTTCTATCACCTAGAAATGCAGCGCCTACCCTAACAACACATCATCTCTCTCGGACGTAACTGTCACCGGTGCGCCTAACTGTCCAGCCACGGATGCGCCCGTCAGGCCAAGATTCGGATGCGCTTCGCCTATCTTAACGGTCTAATAACGAATGGACGCCAAGGTATCAGGAGGGAAGAGAGCGCAGTGAAAATGCATGTTTATTTTTGCAAGAGATTATGGACTCTTTGAAGGAAGGGGTTGTGTGCGTCTCTGTCACACACAGTGAGAGGCACAAAGTAGGACTGCAATAGCTGAGCGATCCCAAGGAGTAGATGTCACCAGCTTACCACAGTAAGTCCAAACAGTAGGTAAGTATTCATCTTTACTTTCAAACAGACTGATCTGAGAATCTGTCCTAAATTAAAAATAAATCCAGTCTCATATATAAATCAGTTTAGCGATTGCTTGAAAGTGTTGGCTGGGATGCAAACTAACAATTCGCCGTGGAGGGAAAGCAAGCAGAAAGGGAACCTAATCAGGGAGTCATTGTGTCAAGTCCCCTTACTCCCACGTTGTCATCCTTTACAGAGTGCTCACTGTGTGCCAGCCACCATGCTAGACCCTTGACCTTCATCACCTCATTTAATCCTTATAACAAGTGGATGAGGTAATAACATTACACTACACTTAAGGAAAGTCGGGTTTGCTAGAATTTAAAGCCACAGGCTCTCCTTTGACTTTGTTGGGCCTTCCCTTTTACCGAGGTCATGAAAGAGCCTCCCTCTCCCCCCTCCTACCCTCTTCCACACACACACACACACACACACACACACACACACACACACTCTCACACACTTTTTGAGTCAAGATACACTCAATACATTGATTCCTTTGGCATTTCCAAAGGACCTGGCACACTGGAAATGTTGCACATTGCCTTATCTAAAACAATCTTGATCCCTTACCCTCTGTTAGCTCCCGGACTTCTTAGAATAGAACCTGCCAGGTGAATAGCATCACCTGGGCCTACTGCACTGAATAGGAGAAGATGGTACCCAGGCCCACGTAGCAAGTCAATCATCCATCGTGACTAACCATTGTCAGGGAGTACCATTCCTCTGGCTGACATAGACAGACAATTACAAAAATTGGAGGGAGGGGGTCACAGCAGTTTTTCGAGGTTTACAAAGCCTACATTTGCTCCCGTCATTTAGCCTTATAGCGTTAATTATGCCCTGGCAAGCTTCCAGGAAACAATGTCTCTCCTTCTCCTCGGACATCTCGGCCATCATCTGAGGGACAGGCCAAATAAGCATGCAAAGTGCATAGCCATTCCTGCATTTTCTTCCACAGGAAGGTGTCATTGTCACCCAGCACACACCTCAACGACTTGCCCCATTTTTTAGTACGAAAAGGGTCCATGCCACCAACTCTGGTTTGAAAAAGTTGTGTGAAAGAATAGGCATGAATGGCACGCACATGTAAGATGAAAACCAGAGTCCTAAGGCAGACTTGTTAAGCTTGCACAATTACTTAGAAATCGGTAGAAACCCTGGTGTCCTACCTCCTCCCCAGTGGCTGTCCCATGACGCCACAACTGGCCACACAGGCAGCCTGGTCAGACACAGCAGCGTTGGAATCCCAGCTGGGCCACAGGCCGAGGGGCCTTGGGCGGATAACTTTCGGTGTGTGTGTGTGCTTCCATCTCATCTGTGAGTGGCAATGATATGCTCCACTTGTGAGGGTGTGTGGAGGACAGGGCCGGCTTCGGGGACATGCCACCAGTGTAGTTGCATAGGGCTCTGTGCTCAGAAGGGTCTCCGTTTGCTTTAATGCTTTGCTGTTGAGATCCTGAAATAGGCAATAATTTTCTCTCTGACCTTGTGTTTTGCAAGTGAAGTCCAGTGGGACGGTGGAGCGTGCACATGAACAGACTAGATACGTGCAGCACGTGTTGCTGCTGTCCCATTCGCTTCAGTGCTGGCAATGCCCGTGAGCACTGAATTCCAGCGGATCCACGATGTGTGGGAACTCAGGGAGACTAAAGGAGAGTGTTTCGCATCTGCGATCGGCTACACAGGGGTGATGAGAGGTCAGTTCCCACTCAAACCAGAATGTCTGCCTCGAATGCACCAGGAAGGAAACGGTGCTCTAGGAAACACAAACAACCGAGGAGGGTTAGCACATCTTTTCTTACCCATGTTACTGACTGTGTTAGCCAACCACTTACTCCGAACGTGATGACACATTCCCCTCGCCTCTCGCTCCTTCCTTCCTCACTGAGCCAGAGGTGGAGTGTCGGGGGAATGTGGTAGAAATAAAAAACAGTGGCGTTAGTTGTGGGCAAGAATCCCACCTTCCAGAAAGAAGAAACACATGTGGGGCTACTAACTATGAAATATTAATTGTGTGAGTTCAATGAGTCCACACAGGAGTGAAGGAATTCTTTATTTATATTTAAAATGGGCCCTGCACAGTATAAACACACAAGGTAATAAGTTAATAATTTAAAGTGTTGCTTTAGCCCGGCCGGTGTGGCTCAGTGTTGAGCGCTGGCCATGCACCAAGAAGTTGCTGGCTCCATTCCCTGTCAGGGCACAGGCCCAAGCGGCAGGCTCGAACCCCAGTGAGGGTCGTGCAGGAGCCAGCCAATTGATGTTTAACTTTCGTTGATGTTTTATCTCTCCCTTTCCCAACCTCTCTTTGTAAAACTCAATAAAAACTCTTTTGCAAAAACACATTTGTTATTTAGCGCAACAACTTTGTATTTTAACACCTTTAATGGCACTTTCTTTCTATGCTTTGATTGAATAAGGTGTCCTCTCCCCCACCCCCATATTTTCCTTTTGCACTGAGCCCTGTCAGCTATGTACCCAGAGCGGGGTGCGGATGAGAGCTGCTCTGTATGAAATGGAAGTGCTGGCAAGGAGGAGTGCGATGAAGGGTACTGATGATGGTTATTATTTAGTTTTTACCGCGCCATCAGCTTACAACAGAATAAGACAGAGAGCGGTGAATCCCATGGAGAAATAACCAAGCTGGAGGGTAGAGAGTGTTGGTAGGAATGTGGTTTTCAGTGAGCGGTGGACGGTGGAAGGAGGCCTCTTTGAGAAAGGGCATCTGAGTACGCCTAAGGCAGAGGGATAATAACAACAAGGATTCTGAGCTGGGAGCTCACCTGGTGTGTTCCAGGCGGTGAGGAGGCCAGCGAGGCCCGAGGCACTGACAGCAGGAGTGGAGTTGGAGAGACCAAGGAGTCGGGGCCCTCGGGTCATTACAAAACCTTGGCTTCTTCCATGAGTGAGGCGGGAAGGCACGAAGAAAGTCGCATGATCTGACTGTCATTTCCACAGGATCCTCTGGCCTCTCTGCGGGGACTAGAGTGAAGGTGGGTCGGCAAAGATGCTGATTGTTGAGTTAGTGCATGAAATAAAAAGAGTTCAAGGGTGAGGGAATGACACCACGGAATGAGAGGAAGAAAAAGTTTGCAGAAATAAGAAACAAAAGCTGAGGACAAGAGATTATAATAGTAATGAAGGAAACATCCAAGAACAGAACAGACACTGGGGAAATATCTCATCCCTAACATAGTACAAAGTTTGAGATGATCTGGATGAATGCAGAAGAAAGAGCCAAAAACACTGAGAGAAAATCAAATGGACAAAAAATAAAAATTAAAGAAAGGAAGACTGAAAAAAAAGTTCTCCTAGAAGTACAGAACCTAAGAAGCAGGAGTATTCAAAGACTTAATACACAAGACTTTCCCTGAAATGAAGATTTAAAGAGTATGGGTGTCCTATTTAGGAGAAACTTAATACAGAATGCCAACTCCAAGTCTTGGCCTAAGCTTTTGACTTTCAAAGGATACCATTCTCCATATATCCAGATAGAAAAGACCTCTCATCTATACAAAGAAAAAACTCTGGCTCACTTCAGAGTTCTCAACAGTAACACCGATACACAGAAGAGAGTAAAGCAACACCTGGAAGTCTTGAGGGAACCTCCCATCCAGCCAAAATGTTGTTCAGACACGAAGGCAATGGCCAACCATCCAAAACAGAAAGGTGCTCCTGAAATACCACCGCAAATTCTTCACAGGAAAACATCCTGACAACAACACCCAGCCAACTAAGAGAGGAGTCAAAAAAAACCTCAGCATGCAAATATAGTAAAAGCACTAGCAGTGAGTTCTATTAAGTATGAAAGAGATGCCCCAATTAGTGCATTATGGTGATGGGAGAGAATGGCAATGTTTGGAACAAAGAAAGTAAAGAACAATATGAAAACACTATTACACCAGTAAAAATCAGGAGGTGGGTGGAAGAGAAGCACGAGAGTGCTACTGTCCCTGTTTGCACAGCAGGGAGGGTGCTTTGCACCTGACTGTCCAGGATTCTTACTCTAAACATCTCACAGAAGCTCTCAAACCACATCACCCAATTGCTTCATCTTCGCTTGGAGAGTATACTGCTTGTACATACACATCAACTCCTGTTTCTTGGACTTGGGAAGGCAAAGGGTATCTATCACAAGGCAAATGTATTTCAAGGTTTCTGCAAGAAAAGGGAGATGGCACACCTTTACCTTTGTACGGGTTATATACAGGTTCTTAGTGCAAGAACCAAAATTGGTGCTTATTTAATCTTATCTAGAATTTCCATAGCCTCTTTCCTCCAGAGAGGCTGCTGAATAGGGGGAAAAATGATACACTGGTTTTAAGGACCGCCACAGAGGGTTTTATTTTTTTTCTTCTAGTTATTTAACCTGCATATTCATGCAAATGCCATGGAATTCCTCACAACAAGACTTTCATTTTTCAATGTAGAGTCTTGTCCAGGTGTAATGGTATGCCGTGGGTCCTCCATTCTTTTCATCCCATCTGCCCCTCTGTTAGGTAGGCACTGAGTCATGTGACTTCTCACCTTGGGTATGGCTGACTGGATTGTTAGCAGACATGGGGGAGTGGAGGAAAGCATACACGGGAGGGACAAACACCTTTTGTATCCTGTCTTGGAAAACATGGGCTAGGCCAGTGGTCGGCAAACTCATTAGTCAACAGAGCCAAATATCAACAGTACAACGATTGAAATTTCTTTTGAGAGCCAGATTTTTTAAACTTAAACTTCTTCTAATGCCACTTTTTCAAAATAGACTCGCCCAGGCCGTGATATTTTGTGGAAGAGCCACACTCAAGGGGCTAAAGAGCCGCATGTGGCTTGTGAGCCGCAGTTTGCTGACCACTGGGGTGGGCCAATTAGGTTTTCATGTCTGGGAATATGAATTGAAAGACCGATAGAGAAGTCCCAGTCAGGAGCAGGTACTTCTATGTATTAAAAGACCAAGTAAGGCAGGCTTGGGGCAGTATTCCAGAGACACGCAGATGCCAACATTCCAAGGGGTCATGGTGTGTCAGAGGAGGCCAACTAGAGGGGAGGACAGTAAGATGTTCCCCAAAACTCAACAGATTGTCCCAGAGCAGCTTCCTGAGGCCCGATGGCTCAGCATTTCCCAGCCTCTGAGGAGATCTGTCTGTGCTGTTGTATATTATACAGACATTCCTCCCTCTTGGGTTGTTCTTATCTCCTTGGCATTCACCTCGACACGCCAGGCCTGGTAACACCACAATCAGTGCGTTAATGCACCTGGAAGCAGCTTTCAAACAATGACAGGTGGGGAGGTGGCAGATAAATACCCCAGCTTCCTAGTCTCTCAGCTAAGATATCCCCGAGGCCTGCTCTGCACTATCTCCCAGAATTCCCAATCACTTGAGCTTTGGCTGCCCACACTGGTAACTAGTTTGATAATTCACCTTTTATTAGCTTCAGTTCCTTATCAGTGTTTCCTGGGATCAAATGAATGACATGCCCTTGAATCCTTGCCCTGGGGTCTGCTTTGGGGTGGGGTGCAGTGGGGGGAGGTCAGCACAAAAGAGAATCTCAGTTATCCATATTTTTTCTGCTTAAGAAGAAGGAAAATTTGCCTTGATCTACTGATCGCTTTCAACTAGTCCTTTACTTTAATTATAGAGGCAGATTGATTCTAAAGAGAATACTACCCTTAGGAAACCAAATATGCTCATCAGATAGAATAGATTGCTTCTCAAGAGAATCAATAATTAATTGGATCATTTTATTGTACAAACACAATGGAATTTGTATGCACACACAGAGTGCTGAAGTGCTTCCTCCTTTAAAATATGTAAATGAGTCTATTTGGATTAACTCGGGTCACAGGGGTCAGATCTAACAACTGCATCATAGACAAATATGCCCCCAATGGCTTTTAAATCTTCAGTTATGTTTTAGGGGAAAGGATGTGATTCAGGACATTTATCAAGTTCTATAGAAATGGATAATTTTATAATAATATTAGAAGCCCTGTGCATGAATTCGTACATGGGTGGGGTCCCTCAGGGTGGCCTGTAGGGATCAGGCTGAAACCTGCAGTCCAATGCTGCCTGCAGCTCCCACTCATCCCAACCCCACTGTGCCTGCCACGGGCTCACACACAATCAGTCCTGATCAGGAGAGGCTGGCGCTGCCATAGCAGTGCTTGCTAGCCATGAGACCTGCGTCTGGCACCCTCCAAAGGGGAGTAGCCTGCAGGATCGGGCTGAAACCTGCTTTCCGACATCTCCCAAGGGGTCCCAGATTGTGAGAGGGCACAGGCCAGGCTGAGGGATCCCACTGGTGCATGATCAGGCCAGGGAGGGACCGTGGGAGGGCTCCAGGGCATGTCCAACCCATTTTGCTCAGTCCCCATTGGCCAAACCCCAGCAGCAAACTAACCTACTGGTCAGAGCATCTGCCTTCCTGGTGGTCAGTGTACATTATAGCGAGCAGTTGAGCAGCCTTAGTATATCGTTAGCTTCTTATGCTTTGATTGGTTGTTTGGTTATTCTACCATTCTATTTGTATATTACCCTTTTTATTATATAGGACTAGAGGCCTAGTGCACAATATTCATGCACTTGGGGGGCGGGCGGGGAGTGTCCCTCAGCTCTACCAGTTCCCTTTCACATTTCCTTGAAGGATGTCAGTTGGACATCCTTAGCGCTGCTGCGGAGGTGGAAGAGGCTCCTACCACCGCCGCTGCACTCGCCAGCCATCATCCTGGCTTGTGGCTGAGCAGCACTTCCCCTGTGGGAGCACACTGACCACCAGGGGGCAGTTCCTGCATTGAGCATCTGTCCCCTGGTGGTCAGTGCACATCATAGCTACAGGGCATTCCACCGTTCGGTCAATTTGCATATTACCCTTTTATTATATAGGAATTTCATTGTATTTACACATATACATGGACTCTCTTTAAACATTTTTAAATAGCTACATGTTGCTGCAATTCAACCAAAGATTGTGCTGGTACTATGTGCCATGTGCCAAGTCATCATATTTTGAAAGAGGTATAGAAAGTGGTTTTATTCCCTTCCTCATTTCTCACCATTTCCCAGCAAGATGGAAAACACTCTGCCTCTGTATTGGATTTGTTGGAGTTCAAGTAAATTAGAAGACAGGGAAGGGTATTATTAGAACTTATATTCTTCTTGGTTTTGGATCTGGATTACACAATATGTTTTTCCTCTCTCTGAATAAAATATACTAAGAGTACTGAGCATTTACCAATACAATTCAGTGGATAGTAGATCTGCACCCAGAAAAAAGCAATTACTCCACAAAAACAGCATTAAACCAGGGCATCACACAATTGAAGGCAAAGTGGGCAAAATCAGGGAAGAATGAAGAGAAATAAATTACTGCTGACTCATTAATTGTAGGTAAGAAATATTTTCTGAGTATATACAGTACATGAAACCTCACAGGAAGGGGGCTGACAGGGGTATAGAGAGCAAAGATGTGTAGGGTAAGCCCTCAATGAATTTACATTCTAGCAGATCGAATAGCATGAGAACATAAATAACTCTGAAAAGAGGTAGAAGGGACTGGAGTCAGAGATACTGAGAAATGCTAGAAAGGTTTGAAGGAAGGAATGCTTGTCACTTAGCAAATGAGAGAGAGGAAAGCTTCAAGTAGAGTGTGGTCCTCCCCAAATACAGTACGAGTTCCAGAAAGTTGGTTGGGTTCAATATCTTTCACCAGCTGTTACTGACAGAAAATGAACTAGACCACCTCTGGTACCTAGAGAAATGTGTTGGAAGTAGCTACTTATATCCTCGTTACACTCTTAAAAGAGACCAACTGGACCATGATCTATGCTAGATCAAATTCAGCTGAAATATTACTAAACAAAACCACAGCACGTAGCATTTCCAGCAATGATAATGGTAGAACAACTGAGAACCTCAACAATTGGATTCGGGGGTATTTATTATGAAGCAGCCCGTTTCCCTGCAGTGAGCTGGCCACCGAGTGATTACGGAGGTGGACTGTACCCTTCAGGGACAGGTTTAGCCTGAGGAAAAGATAACAGATGAACATAGCCAACTGCATACTGAAATCACATGCTAGCACTTCAGAGAAAAGAGTGATATGAAACAGAACTGGATTCATTCTCCAAGGAGAGCAAAAGTTAAGCACCCCCAAATATCCTAGTGATGTCAAAAATGACCTTAGAAAATGACTCAGGTCATGATGGATGGCAAGGGAAAAGCCTGGTGCCACAGTGACCCCAATATTTTGAATTTTATTCCCAAGCCCATCCTATACCATGGGGACCCATTTTATGTCACGGGAATGCCCCTCTCCACTGAGCAATACATGCGAACTTCTGTGGGTGGGAGTTTTCTGGGTACCGTGAGTCAGAACATCCCCAAGGTCCTCTGATTCATTTCAGTTACTATCTATGGCTACAGAACTTGGGTGAGGGAAGACCTCTAAACAGCAACTAAACACAACTTAGGGGCGAAGGCACCTGCAGCATGAAGCAAGGAACCAGCTAATGTCTTGGTACAGGTCCCACCTCCCTTCACATGACATGCTTGTAGACCTTCACATTGTAGGGACAGAAGGGGCTTTGAAGATGACCACTCAGGATGCAAACAGACATGAATGCCCACATGGGATTTTTCATTTTAGTGAAAACTGTTTGGGAAGCAGCTTTGACTTAGTTTACAAGGGAACTAAGTGCAATTTTAATGCAAAATGAAGTAGTCACTGGGGAAGTGATGTTCAAGGTCCTCAAACAGTTAAATATAGTTACCATGTGACCCAGCAGTCCCACTCCTGGGTACAGAGCCAAGATAACTGAAAACATATGCCCACACAGTGTTCCCAGCAGCATTATTCATAATACCCCCAAAGTAGAAACAACCCAATGTCCACCAGCTGATGAGTAGAAAACCAAAATGTGGTATATCCATAAAATGGGATCTTATTCGCCCACAAAAAGGAATGAAGCAGTAATAGATTCTACAACGTTGATAAACCGTGAAAACATGACACTACGTGAAAGAAGCCAGACACAGAAGGACACAGATTGTGTGACTCCATTTTTATGAAATGTCCTGCACAGGCAAATCCATAGAGACAGAAAGTAGCTCAGCAGCTGCCAGGGCTTGTGGAGTGTTGGCAATGGGGAAGGTTGCTCTCCGGGGTGATAAAACCTCTCTGGAATTACATTGTCGTGATGGTGGCACAACTTTGTGAATATCCTTAAAAACACAGCCACATGTTCATGGCATGTGAATTATATCTTCATGTTGAAACTGTAGGAAGTACCTTATATTCTTTTTTTAAACTATATTTTATTGATGTTTTTACAGAGAGGAAAGGAGAGGGAAAGAGAGTTAGAAACATCGATGAAAGAGAAACATCAATCAGCTGCCTCCTGCACCCCCATCCTCACCCCCACTGGGGATGTGCCTGCAACCAAGGTACATGCACTTGACTGGAATTGAACCTGGGACCCTTGAGTCTGCAGGCCGACACTCTATCCACTGAGCCAAACCGGTCAAGGTGAAGTACCTTATTTTCAAGTGCTGTGTTGTATGCTGGAGAAACAAAAACCTTGAAGACCATTTTCTTGCCAATAAGAACCCAGTTAGGGAGACACGTGCAGACAGACAGACAGACAGACAGAAGTTAACAAGCAAAAGGCGCTGGATGGGCGTTAGTGTGGCATTAGGAAGGCCCCTAACGAGGAAAAGTCTGAAAAGACTTTGCAGGACAGCTTCACCTGAGCTGAATCTCAACTCAACTGAAACCCTTTCACAATCCCCGGTCTTCTCTCCTGTTGTGTTAGGGAGAAGAAAGGCCTGTTCTTCACCTAATTCCCCTCTAACTTACATGGCAGAACTTGGGAAAGTCACTCTACTCTGAGCCTCAGCCCACCTTCCCTGTCAAAGGTGTTGACAGCAACGCAGGCAGGACTAGCCACACTTCACTTTGATAAAACTGAAGCTCAGCCCTGGCTGGTGTGGCTCAGTTGATTGGGTGTCATCCTTTGTACCAAAAGTATGCCAATTCGATTCTCCAGGTAGGGGCACATGCCCAGTTTGCAGGCTCCATCCTTGGTGGGGGGCCATCCAGGGGGCAGCCAATGGATATCCCTTTCATCATTGTTTCTCTCTCTCTCTCTCTCTCTCTCTCTCCCTCCCTCCCTCCCTCCCCCTCTCCCTCTCTCCCTCTCCCTCTCTCTCCTTCTCCTTCTCCCTCTCCCTCTCTCCCTCTCTCCCTTTCTCCCTCTAAAATCAATAAAAATATTTTTTAAAAACCTGAAGCTCAGAGGTACTAAGTAATGTGTTCAGGTCACACATCTAAAAAGAGTGGTGCTGAGCTTTGAACTTGACTGGGTAGTTGGACCCCACAGGATTGAATTCATGGACACTGCACCATACGCTTCTCCTAGCCTCCTACTTGATGATAGGGAGACAATTTCATGTCCATTGCATTCTAGCAGAGTGATTTGATTTCTGCAAACATTCACTCATTCATTCACTCGCATGGTGACAGCCTATTTCCACGCCAGGTGCTATAATAGAACAGAAATATGAATATAGGTCCCCTGTGTGCCCTCAGAGAGAAAGAGAAACTCGAGGTGTCGAAAGAGAGGCTTAACCACCGGTAGCTCCAGCAGCCATAGGTACAGGATGCTGCGGAAGCACCAAGAAAGGTGGAGTGAGGGTAAGATGAGCCTGCCAGCGGGGGATAAGCTTAAGTGAACCCTGTTTGAGGAACCAGGAGGGGCGCTAGGCAGCAGAACAGCACGTACAGGGAGGCCCAAGGTGACAGGGTCCTTCAGACCTCTGTGACGAAGAAGTCTGGTGTGGGCTAATGGTAGGACATGATGGACAGGCAGGGCCCAACTGGCAAGGATTCAAAACTATGTTTCTGGGAAATATGATCAAACTAATGGAATAGGGAGCCTTGGGAAGTCAATAGGCTTATTGATAACTATACATCAAAGGAGAAATGCAAACACTCTGATGCTTTAGCCCAGAGCAGAAATCTCAAATCTCTCTCCTTCTGTCCTCCCCAGACTTAGAAGAAATGATCTGCCACCTCTCATTTCCACCCCCTGCGGAATGAAAGTCAAAAGGCATGGAAATAGGCTGTAAGCCTGTGAGTGAATGAATGAGTGAATGTCTGCAGAAATCAAATCACTGTGCTACAATGCAATGGACATGACATTGTCTCCCTGTCTTCAAGTAGCTGAGGCTAGGAGAAGCTCTATGGTTCGGTGTCCGTGAATCCAATCTTGTGGGGTCCAACTACCCAGCCAAGTTCAAAAATAAAAGTCAAATAAAATATGAGCTGTTTTGAGGGAACCACGTTCCATCAACAAACCAGATGTGGCGATGGTGGCCTGGCAGGCGGAGGAACTGAGAGCCCAGATTCCTGCTTCCACTCCATGTTCATAACAGCCACCAGTCAAGGGCGTCACTGGACAACCGGACGCAAAGTAAAATACTTCACGTTAAGTCTGAGGTCTACAAAGGATTAAAAACGTTTTCCCAACTCAGCCTCTGGCACCACGAAGCAGACATGATAAGACAGCTCCACAGAGACCTGAGGAAGATGCTCTCCAAACTGTGGACAGAAAAGTCCTTCTTAGCCTTTGGCCCACAATGTCCAAGACCAGTGATCGGCAAACTGCGGTTCGAGAGCCACATTCGGCTCTGTGGCCCCTTGAATGTGGCTCTTCCACAAAATACCACGGCCTGGGCGAGTCTATTTTGAAGAAGTGGTGTTAGAAGTTTAAGTTTTAAAAAATGTGGCTCTCAAAAGAAATGTCAATCGTTGTACTGTTGAGATTTGGCTCTGTTGACTAATGAGTTTGCCGACCACTGTCCAAGACCTTCCTGGCCCTTGGATATATGTGTCTGATCTAAGGGGTTAGGGTTAGTGATAGTGAATGGGATAAACGGGAATATGAAAAGAAAAGCTATAGAATACAATGTTATATGTTCTGAGCACATAACAAAGCAGGTTGAGAGCACTTTAGTGTTTAAGCAACAAGTATACACCCCACGAAGTTCCCTCAGTGATGTGGTAAAGCTGAGCATTTGGTTCTTGGGGAGACCATCCCACATGAAGACAATCCCTGGGGCTGTACTGAGCAGCAGGTGCCTGACCAGAACACAGTCACCTTCCTCCCTTCCGGAATATGACCTGCTTTTCCAGGAGGGCACTATCATGTCTACTTCAGCCCCTGGTCTCAAGGGCAGAACATTCTGCTTTGGGATTTGGGCTCAGCTGACAACATAATCACCGCATCCTTCCCAGATGTCCTTGGGGCTTTTGATAATAGTGCCAGCCTCTTCTTGTTTGTTTGTCAAGAAGGAAGTTGCCCTAAATACCTCCATTCATTTGTGCTTAGACCCAAAAGCTCACAAGGAAAAAAGAACAAGGGTTCTAGCCCAGCCAGTTGGCTCAGTAGTTGATTATCAACCTATGATCTAGGACCGTGATGGTGAACCTGTGACGCGCGTGTCAGCACTGACACACATAGCCATTTTCGATGACACTTGGCTGCATGCAGTCACATACAGAGAAGTGTGGGGCCGCATAACGAGAAGGACGTTTCATCCTCGGCTACTACACGCTCAGGTGCAGTAGTCGAGGATGAAGCATTTGCTGTAGTGTAATGTAGACACTCTAAAATTCCAAGCGAGATGTAGAAACTAAAACTTATAAGTATTTTCCTCGAGTAACAAAGTATTTTTGAGAAGGCCAGTGCAGCTGTACAAAATGAAATGGAACCCTTGCATAGAAAGTACCAGCATGTTTTAGACTCCTTACTTGACCAGTTCAGTGATAGATTTAATCAATTTAGAAGCCTAGAACAGACCATAAAAATAATTAAGTATCCTGATGTAGTTGTCTACACTAGTTTGGAATTAAATGGTTTCCAATGGATGCAAATTGATGATTTGGAGATGCAACTTGGGGAATTTCAAGACAGCATCTGGGCTCAGGTGTTTGTCGACTTGCGGTCAAAGCTTGAGGATCTGGGAAAGGTGCCGCCTGGAGAATCAAGAGGAGTGCCACTACGAACAGGAAATTTGGAGTGCCTGGACCCGATTACCAGACACTTTCAGCACCCTGAAAAATATACCAATGGCTTTACTCACGATTTTTCCCTCCACGTACTTTTGTGAGACCTTATTCTCAGTGTTAAATAATATCAAAACCAACAAAAGAAACAGATTGACAGATGAAGTTAGTAGTGCTTGCTTGGGCTTGAAGTGTACAAAATACCAACCTTCAATTGAAGGTTTAGCCAAATGAAATTCAGCAACAAAAAAGTCACTAATAGGCAGGTTAGTTAAATAATTCCCCCTCCCCCTCAACTTATCTTAGTTCACGGCACCCCACACAAGTTAAATAATATCAAGACCAACAAAAGAAACCAACTGACAGATGAACAAAGAATTCACTAAGCAGGTAAGTTAAATAATTAGGTTTTGGTTTATTAAATACAGTTATATATTACAATCATACATTTTTGTTATTTAAACTATAAATATCGTGAAATTATGGTTTTTTTCTCAAAGTGACACACCACCCGAGTTATGCTCATTTTTTTTTTTTTGGCGAATTTTGACACACCAAGCTCAAAAGGTTGCCCATCACTGATCTAGGAGGTGAAGATTCGATTTCTGGTCAGGACTCATGCCTAGGCTCAATCCCCAGTGTGGGGGATCGGCAGGCACCCACCCGATCAATGATTCTCTCTCATCATTGATGTTTCTATCTCTTTCTCCCTCTCCCTTCTTCTCTGAAATCAATAAAAACATACTAAACCAACCAAACATAAAAAACTTACTCTAAGCTCTTACAGTAGAGAGAGGAGAAAACCATGTATATATGCTTATGAATGACAACTGCTCTAGATCGTTGCCGCATCCACAGTCAGAGAGGGTTAGTCACATCCATGTGCAGAAGCTGTTCTTTTATGTTCCCTGATACATTTGCTTCCTCTACATGTCCCAGCTTCTGGCCAATTCCTTGTTTGTTCTGAAATGGGGAAAACAGTTCCTTTCCTGCTGGTTTCCGAGGGTTGTTTTGAGCCTGACAAAGGAGAGACGTGTGTGTGGGGGGGCGGGCACTGGGAAAGCATGGAGCCCCACACAACCCAAACAGGAGCTCAGCCCTGACAACAACAGGAAGCTGCGGCATCTTGAGGTCTTTCTGGCAGCTGCAGGAGGCCTTTGCCAGATAACCCCGAGAGTCCTGCCAGGAGCTGATCCTCAATGCTCCCAGCTCCAAGAGCACAGGACACGCATGACTGCAGGAAGGTGCGCTTCCTCCAACCCCCTGTCCTAAACAGGATGCTCTGAGCACATGGAGACACTTCCTGGGAATCCCACTTCCTGTGCTGGGGGACCTCTATTGCATCACAGCAGCAAAAAGGCAAACAATAGAAATCATTTTTTTTTTAAGTAATAAGCTATCTTACTGTTTTTCTTGTAGCTAAAAGTTAGTGATTGCATGTGTGTGCCGCTATAGCACTTTTGATATGCATGTTGTCATACAATCTTCATAATCAATACTTCCCTTAGACCTAGGCAAGCAGGGCCCCTGCCCCAAACTGCACCTTCCTCCAAAATGTCTAAGCCCCTTTCTTAGGACCAGCTGGGGCCAGCAGTGCTGTGTAGGCAGCTCTCTCATGATCCTCTACATCTCTCCTATGCTGGGCAGAAGGTTGACCAGATGCCCTGAGCAGCTATGGGGCTCCTGTCGACGGGCTATCTCAGGCCCTGAACCCAGTTCAAGTCCAGGAGGGGAGTCCAGTGAACATTCACTCTCTCAGGCTGCCATAGTATTTCTTTCCCATTGTTGAGCAAGATGAGGTGGTTTGCACACTGATTTGGAGCAACTCAAATTGTTTGTACAATACAAGGGCCTCATAAAAAATATAGCTTAGGGACCATAGATCCCTGCTGTCAGCAATCATATAAGGTGTGCATTCTTCTGCATCCTTACAAATGGAAATATAAACTTCCCCAAATAACACAGTTAGTAAGCAGAAGAACTGGGACTTAAATTCCGGAATGTCCATCTCCAAAGCCACACACTGAACTAACCCTCTCCATTTCCTTATCTGCCTCCACTAAGATACCATTACCCAGGACTCGCTTTGATACTGTTGATTCTCTTGTTCTCTTGGGATTGAAACTACTGACAATCTTTTGTCCAGCACACTCTCATCCAACCACTCTTTTACCTGGTCTCCCCTTGACTTCCTGCCTTTTCCCATGGGCAGACCTAATCTCTTTCATGAGCATCAACAGCTCATGCCAAAGAGTCCGATTGGAATCTCTTTCAGTAGAAGCACCAGACTCACTCACAATCAAGTGTTAGCTCCAGCGGAAATAAAATGTTTAGTTTTTATCTCTAATTGTGGAATAACTTTTTCTCTCAATAAAGAATTTCAGACACCTGCCAGCATACCAACCAACATTTGAGAGAGGTGCCCTAAACTGCAATAGGGATGGCCAACTGGTTCTGAACAAAGGTAGGGTACCTCGGAAGGGGGCCAGAAGTCATGTGTTCTCCATCCCACTCCATGTCCCCTGAGAAGGGTGGTGACTATGGGGGAGTGAGAGAGCCAAGGAATTGCCAAAACTAGCCTTGTTTTCCTGGTGTCCTGTCCTGCCTTAGGACTGACTGATCAGTGCTAGTCATCCCCTCCCTGTTCCAGTGACAGCGCATTACAGCCAGATATGTAATACTGCTTAATACCACTAGAGGCCACAGTAGAACGGCCAGGATAAAAAAAGTCAGATAATAGCAAGCGTTGACAAGGTTGTAGAGATACCGAAATCTTTACTGCTATTGGTGGGAATGTAAAATGGTGCAGTCACTTTGAAAAACTGTCTGGGGGTTCCTCAGAAGGTTAAACAGGAGAATTACCATGTAACCCAGAAATTCCACTCCTAGGTATGCATCACAGAGAACAGAAAACAAATATCCACACAAAAACTTCTATGTGAATGTTCACAGAAGCAATGGTTGCAATAGCCAAAAGGCAGGAACAATCCAAATGTCCACCCACTGATGAATGAATAAATGAAATGTGGTCTATCCAGACAATGGAATATTATTTAACCACAACAAGGAATGAAGTACTGGCACATGCGACAATATGAATAAGCCTGGAAAACATGCTAAGGGAAAGAAGCCAGACAAAAATCTATTTTATGATTTCACTCATCTGAAATGTCCAGAAGAGGGAAATCTTTTGAGACAGAAAGCAGATTAGTGGTTTCTTAAGGCTGAGGGTGGGGATGAAGAGGTTGGGGTGGGGTAGTACTAAAGGGCACATGTCTCTCTCACTCTCTCTTTTTAAGTGTTTTTATTAATTTCAGAGAGAAGAAGGGAGAGGATAGAGAGGTACAGAAACATCAATGATGAGAGAGAATCATCGGCTGGCTGCCTCCTGCATGCCCCAACCTGGGGATCCAGCCTGGGACTCGAGCATGTGCCCCAACCAGGAATCGAACCGTGACCTCGTGGTTCCTGGGTCAACACTCAACCGCTTCACCACACCGGCCAGGCTCTTTGAGACAATATATTCTGATGTTTACAATGGTGATGGCTGCACATATCAGTGAACACATAGAACGCACTGAGTTTACAGAGTTCAAAGGGGTGGCTTGTATGGTATTGGAATTATATCTCAATAAAGCTGTTAAAATTGATTGCAAAAACAAAACAAAACACACCCCCCCAAAAAACAAAGCGCCCAGTATAGGTTAACTCCCTTATCTCACCTGACCTTAATCTGACTCTTCTCTCCTTTCCAGCTGTCTAACACGGTACCTGTTTTGCTCTCTGGCTCCTGTGGCTCATCTTCACATGTTTGTAGGGACCATGCCTACGACCATCCTGCCTCCGGTGCTGATTTTGACAAGGAGTGAGTGGCTGGGTGGGTGTCATCATCATGAGTAAAGGCACTGTTATAACCTCAGAGTCTGAGCACTCCCAGGTGCAATGCCTCTGTCCTCAGCCTGGGCCTTCCCCACTTCTTCCCAGGCGGGTGGGCCAGTGACCACATTTCAAGGAGCTTCATTGAAAGGAAGCCTCAACAAATTCTTTCAACATTAAAAACCCGTTCTCATTCTTTTCTTTATAGATATTTCATAAGATGAGCCTTTCGTAGGCAGTGACACAGTATAGGCCTCAACTTTACTTAGGTCATTCTTTCCTCCTGTCAAAGTCATTCTTGGTTCATGTCAATGGGCTGCCCTCAATATTTCTTTTCCATTCATCCACTATCCCGCGAAAGAACAGCGTCTATTGATAAAAATCTTCCTTTCCCATCATACTTCCTTCTTTGACAATTATTACCACCAAGATTGGAAACAGACACATTTATTACTAAGATTAAAACTCCTGGACAAAAACACCCTCAGAATTTAGCTCCCAGGCTGTGTATAACTTCCATTCTCCATTCCTCCCGCCCTCACCCCATTAATTACATACTAAGACTCGTGTTCCCTTGGACAAATACATTATGGAAGAATGGTTCTAGATGGTCCTTTATGATGAAGCCGATGAGAAGACACACAGCCATGTCCAGAGCGGGCTCTCTCACTTACCCGGAGGATCAAAGTTGCTAAGCAAGTGCTGGGACGGGCAGCAAACCTCAGGGTGCAGGTACAGCAGGTGGGTGATGGTGGCACGCCCGTGCCCGGGGTAGGGGCTCCCAGTGACACTCACATCCTTGACAACCAGCCTCCTGTAGGAGCCCCTGGAGCTGGGCCTCTCAGAGGAGGCGGCCTTGCTTTTCTCAGAGCTGCACAATTTCCCCAGACACTTTAAACCAAGCAAGGAGGGCATCTCGGCCCGGATTCCAGAGGAATGAGAAACAGACACCAGGATCCCAAGCAACTGTGCCTCCCCACAACTCTCCAGACTCCTTAGTGTTAGTTCTCACTGCCCAGCAAAGAAGATTAAGGAAGATGTATTTAAGCGATTACCTCAAGAGCTTAGGGCTCCCTATATGCAGAAGGTCAAGTATAATAACAGCTGCTACTGGAAACCCAAGACTATGTCGGTCTGAGACAGGAGAGCATATTCAAAATCAGCCGAGACCAGTTTGGCTCAGTGGATAGAGCGTCGGACTGCGGACTGAAGGGTCCCGGGTTCGATTCCGGCAAGGGCATGTACCTTGGCTGCGGGCACAGCCTGCAGTGCAAGAGGCAGCTGATCGATGTCTCTCTCTCATCGATGTTTCTGACTTTCTATCCCTCTCCCTTCTGCTCTGTAAAAAATCAATAAAATATACAAAATCAGATTCACACCCAGAGCAGGAGGAAGGAATAGCGGCAATATCTACAAGAATAGACCTGCAAAGATTCCTAGAAGATTCAATATCAGCTGGTAAGAGTACTAGGAATAGGACTCGAGTGTATAAAATCTACGAATGCAAACCAGCCCTAGTGGGGTTGCTCAGTGGTTGGAGAAATAGCGCTCAGACTGAAGGGTCATGGGTTCGATTCCAATCAAGGGCACATACCTTGGTTGCAGGCTCAATCCTTGCCCCAGTCGGGGTACATGCAGGAGGCAGCCAATCAATGTATCTCTCTCATACCAATGTTTTTCTCTCTGTGTCTTTCCTCCTCCCTCCCACTGTGTCTAAAAACGAATGAAAAGATTAATAAAAAGTAAAAATAAAAATGCAAATACGAAAATCATCAAGATCATAATTCCAAGTTCTCACACATGGAGGCTTCTTTTCAGATCTCATAGAAGGTAGACCGAGATCAAAGTTCTTCATCTTCAACCAGCAACAAACCCAGCTCCAGGCTACAGGAACCAATCCTTCCCATTTTCTAGAGAGAAACCTCTCCCTCTCATGCCATGAAAATTTTTCTCCCTCATTCCATTAATCCAATGCTAGCGATATCCTTAAATGTTGCCCAGTGGTTTTCTGTTATGGCAATCCCCAGCAGGGTCGCATGATGGCATGATGGAGAGAATGACTGTATAGGTAGCTGGGTGTTTTTACCAAGTTACAAGCCAGCAGGACCCTCATGCATTTAGAGTGCCGATACACACAGGACATCCCTGCTAAGAAGCACTATCCTCTGACAACCACTCAGAAAGGTTAAGTGCAGCATGTGACCATCTGTGGCCACACAATTGCCTCAAGTCACAGTGAAAAAATCCATACTCCTTCTCAGACCCTGGGCCATTGTGTCCTAACACAATTTTCTGTGCATGAAAACCCTTCCACACTTTAAACAGAATAGAATTATAGAGCTGGAAAGGCCTTCGAAGTTCATCTAGTCTAGTGGTCCCCAAACATCACGGCACATCTGAATCTTCCGTAGAGAATTGGAAAAATATAAAATCGCGGGCATTGGCTCAGACCTCCAAATGAGATGCTGGAGGGGTGGGGCCCAGGAGCGTATATTTCTCAAAGTTTCCCCAGACCAGGATCAACAGTCAGGAAGTGCAGATCTACTCCAGCCCCCCAACCCTGAGGTGAGGAACGTCAGTCTCAGAGAAGCTAAGTGACTGGCCCATGACAACACAGCGAGCCCATGGTGGAGCCGGGTCTCCGGACTCCTAGGTTATGACGGTTCCTCCCACAGGCCTCAGGTCCTCCCACAGATGCTGTGGAAGATGAAGCCGAGAAAGGACAGCTTCCTCTGATGGTTACTAATTCCTTTTTGTTGTTGCTGATCATCCTCACCTGAGATATACTTTCCATTGATTTTTAGAGAGTAGATTGGAGGGAGGGAGAGAGAGAGAGAAACATCAATGTGAGGGACACACATTGGTTTCCTCCCACATGTGCCCACATGGCGGGCCTGGGCACCAGGGGACTCTTTTCTTCCATTCCATTCCTGTGTGAACAGCCCACATGAAATCATCCTCTCAGCATTTACAAAGCAGTGTAGTGGTTTTTGTGACATTTCAGTGGTTCTCAACTTTCTAATGCTGCGACCCTTTAATACAGCTCCTCATGTTGTGGTGACCCCCAACCATAAAATTATTTTCGTTGCTACTTCATAACTGTAATTTAGCTACCGTTAATGAATCGTAATGTAAATATCTGTGTTTTCTGATGGTCTTAGGCAACCCTGCTAGCGGTTCTCAATCGGTGGGTCGAGACCCACAGGTTGAGAACCGCTGCTGTAAAATTACAGTTATGAAGTAGCAACGAAAATAATTTTATGGGCGGGGGTCACCAAAACATGAAGAACAGTATTAAAGGGCCATGGCATTAGAAAGGTTGAGAACCACTGGTCTGTGTGGTTATATGACAAGTTATCATAATGCGCTACACTACAAAGCCAATGTTCATTACAGTGCATAACATCACCCAAGGTTTTGCTGGCCTGCATACTTCATCAGAAATAGCTCCACTTAGGAAAACAAGCTCTTCTATGATAAACTGTGAAAAGAAACCATCAGCAAGCAGAGTCACCCAAGGACTTGGACCACCTAAAGGCACTATACCTTTGCTGAGTTTCTACAGTAGAAATTCAATAATAAAATGTAGCCCCACCTCAGAGCCAGGCACCAGTGCTCAGGGGATGGATGATGCCTTAATTATGCTCTTAATTCTCGAGGCACAGGTCCATCCCCCCACCCCCCACCGTAATCTCCTCAAAGGAAGCCTGGAGACTTTCATTTTGTTCTATGTAATGATTTGAGTCTCCTGCCCCCCAGACAACTGTCCCCCTCCCCCTTAAAACCACCTGCTAAGATCTGTCTTCTACTTGTTAAGAAAAAAATATAAAGAGAGAACAGTGTCCACCTTTAGAACTAGAATCTCTGTAGGATTTAAGTTGCTAAGGAAATGGTCTGAATTTAGAGCCCTTGGCTCTACCAGTGACTGTGGGCTTACCTGCTGTTCAGGTTTTGTTTTAATCAGAAACGAGCCAACAAAGAACTCGGCAAACCCATCGCCAACACGTGCCATAAACTCACCATCCCTCAGGCCGATCTTCGCCACTGGGCAGCACAGATTAGGCGGAGAAATAGCAGTTTCCTAAGGCGGAGGGGCTCAGAGTTAGGGGGCCCGACAAGGATGCCTGGGCCCAAGGGAGGTGCTCCCGCTCCAGCAGGGGGTCCTGCTCCCTGCCACCAGCTAGTCTTACACTTCGTCCTTCTCTTCGGCTGCACCATCAACCAGGGGCATCTCCTCTACAAAGCCCAGTGCTAAGGGGTCTTACCCATCCCTCCGAAGCAGGCCGTGATTTTCTGAGCATACTGGCACAGGCTCCCGTCGGGGCAGGGCTCCTCTGGCAGGCCTGCTCCGTCCATCACTCTGCAAGCAGCGGCCTCTCTTCCCGGAATGCCACCGCCCAAGACCTGCTTAAAATGGAACACGCAGCCAAGCCCCCTCTTCCGTATCGTCCCCATTAATAATTCAGATACTACATCAAATCTGCTGAGCAGTCAGGAGGGGAGGCCAAGGCACTCTGAGGACGGAAGCATAATTAGTTTAACAGACAGCAAGAGGCTCAGATTACACCCGACAGGACTCTCCATGGGCAAGGTCTCCACGTGGCCACAGAGCCACGCAGGCAAGGCCTTCAAGGAAGCCGCCGCCGCCGGGGCTCCGCTGGGGGAGGGTCGCAGACGTCCCCCATGGACCTGCCCCATCGAGTTACAGCTCTGTCACTGACCACATGTCACAAGCCACCAGGCTGTGGGCTCCTCCAGTGGCTGAAACATCTCCACGCCCTGAGCACACCCCACACTCCCTAACCCTTAAGCCTTCTCAGGTTCCTTTCACTTTTCCTGAAATTCCTCATCTTTTCTCCACTGCATTCTTTTGAAAATCCATCTGTCCTTAAATATATATATATATATATATATATATATATATATATATATATATATATATATATCTTTGAACACATAACAATCTGGCCACTCAGTGTATATCCTATACAATAAAAGGCTAATACGCAAATTGTCCCCTTAACCAGTTTGACCAGCAGGCAGGCTGGCTAACTGCCCATGTCCCCTCCCCCTGGCCAGGCTGGCCGGACCCCACCCATGCTCCTGGCCTCTAATACACACACACACACACACACACACACACACACACACAGTGGCCAGATTATTATGTGTTTAGAGAGGAAGAGAGAGGGAGACAGAAAGGAACATAAATGATGAGAGAGAATCATGGATTGACTGACTCCTGCACACCCCACATTGAGGATTGAGCCTGCAACCTAGGCATGTGGCCTGGCCAGGAATTGAACCCTGACCTCCTGGCTCACAGATCAGTGCTCAACCACTGAGCCACCCCGGCTGAGCTCCACCTGGCCTTTAAAAAGGCTGCTCAGCTGCCACTTCCTCCATCGAGGCTTCCAGAATCATTCCTGCTGGAGTCAGTTTCTTCCTGTTTTGTCCCAGAACCGCAGCTCTACCGTGGCACTTACCACATCCTGCCTGTCCCATGGTCACCTGCAGGCGGCCGTACCCCTCCACTAGCTGGTGTGCCCCTGAAGGGCAGGAGGCTTGCCTTGGTCTCCTGCTTCCTTCACAGAAGACACTCCACTCGTCTTAGGTGCTCAATGCCTTGAGAGAGGACTGGATGGACACCCCTCAATAAGAAGTGACTGTGAAATATGAGAACCCAATATTTGGATAAAACTCAGATACCAAAGTCAAAACACTCTTTGGCCACGAGGCACTGCTCTAACAGGCGAGGAGAATGGCCATTCCACGCCAGCAGGGCCAACCGTTCCCACACGCGTGGCTACAGATGCCATGAGCCCCCGACTGGCCAGAGCTCCGAGCTGAGTGCCACTGAACTGGAGGACACTGTGACAGGCACACACCCAGGAGGCACAGGCCAGATGTGGCCACAGGACACAGTCCCAGGGTGTGGTCACTAGGAGATAGGCAGTTCTTGCTGGCCGGACCAACAGCTGAGTGCAGGCCAGAAACCCTGCGTCAGCAGCTGTCCCACCTCTGCTGACAGGGGTGCTGGCTATTGAGCAGGTGCAGCGCCCGCTGCTCAGCCCCCCAGCCCCCCAGCCCCGGCCGCCCAGGAGGAAAAGTGCAGAGGGAAGCGTTTCCAGAGGCACAAGGGAAGGTATTTATCATCCATCCGTCACAACACAGAGCAGCTACGGCTCCCGCTGGCAGACCTCCACGATCCCTGTCAACCGACTAGAAAATGTCAAACAACGAAATAACCTTCTTCCTGACTGTGTCACCACCCGGGCCTCCTGCTCACTGGTGTCATTTCTTTAAAAAAATATATTTTAATTTAGTTTAGAGCGAGGAAGGGAGTGAGAAACATCAATGATGAGGGAGAATCAGATGGGCTGTCTCCTGCACACCCCATAGAGGGGATTGAGCCTGAATCCGGGGCATGTGCTCTGACTGGAATCGAACCGTGAGTTTTTGGTTCAGAGGTCAGGCTGGGCTTTTCTTGAGAGTAATTTCTGGACTTCAACTTTGACATCAAAGAGGAACTCCCTGTAGTTTACAGGCACAAGAAATACATAAGATCAACACGGACTAGCACAGGAGCCCTGAACCAATCGGTGTCGGGCTTCTCTCCCCCTGTTTGAAAGAGATGTCTTCAGTGAGCAAACATTTACTGAGCGCCGGCAACATGCCAGGCCAGGTGCCAGCTGCCTGAGTGATGAATAAGGGGCCTCAAAGAGTGCATGCGTTAGCAGGAGACGTGGCGAGGAGGCAGTCTGCTAAGTATCACCCCAGTTTCTACAGCAATGAATGGTTGGGGTCTGGTATGGTGCATGGGACCGTTTCATTTTCTGTCTTCAAGAAAGGAATTGTGTTTCAGACTGAGAGGTGGCGTGTGGCACACACTGGGCACGAACAACTTTATGCATTCCTGTTATCTTCCCAGCAACAGCCCCAGGGAATGTTTTGCCCTCTAGGGAGTCCTGGGGGCTGGAGGGCAGGGGGAGCAGGACCTGTTTCCCTGCCACGCTCTCAGGGCTGTGCTCAGATATCAGGAAAAGAAAGTGCATGAGGAGGGAAGACTGAGTCAGTCTGGTGCTGGTGTAATTGTGAAGAAGATGCTGTTTGAGCTGGACCTTGAAGAAAAAACACGTACTAAGAAAATAAGGGGGTGAGGGGAAGGCAGGGAGGAAAATCGAAACCGAGGATGCTCCGGAAGAAAGCTTTATTTGGATTCCACATGGTGCTGGGAGGAGAGAGAGGTCAGGGAGCACAGATGAGGTCTTAGGAGGAAGCACCGATCCCCCCACAGGTAACCTCTTAGAGCAAGAATGTGGCGTTACCTTGGAGCAAGTGCAGAGTGTGCCCCTCAGCAGTCTGCTCACGGCCACTCTTTCTTAGTGTCAGGACTCCGGGAGATCCTGCGCACAAGCCCACAAATGCATTTCACACCGATTCATCATTCACAGCCTTTCTCTGCCCTTGAGTTCGCCCAAGTACTCTATAACCACAAATTTGTTAATCCTGGCGCAGTCCTGTGAGGTGAGATGGTGGTACACTCTACATGGGCCCCCTTCTCCCCCCCGCCCCAACTCCCACCCCCATCCCCACATCTCTGCCTGAGAAATGGACCCTGGGCTGTGCTCAGATATCAGGAAACAAAACCCACACCCAGAATTAGATATCTAAAAGGAACCTAATCTTCCCAAGGCAAATCCAAGGTTGTCCCATGAACAAAAGATCTTGCCTTTGGCTATTCTTTTTTTTTTTTTTTTTTTTTTTGCAGTATAACTTAGATTTAATAGTAGTACCTACGTTTTCCTCCCCCCCCCCACTGTCCTCCCCCCAGCATCTCCTACACCCAGCACATGTCCCCACCTGCCCCCCCCCCCCCCCCCCCAGTGTCTTGCCTCCGTTGGTTATGCTCATATGCATGCATACAAGTCCTTTGGTCGATCTCCCACAGCACCCACCCCCCATCCTCCCCAGCCTTCCCCCTGTAGCTTGACAGTCTATTCAATGCCTCCCTGCCTCTATATCAATCGCTCTCCCTGTTTCTTTTCTTCAAAAATATCCTGCACCAGGCCTTTGGCTATTCTGATGGAGCAGGCCTGGAGGAGGTTTTAGAAGGTGGTGTTGTAAATGTGGCTGCGGCTACTTTTCTAACCAAGCAGCATTTTCTCATCTTTCCGTAGTCCGGCTGATTGACGGCTTTCTGCTGCATCCCCTCTACTGGGAGGGACAGTTTATTGGGGACAAAACTGGGAGTCTGATATGAAAGGTGCTTTCAGGCAGAATCCTGTCCAGGCATCATTTCACCTCCTGGTCGCCAACATAGGGCATCAAAATACCTTAAAGTTAACTGACTGCTGTGTAAGAGGAACATTCTAGAGCGTATATATAAAATCTTGCTCTTTAACATTTTAAATATGTGTATGCTTCAGAGTGTACATCCTATTAATAAAGTGTAAGAGTCTTATTTATCAGTAAATAATTTACATAAATATGCATTTATATATATATATTTATTTATATATTTTTGCCACTATATATTTATATACATTTTGCCACTAGCAATATACAAAAGCAAGTGAGTTTGGAGACCAGGAAATTATTTTATCCAAATAAATCATAAGGAAACCAACAAGAACTCAACTAACCAGAGATAAGTACTAAATAACGGATGAAACAAAGGTTAAAAACACACAGAGAAGAACGATGTGGTGGGTAAATGCATGGGCTGTGGAGTGTTAAATCTCACTCAAACTCTGGCTTTGCTACTCACTACTGGGCAAGCTACATGAGTTCTTCACTTACTCAAACCCGGGTTAACTCTTACTCAAACCCGGGTTAACTCAAACCCGGGTTATCACTCCATAGCATATCTATGATGTATCCACTAAAGCCTTTAGTAGTTTTCAGTACATAGCAGGGACCTATAAATGTTCATTCAAAGGCTGCAATTCAAATACTCCAAGGACTAAAGATAGAAATTGAAACAGCGCCAAAACCGGTTTGGCTCAGTGGTAGAGAATGGGCCTGTGGACTGAGGGGTCCCGGGTTCGATTCCGGTCAAGGGCATGTACCTTGGTTGCGGGCACATCCCTAGTTGGGGGGGGGGGTGTGCAAGAGGCAGCTGATCGATGTTTCTCTCTCATCGATGTTTCTAATTCTCTATCCCTCTCCCTTCCTCTCTGCAAAAAAATCAATAAAATATATTTAAAAAAACACACAGCAATTGGGGCAGTAGGTTGGCCCTGCAATCCCCGTTCGGGCAGGATATGTGTATAATCCGTTCTCCACTTAAAGGAGGTGCACCCCACAGATCCAGGCAATTACTACTACTCTGGAATGTGAGCCAAGTACTGCCAGATGTTCAGGTTTTTATGCGAAATCTCCCACGTATTAAACATTTGCAACGGATTAAAAAACAAAAAACAAAACCAAAACTCCACCTCATCTCCCTACGGAAAACCTAAACAAAATATGTTCGCAGACCTGCCATGGTTTGGGGCTGCCAGTCTGGGACCATGTGTAGTTATTTCAAACCTGTGGTGTAAACCCTCCCACCCTCCAAGCTCAGACCAAACAGTTGTGATTCATTCCAGGTGCCCGAGGACGGCCGCAGGGTGCGAGATGTTTAGAAGGATTGGAAGCTTTACGTGAATGACTCCCACCTTCTCATTTGTAAAACTGGGTTTGAGTGACTGCCTCGTTGCTATGACCCACCACCGGAGTGGCCGCGTTAGCCCAAACAGCTGCACGGTGCTTGCAGCGCTCACAAATGGCGATTTAAAATAACCTATCTGCTTTTGTTCTGTTTTGTTAAAACACATTTTTCATTTCAGAGAGGAAGGGAGAGGGAGGTAGAAACTTCAATGACGAGAGAGAATCATCGATTGGCTGCCTCCTCCAGGCCCCTCCCTTGGGGCTGAGCCCACAACCCGGGCGTGTGTCCTGACCAGGAACCCAACTGTGACCTCCGAACTCAGAGGCCGAGGCTCAGCCACTGAGCCCTGCATGCTAGGCTGGGCCTGGGCATCTGGAAAGTAAAGGTGGTCTCCTTGGTTTCTGTGTCTGCTTCAGGGCAGGTGCGCTCCAATCCTTTTGAACACTGGACCTTAAAATGAACAAACACTTCCTTATGTTTCCGTGAAGAAAGCAGACGCTGAAATTGCCCATCTAGACTCGGTTTACTCAAACTGACCGTCTGTACAGAAATGCCTGAACTCCGCAGCTGTTTGCATTAACGAAGTGGTGCAACTCCGCAGTACTTCCTAGCATCCTAATGAAAGGCACGTGCATTGTATTGATTAAAATTTCCAGTAACACAGCATAATGCTATTTCTCAGCCTGCCAAGAAGAGAAGCAGTTTAAAAAAAAAAACACAACCATTTACAGAAAGCTTCAATTCATCAGAGAGAATGTGAAAATGTAGTAATTAATCTCACCTAAGAGGATTACAAGTTTGCAGAGAACGGGAAATTGGATTCTGAAGAATACCATGCCTTCCACCATCTACCTCAGTCCGAATGGGTGCAGACCACGCTCTGCACAGAGGCAATTCAGTCAGCATTGATTGAGCATCGCTTTGCAAACAGCCCTGTCCTAGGTATAAAACAGAACAAAGTACTCGGCTTTTTCTCTTCTGATGGAAACCAGTGTAATCTTTTAAGGCGTCCAATACAGAGGCTCTGGAGACAAAGCGAACAAAAATAGCCCGTGCCGGGATGAAGTGGGTGGTGGGTGTCTCCAACGGGACAGATGGAGCATGGCGTGTGTGTGCGTGTGTGTGTGTATGTGTGTGTATGTGTGTGTGTGTGTGTGTGTGTGTGTGTGATTCCTTTATTTATTTTCCAAGAGGAGAGAACTGCTTGGCACAATTAATTTTTAGACTCCCAGTGGCATATGGAGACACGCGGTGCGGTGGTGGGGAGGCAGCCTCCAAATAGAAGACAGAGCGAATGGCAATGGCTGACAATAGACACGGGGAGGAAAAGAGCTTTTTAAGAATACGATGTACAAGTGGCTTTAAAACGATCATGTTGCAGTTGGAGAAAGAGTAACCACATGTGTGAAGGACCACAGAACCTGTGAAGCGAACGGAAACAGGGTCAGCCTGCGGAACACAGGCCCACGGAAACTTCACACGGGTGAACTGACCAACCGCCCCGCCATCCCCCCAGCCCACATCCGCCCTGAATGCTGCCCCCACCCCTTTAGGGTGATTACTCCTCAAAGCCTTCCCAACCCACAGCCCCTTGCGTTTGCTCCTCTCTGAATTGCTACTTTATTCCTAAAATTTCAAACTTGATTTCTAATTGAGGGTCAAGTTATGTCAAATATCTCTTCAGCTATAGTTCCTTCTATTTCATTTTCTGATGTTGAAGTAATACACCTCATTGGAGAAAAGTTGGGAAATACTGAAAATTGAGAAGAAATGGAAGTAACACAAACATCTAGAAACCACTGTTAATTCTTCTTTGTGTTTTCCTTCATTTTTTTTAAATGAAATTGTTTATGTAGTTCAGATCACATTGCCTATGCAATTTATGACTCTAGTTTCAGAAAATGTACCATCATATCATCCAAAGCTACTGTAATCATTTCAGTGTTAACTTTTTAATTGCAATGTATCTTAAATGCACGAAATTTCACAAATCTTCCATTTAACCACCTCCCAGACCAAGATCTAGACAATTCCTAACACCCCAGAAGGTTCCTTTGTACCCATCAATACTGCACCCCTTCCCCCCAGCTCACTCGTATTCTGACCAACCACAGTGGATTAGTGTCGATGGCTTTTGAACTTCAAGACAATTCACATAGTATGTCCTCTTCCATCAGTATGACACCTGTTCAATTCATCCAGGTTGTCCTATCAGTAGTTTTTGTTTTCAATGAGTGACATTCCATTGACAGAATGCACCACAACTAAGTTATCCATTCTCCTGTCTGGGAGCATTTGTTTTTTTCCAGTTTGGAGCTATGACAAATAAAACCGCCAGCACTATTATTATACAAGCCCATCAGCAGACACACACACTCCTTTCTCCTGATTTGTACTTTATATTCCCACCAGCAATGTCGCAGAATTCCAGCTGTTCCACATCCTCATCAATACTTAGTATTATCAGTCCTTTTAATGTTGGCCGTTCTGACAGACGCATAATGATTAATAGAATCTCACTGGGTTTTTAATTTGCATTTTAATGACTAATGAAGATGAGATTCTTTTTAATATGCTTATTGGCATTGTGAGACATCCTCTTTTGTGAAGTATATGCCTTTGTGAAGTATGGCTAACTGGCCTTTTTCTTATTGATCTGTGGTAGTTCTTGATATATATTAGATCTGAGTACTTCTTTCAGACCAACATAATGCAACTACTTTCCCTTAGATGGTGACTTGCCTATTCATTTTCTTCATGATGTCTTTTAATGAATGACTCGTAATTTTAATAAAATTCAATTTTTTCTTTCATGGCAAGTGACTGCTTTAGACGCTGTTTAAGAAATCTTTGTTTAATCCATGAAGATATTCTGCTGGGTTTTAGCCAAGAAGCCGGTTGCTTCACTTTTCATGTTCCGCCTCAATGGAGTGTCTGTAAAACATGTAGATGGGACAGCCAATGGCTCTAGTAACGGTGACCAAAAAGCCCATTCTTTCTGCTCTTCTGCTGTAAGTCAACGTGTGTGGATGATTTCTGGACCCTAGTTCCTGATTTCAGAGAGGGAGAGAGGAGAGCGATAGAAACCACGGCGATGAGAGAGAATCAGCTGTACGCCCCACAACCTGGGCATGTGCCCTGACTGGGAATCGAACACAGCCTCCTCATTCATAGATGGACCCTCAACTACTGAGCCGTGCTGGCTGGCCTCTATTTCCTTTTATTTCCAATTTTAAAAAATCTTCCCACCACTACCACCAGGCCATTCAGACCTATTGCAATCATTTTCTATTAAAGAGACCTTTACCACCTTCACTTGCACTGCAATCCTTCAACGTTTGACTTGCACAGGACAAGCCTCTGATGATGGCCTGGGCCAACAGTCGGCAAACCGCGGCTCGCGAGCCACATGCGGCTCTTTGGCCCCTTGAATGTTCTAACGCCACTTCTTCCAAATAGACCGCCCAGGCCGAACACCGACTTCTGCGCATGGGCCATGAAGTTTCAATCACACTGGACGCGCGCGCCCGCACGTGGTATTTTGTGGAAGAGCCACACCCAAGGGGCCAAAGAGCCGCATGTGGCTCACGAGCCTCGGTTTGCCGACCACTGGCCTGGGCGAACAACCATCCTCACTCTCCCCTCCTGGAGCCTCTGTCCTCACTCACTGAGCTCCTGTCACAGGGGCATCTTGCAGGTCCCAGATGGTGCCCCACCATGTTCTCACATCAGCCAGAGCCTCATACGCACTCGTCCCTCTGCCAGGCCGCCTGTGGCTCCCCTCACTGTCACGTCCACTCCTGGTCACCACCTGGACCCAGCCTATACACGTCACTTCCTCTGTGAAGCCTGCCTAGAGGGATGCCTCCACTAAAGTTCCTCCTGCTGCCACAGTGTCGGGGATACAGCCACCTGTGTGATGTCTGTCTTTCCACAACCTGGAAGGGGCAGCATGAGAACAGGGGCCACAGTACTGTTTTAACAATGACCTTGACTGGCCAAGAGCGGGCGTTTACTATTTATTTGACTCTTTTTGTTGTTGTTATTGTTTCCATTAAAGATGAAATCCCTTGAGTTGCTTTTAAATTTTTACTGGGAGGGGTGGGGGGTGGGGAAAGGTCTTAATGGGCAAAAATTGAGGCAAATGTATTCAGAGGGAAAAAAATTAAAAGGATGAAGCAGGTTAGCTGGTGAGCAAACCATGGCTTATGAGGAACTCTGTAAACACCTTTGATTTCAATCTTTGAGAAGAAGTTGAGTAGTTACTATTTTAAATGTACATTTTAACTCTACATCTCGTATTCATTGTCACTTTGTGTCCATGGAGTCGAGAGGCAGCGAGTGAGTAAACCCTGCCATTAGACTGGCTTCAAGGTCTGAATCTGCCGTGATATGAGGTAAGACACTTCCGAAAGCCACCGTATTCTTCGTAAAATGGGATAATAACAGAGTTGTTGAGACGATTGAAGAAGAGAGCATGACAGGTAAAGACAGAACATGCACATGTCACATAATAAGCACTCAAACCTTCAGCTGTCTTAATTATTGTGATTCTTAACGCTACTGTGGACGAGAAGGAGCCAGAAAAGCAACACACTGCTGAAACCTTCAAAACCAGGAATTTATATGAAGGCTCCGAGAGTCATAAAGAGACTAAAAATAAGTTTTTTCTTTTTCATAAAGAGACAGAACATCAGCAAGTTGATGGCAAGGCTGGATCTTGGGAAGTTTCTTGGCAGATCCCTGACTTAATCCCCCTCTGGGGCTCTCTTGCTATGTGAACATGAGGCTTTCTCCATGGCTACCACACGATGGTAGCAACTCCTCCCTGTCTGTTTGGTGAGAACTAAATGTTCCCTGTGTCCCGGAGTACCGGCGTACCCACAGTCACTGAAGATGGTGGATTGCCCCATGTCGGTGATTCTCAGGCTGAAATCTACACTGTACCACAACTGATACTATAGGACACTGCTCTTCATACTTATTTACATATGTTAGCTCCTGGAATGCTTTCAATGACTTCATACATGTGTTCATGTCATTGCCTTAAGAAAGCACCACAAATTGGTTTGCTTGAACAACAGACATGTGTTGTCTCTCAGTTCTGGAGCTAGAAGTGCAAGATCAAGGTGTGAGTAGGGGTGGTGCCTTCTGAGAGGTGTGAGGGAGAATCTTCTGCAGGCTCCCCTCGCCCCCATCCTGGCCCCTGGCACCCTCAGGTGTTGTGTGGCTCGTAGCTGGTTCTCTCCCTGAATCTTCACACCGTTTCCCCTCTATTTTTGTCTCTGTATCCACATTTCCATGTTTGATAAAGTCACTAGTCACGTGGAATTAGGACCCATGCTGGTGACCTTATTTTAATTTGGTCATCTGTAAAGACTCTATCCAAATAAGGTCCCATTCACAGGCAGGGGGTAGAGGGGTGGGGAGGTCAGAACCTCAAAATACTTTACAGGAATACAATTCAACACACAACAGCAAGAAAATAAATGAGCTGAAATAGAGGAAAGAGAACTTCTCAAGAAAAGAAGAACAAAAAATGAACATAACAAGTTAAAAAGAGAAGGAGATAATAAGTAATAGTGAGAGTGGATTTATGTGATTATGTTACCTGGGAAAATGGTGTTTTCCCAAGAGACTCAGGGGTTTTCAAATTATTGTGTTCTCAAAACCTCTCAAGAATTCCTTTTAATTTTATTGCTAATCTCGGGTATAATGACTAGGAGTGGAGGGTTCTAAGTCCTTTTATAGTGTGGTTTTATTTTAATTGTATGTATTTAAAATCAAGAGGGAGGCCCTGACCGGTTTGCCTCAGTGGATAGAGCGTTGGCCTGAGGACTGAGAGGTCCCAGGTTTGATTCCGGTTGTGGGCACATCCCCAGTGGAGGGTGTGCAGGAGGCAGCTGATCGATGTTTCTCTCTCATCGATGTTTCTAACTTTCTATCACTCTCCCTTCCTTTCTGTAAAAAAATCAATAAAATGTATTATAAATAAGTAAGTAAATAAATAAATAAATAAAATCAAGAGGGAGGGTAGTTACCTTGGGAAAGATCCTCATGTCTGAGGAGACTAGTTCCTCCCTCTGGCACCCCTGGAACATTGATTGACACTCTGATCTACTTGCCTATGGCTGCTGCTGGTCCCTCAGCACCTCAAAGGGAAGAATCATAGCGACCGTGTTCCTAGCAGCACCCCCAGATCCTAATAGTGACAGGTGTGCTCAGTCACTGTTCCAGGAGCTCCGTAAACAATACTGAAATGAGGTGTGTTGGGAGAAGCAATACTTTCCAGATTCCCTTTCTGTGTGTATTCTGACATCTCCATCAGGAGAGAAAAACCAAGAAACCCCTGAGAAAAATATGAGGCTTTAATAGAATTAAGACTCTTATCCAAGGGGTGTTCCTCATTCCCATCTTTCCTGAAGCGATATTCCAAATGCTCCAGTATCTGGACTTAATCAGAAGAAATCTAAAATGCAGGCTCTGGGCAATAAGCTGACTGTAATTGAATAAACAGGAATTAATGACTTCTAGCACATGAAACACCACCCTTCACTTTATAACAGTATTCTGAGCTATTTTCCTATCTTCCAATATGGGGGAAACATTAAGATTTCTAAGTAAAACCTAAGTGAAATAGAACAGAGGCAGAAAAATACCCATTTGAATCCTGTACATTGTTTATTAAATACTTAAAAATAAATCATCCCTATTAATTCCATAAGTTTCTTTATATAAATCTAGGTAGGTCACACCAGTCAAATAAAATGTTTTAAGTGGCATAAAATCAAATAATTTTAGCTAGGTATTTCTTTCATTTTATTTCTAAACCTTTTTTTTTCTCCAGCTAAACAAAAACATTAACATTCTCGGTAAACATGTTTTCAAACAGGCTTTCAGAAACAATCTGTAGCAAGTAATATTTTTGGAGAGTGGTGAGTTTTCATTCCCACTGAAGCAAGCACCTTGCCTGTTGGGACATTGATCTATTGAATGACCATATAGTTTTCTGACTCCATCTCTAAAACACATCCTGTTAAGCTAATCTTTATGGCCTTTGAAACCATTGATCCTTTTTCTAAGAGTCTTCCATAACGGACTCTTCTTTTCAATATTCTAGGCCAGTGGTCTATACACTAATTTCCTCTGTCTGGTTTTACAAATAAGGTTTGATATGTTGTTTTGTTTTGAAAATATATTTTTATTGATGTCAAAGAGGAAGGGAGAGGGAAAAAGATAGAAACATCAATGATGAGAGAGCATCACTGATCAGCTGCCCCCTGCACACCCGACACTGGGGGACCAAGCCTGCAATCTGGTCACATGCCCTGACCGAGAATCAAGCCTCAACCTCTTGGTTCATAGGTCAATGCTCAGCCACTGAGCCACGCTGTCTGGGCCACAAATAAGTTTTTAATAGAACACAGTCGTGTCCACTCGTTTATGTATAATCTATGGCCGCTTTTGTGCTATAACCACAGTTAAACAGTCACAACTGAGACCATTGGGCTCACAAAAGCGAAAATACTATCTTGTTCTTTACAGACAAGCTTAGCTTCGGGCTAGTCACACACAGTGTTCACGTCTTCTATTGGCTAGCTCTTTGCTCTAGAAACATCTTATTCATTGGTTTCATCTGAGATCATTTCCTCACGTACGGTTAGGAAGATCCCTGAGGGTCATAGCTTTAATTTCGCAATCAAAAATGAAAAACGCCAGCTTACCTGGACATGAGTCTCGGGAAATGTCCATTCACGCCAATGCTACTGCTACTGCAGAGATGGTCGAGTAGATCCCATCAGCTGCCCTAATGTATCACCTCTCTGTTGTCCAACCCCTCTGCCAAGGAACTTCACGATCCCCTCCCACTTTGAGACCGGGCTTCACCATGGGCCCTGCTCTGGCCTATCCTATAAGGAGGAAGTGACTCTGTGGGAGTTTTGAGCTCAGCTCTCAAATGTTTCTGCTTGATCTCCTGACCTTCTACTTCAATGTGTTGAGGACATGGCTGGGTTAACCTGCTGGTCCCAAGAGGAGGATGAGAGATGTGTGGAGCGGAGCTATCCCTGAATAGGGTAAGCCCTTCAAACTATCCACCAGTTCAGCCTGCAGCTGCTGACCACGGGAATACCCGGCAGATCCGTGAGAAATGAGAAAGATGTTGCTTTAAGCTTCTGAATTTTCGGATGGTTTATGAAGCAGTTATATCTAACTGATAAAAGAGTGCCTGTCTGAAAATACTGCAGAACAATTTTTTGGACCCCTCAAGGGAAAACTGAAAAAGTTAACTATTCATTACTGAGATCTCAGAAAGATATAAAAATCATCGTTTCTAACATCACTGAACTTATATCTCTGTTGTAGGAGATAAAAGAAAGTGTGGGATAATGAGAGACAGTAATTGAGTGCCAAAGTCTACAGAAACTTGGAGCTTCCGGTTAGACACAGTGCTGTGAACACGTGTTTGTCTCCGTGCCTGCGCAAAACCCCGAGGAGCAAGAGAGGAACAACTGTCGACAAGAGATGTCGACACAGTTATGGAGCTAGAAAGTCAATGAATGACATAAGCAAAGAGGGAAAGATTGAAACTTAGCCCGGAGGGGAGATTTCAACTGGGGCAAGTGGGGAGAGGCCTGGTGCTGGGGCTGCAAGGACCGGCTGAAGGAAGAGATGGCTAAAACGTGAAGAGGACAGGACGGTGGGTTGACAGTCTTCATGGTAAAGAGTGACGTCTCATTTTCCCCTCCCCTTCTCTCTGCCAGGACACCAACCCTGGGTGCTGTCCCAACCTGGAAGATCTCTCGTCCCTTTCCCTGTATGTGGAGATGGGGTACAAGAGAGGCAGCAACTCTTTCAGCTCTTTCTAGCTGTTTATCCTGGTACTTAAAGCCATCTCTCTAAATAAGATGCTTATATGGCCATCTTGGTATTTTTTCTCATTGTAGACATCATCTATCGATTTACTACAAATGATTAGGATTCAACTCTTCAACATTCTTCACAATAGGTAAAGTCTAAAGTGCGAAGTTTAGAATTGCACTCTGAACCTACCTTTTAAAGCCATCCGGTGTCAGGTGTCAGGGGAAACCACTGAGATAGATGGACAAAGAACTGCACTTAGGAATGGGGATGGATCAAGGAACTGTCCATTTTCCACATAAGGTTTACCATACTATTTGGTTTTTCCTTGTCATTTGATCAATTTTTATTGTGTCTCTGCGTCAGGCACTGTACTAGAAAGATATTGGTACACAGTGATGATCAGCTTGGGCACTTTCTTCCTTCATGGAGCCTGCCGCCAGTGGATGAGTAAGCCAGGAACGGGGAATAGTGACCTCAAGCATTTGAACCATTTGCACCTGACCATTCATTCCATACTCTGCTCCTCTAGTTAGTTCTAGGGCAGGGGTCAATGAACTATGGTCCACACGCTGCTTTGTCTTACCCCAAGCTGAGACTGGGCCTGTTTTTGTTCGTTTGTTTTTCATTTTTAAAGGGTTAGAAAGAGAGAGGGAGAAGAAGGGTGGGACAGTAGCAGTGATGGCATAGATAATATATTCTGTGAAACCTAAAATGTTACCATCTGGTTCTTTACCGGAAAAGGCTAGGGGCTTACCAGACCTCTCTCGAGCACTATTAATAATTTCCCCCCACACACAGAGCAAATTAGATCTATTTTCAACCTTTTACTAGACAGCAAGTTTATTCAATCATGCCGGAAAAGAAGGTCAAATGTCCCACTTGGAAAGGCCACATTGTGTAAGAGATGCCACAGTCCCTATCATCATAAGGAGTCAGAACAGAAAAACTGGAATCCTTGGCACTCACTCCTTTGTCTCCCACTCATGGGAGAAGACACTGTTTGACTTTTAAAACTAGGAACATGCATTACGTTGATGAAAAGGAAAGGAATAGCTAAAACCAATAATAGTCGTTACTCCCTCCATTTGAAAGGTGGTCCAGGAGAAAGTTTTGCCTTTCCTATTGTGTTTGAAATTTCTATAATAAAAGCTTATCCTGCCACAATTGTATAATAAAAAGTAATCAACACAAAATATACATATTAAAATGAAATAACCAAAGTAGAATCAAGACTTTGCAATCCAAAGCACTACGCAATAATATAAATAATTAGGAAGCGTCTGGATTTCTTAGGTGGAGCTATAATTGCTAATTATATAAGCCACTCATTACCACAGGCGAGGCACTGTGCTATGGGTTTTAGACAACCTCATTTAATCCTCCCAAGCACATAAAGCAGACTTGGGTTCAAGCTCCATTTTCTAGATGGGGCTTGGGGAAGTTAAGGGTACATGGCTAGCAGGTATCAAAGCTGAGATGTGCACCAAGCCTCTCTGTCTCTAGAGCTCAAGAGCTTGACATTGTATTCAGAAAGAACATGCTTTCCTTTTGCAAGCCCACAATTATACAGTCCTATTGGAAGAAGATAACTTTGGGAAATTCACCAGAGTGGTCATTTTAGCAAGGGAGAAATACATCCCAATCCCTGTGGCTCTGGCAGTAAGGAGGAGCAGAGAGGGGTCCTGAGGACCAGAGGCCCTCTGCCCTCATGACGGAGCCATGGTACGAAGTGACCTGTGGTCAGAGTGTGCGCCATGAAGCCAGTGGGGTCGTCTATATCCCAAGGAGCACCTCCCCGTCTTCCCTCCCCGTCCCTCCCTCTCCCCCCAGCATCCCAACCTGCTTAGGAGACCACAGCCCTGTCCATCTGGTGTTCTCAGCCTTGCCCTCTTCACCCCGCCCAGGTCCTTACTAATTTCTTCTGTTGGTGAGATGCCCAGCACATCTTTGGCACATACATGTCGGGGATCCTTCCAAGGTTATAGATTCTAAATGACAGAGATTTATTCTGAACAGCACCTAGCTCAATGCCTGCCACCTGCTGAAAGATGCTTTAGTAAACTAACAATAGACAGAATGCTAATGAGCTGCTCCAATGCCAAGTCCAAGGAGGGCTCCGTGACACATGGGTGCACCCTCCCTGGTGAAGCTACCAATTAGAGGCAGGCTACTGCAGTGAGAGTGCCTTTATAGTAATAACAGTAATAATGAAGAATACTAATAAAGACATGGGTGAGGCCAAGTAAAATGGGTAATTAAAGTCAGGAACCTGTATATGCAGCTTGAGTATTCACATAGCCAGAAACACCTTATATATGAAAAATAGGGAGAATAAACCATTTAAATCATTTAAAAATAGTCAATGGGGTGTCCTTCCTATCAAATAGTACCATCCTATCTAATAAAAGAGTAATTTGCAGATTGACCATCACTCCAACACACAAGAGGGCTGCCCTCATGTTGTCAAAGATCCTGCCCCCATGTAGACACAAGATGGCCACCACAAGATGGCCAGCAGGGGAGGGTCATTGGGAGGTTCCAGGCCCTGCAAGGGAGGGCAGTTGGGGGCAATCAAGCCTGCAGGGGAGGTCAGTTAGGGGTGACCAGGCTGGCAGAGGAGGGAAGTTGGAGGCAAACAGGCTGATAGGGGAGCAGTTAGACATCAATTAGGCTGGCAGGATAGTGATTAGGGGGTGATCAGGCTGGCAGGCAGAAACAGTTAGGGGCAATCAGGGAGGCAAGTGAGCAGTTTGGAGCCAGCAGTCCTGGATTGTGAGAAGGATGTCTGACTGCCTGTTTAGGGGATCAGGCCTAAACAGGCAGTCAGACATCCCTCGAGGGGTCCCAGATTGGAGAGGGTGCAGGCTGGGCTAAGGGACGTCCCCGTTCCCCCGTGCACGAATTTCATGCAACGGGCCTCTAGTCCCATCATATAAGGGGAAAATACATCCTCTTATATTAGCAATTATAGTTCTACTTATTTGATTGTGCTTCCCATCAAACAGTACGATGCTCAGGGTGACATTTTCCTAAGAGCAGTATGCATCCACTTCACCTTCTAACTCTAAACCACATCAATGTACAGGCCAGCACGGGGCATGGTTTCCATTCCATCATGACGGGGACTAACGCTGGGCCTGGAGAATCTCTATTCCCGTAAGACTTCCAAGGAAGCCTCGTGTGGGGAGCCTGCGAATGCTGGCTGTGGGGGAGGGAGACTCTCAAGACCAGCTCTTTTTTAAATAATATATTTTTATTGATTTTAGAGAGGAAGGGAGAGGGAGGAGGCATAGAAACATCAAGGATGAAAGAGAATCATTGATAGGCTGCCTCCTGCACACCTCCTACTGGGGAATGAGCCTGCAACCCCGGGATGTACTCTGACCTGGAATTGAACCGCGACCTCCTGGTTCATAGGTCAGCACTCAACCCTGGGTTGGGCAAGGCCTAAGGCCTGTTCTGTTGTTGACTGGTTTATGCGAACCCAATGCCTAGTGGTCCTCAGGCATGTCCCTGCCATGCCATGCTCTAATTGATCCCCTGGTCAGTGACCTTGGCAGAGCTCATTCCCAGTGGCAGCTGTAACTGCTGTGAAAGCAGAAAAACCTGTCCAGCCTCCCACTCTCTCACAGGAAACCTAAAACGTGCGCATCAGCACATTGCACTCCCCTCCCCCTTTGTAGAAACCAAGGGCCTTCAGAGGCAAGTTTTGTTAAATTCCCACTTTCTGAATGAATACCCTACCTTATCACTCCAACCTTTAAAGTATGTCAGTGCTGGAGAAGTACATGTCAGCAGTTAGATGTTACTATTGAAGAGAGGGCTAGTGTCTCATACGCCCTAATGAAGTGTGTGTCAGGACTGGAGAGCAGAAAGTAGTAGACCTCTGAGTCTAAGTCTGACACCAACAGCCGTCTAACTAACCAGCTCACGCCTCCCAGGTGCGGCCGGAGAGGGCCTGGAGGACGGGCTCTCATTCAAGAGGGAGGGGCGAACCGGTGAAAACGTTGTGGCTTTAAAGCATTAGGGACGCAGCCACGAGAATAGGAGACAAAATTTAAGTATGGAAAAACGTATTCATTGTATACCCTTGCAAAATACCCAGCTATTAAAAAAAAGGTAAGTAAAATACTTTGTCAATATTCCCTATGGAGAGTACCTTTAAAACAAGGCAGAGTATTGTTTTAAACCCGTGTGTTTCAACATAAGGTGTGCCTGGACGATTTGCCAACTGTCCAGCTGGCAGCAAACGGAAAAATCTCAAATGCCTTCACTATATGCCATGGAGGGGAGGCGGGGAGAGCAGTAAAAAGCAGAGAAAAGAAATAAAATTTCTTGTCTTTCCACTTTATTTGTTTAATATTATTCTTTTTAAATATATTTTATTGATTTTTTTACAGAGAGGAAGGGAGAGGGTTAGAGAATTAGAAACATCGATGAGAGAGAAACATCGATCAGCTGCCTCCTGCAAACCCCACACCGGGGATGTGCCCGCAACCAAGATACATGCCCTTGAGTGGAATCGAACCCAGGACTCTTCAGTCCGCAGGCTGACGCTCTATCCACTGAGCCAAACCTGTTTCAGCTTATCTTTCCACTTTGATCTCTCTCTCTCTCTCAATAGACATAGATAGATATAGATGATATAGATACAGATATATAGAGATAGAGATAGAGATAGAGATAGAGATAGAGACATAGAGATAGAGATATAGGTGTATAGGTGTATAGATGCATAGGTGGATAGATAGATAGATATAGATGTGTGACTTACTCTGCCTACTTATAATCTTTCTGCCATGTAGGATTTTCTAAAACCTGCCCTATCTTCTCTAGAAATGCAAACTAAAACACATTCTCTTTACAGTATGAGGAAAACAGAGGGTTTCAAATTTATTCAAATAGACATACAGACATCGTTAGAAATTCTAATTTTATCTCTAAAACCCCTTTCAATTAGAAAAAGCCCTTGAATCACAGTTTCCACACTCAAACTACCAGTAAGTAATACATTACTGCTAATTAACACGCCCCGGGCTGGCCATTACAACTCCGAGTCTGTCTTCCAGGACAGCCCAGAGTGCACCCAGGACCCCGGAGGCCTTCTGTCAACATCGGGAGATATCACACCCGGAAAGGACAGGAGAGAGAGACGTTGGGGCAGAGTTCTCGGCTCTCTGCCCACACAGGGCGTGCCGTCAGCTTTAGATTTTTACGATGCTGATGTTTGTCAACTTTTGTCTTCCCAGTACATGACGGAGGCCGATCAATAAATACGAAAGCACATTTCCAGATTTTCCAATCCGCAACCTCTTTTAAAACAATTTGCATTTCAGGAGAAACGTTCATGGCACGAGAAGCCACCATGAATTATTCATCAGCTGCAGAGCGTGCCAACCCCCAGCTCCCGTGCCTCCCGACATGTGTGTGCATGTGCCGCGCGGCGAACTCGGCCTCCAGCCTACCCATCCCGGTGGGAAGGCAGAGCTGGGCTCCGTCCCGGGCACTCGGAAGTGAAGGCGGAAGGGCACAGAGCCTGCCCGCCTTACGTGGAATGACCCACCGGCCGGCTTACTTTGCAGAAACCAACATAAGTCACAATCGCTTCTCTCAAGGGGCCTCGTAGCAAAAAAAACGGCGCGAACAGACACGGTTGTGATGAACAGCCAGCAGGACGGCCCTGGGCTGCCTCTGAGCCGGGGTTGCCTGCGGGTCCCCGGGGATCGGAGCAGGAGGCGCTGGGCCGTGCCCGCAGCCACCAGCCTCGGCTGGGAATGAACTTGCCTGTCAAAGACACCTGCAGCGGAAGCCTTCGGGGGCCGCGTCCAAGTCCAAACCAAGCACCCCGTGTGCCCCACCCCGGGAGACAGAACTCTGTCCACAGGGGCGAGAAAGAATTCACTGCAGAGCTGTGTTAACCCAGGTGCCGCCAGGGGAAAGGGGGACAGGAGCAGGTGAGCGGAAATAGAATCAGAGGCCCCCCCCCCCCCCCGCAATCACCGGGGGCTCTTTTTAAAGTGCTCAACAGACCATGCCGCCTACATGTAACTGACATCGCCCGACGCCTGCTACAAAACAGACATGTCAACTTTAAATTCCCATTGTGTTCGTATCTGCAAATATGTTGACATTTAAGATATGCATTTTATATAAATATGGATCATGCATATCCAACGATCAGAGTGTTATATTATAAGAAGCAAGGGATCATTTTAACCACAGACAAGCCCCAGCACCCCTCCCCATCTGGAAAGACATGGTCTATGTCAGACAGGACATATGTCAAACCTTGGTCGTCCCCGGCAGCAGGCTCGGGGTCCATGAGCGGAGCCGCCTCCGCGGGCCTGGGTGTGCACAGCCCCGGGACCTCGGGGTTCTTCGCGAGGGGCTGGCGCACGGCAGGAGGCGTCCACCCCTCACCCCTCAGGGGAGAGGCTTGGCGGGGCCCTGGCTTGCCTCCCGGGAGTTTGTGGGCTGAGCTGGGCTCCAGCGAGGGGTGTGCCACTCAGAGGGTGTGCCGCAGCGCAGCTCAGGAAGAATGAGGAGTTTCCTGCGTGATGCTAGCTCCTTCTTCAGGCTCGGAACCCACAAACCCTTATCCTCTGCCCCGCTCCGTCTCCTCTCGATTCTAAAGACCGCGGCAGCTGTGGACCCACCTGTAAGAAACTGTCCGGTCCAGAGGCCTCCGTCAGCAATGCACCTCGGGTTCTCCCCAACTCTGCACCATCGGGGATCCAGATTTTGGTCACTGTCACCCCACAATAACGCAAACACAAGAGACAAAGAGAGAAAAGGATGGATCTCCCCATGCCTCCTCCCTCCTTTTTTTGTTTAACGAATTATCATCTCACCAGATGGGCTTTTTATTATTATTTTTTAAATACTGGGGTTTAACAAAAATGCTGTGAACAGGGAGTTGCCTTTTACTACCACCCTGAGTGTCCAGCGTGGCTTCCGATGGTGATCCAGGACAAAATGCTGGTGTAATGCCCTAACCGGTTTGGCTCAGTGGATAGAGCGTCGGCCTGCGGACTGAAGGGTACAGGTTCGATTCCGGTCAAGGGCATGTACCTTGGTTGCGGGCACATCCCCAGTAGGGAGTGTGCAGGAGGCAGCTGATCCATGTTTCTCTCACACTGATGTTTCTAACTCTCTATCCCTCTCCCTTCCTCTCTGTAAAAAATCAATAAAGTATATTAAAGAAACACACACAGACACACACAAAACAACACCAAACGCTGGTGTGAGACAAGGCCTGGGCGCCGAGTCCTCTTCCACGGGCCCGGGCTGTCTGAAAACAATGACCTCACCCGGAAAGGCGCAGGAAAGAGGCATTTCCCCCATGGCCAGCCATGCCCCGCCACCCACAGTCCAAAGTGAACCCCGGAGCTTCTGCAAACTGGGAAGGCTGCAAAGACACAGTTTAAAGGGGGAAAGACACTTCGCACAAAGCCTTTCCGGCATCAGAGCCGGGTATTGGCTAAGCGGCAGGGGAAACTGGCATCACTGTTTTAAGTGCGATCATCTCATTCCCGAAGAGAGACGTGCATCCCCGCTCCCACAGCCTCCCCACCGGCAGGCTGTGCAGTCACATTGTTCAGCTACCGAGTGTGAGTGACGGAGCGTTCCCAGCTTGCTCTCTTCCTGTCTGGGTGGGGATTTTTGTTATTTTGCAACGGCTCTGGGGAGAGCCAGACTCATGGCTCTCCGCCTCGTGGCCTCCCCCCCCCCCCCGCCCCCGTCCAGGCCAGGCCACCGCCTGGAAGTTTCTGCCCCCGATAAGGTCCTCCTGACTTGGCCGAAGCGCCAGGCGCCAGATGAAGGCGCACGACTGGAGGGCTCCCGGGTAACGTGCTTGGCACCGCAGAGCTGTCCCGGCTGGGGCTGCCGGAGGCCCGCTGCGTGTCCTGAAGTCTGAATGCGCCTGGTGCTTAGCTTGCTTTCTTTTCATAATTTTTTTATTCCTTAAAGTATTACAAATAGTAGTACATATGTTTCCTTTTTCCCCCCCATTGACCTCCCGTCAGCCTCCCCCAACCCCCAGCACATGCCCTCACCTGCCCCCCCCATCCATGTCTTGTATCCATTGGTTATGCTCATATGTGTCCTTTGGTTGATCTCTCACAGCCGCCCCCCCTCACCTCTCCTGCCTTCCCACTGTAGTCTGACAGTCTGTTCAATGCTTCTTGGCCTCTGTATCAATCTTTTCCCCCCTTTTCTTAAAAAAAAAAAAAGTCTTGCATCTGCATCCTGGAAATAAATATATAAGAACAAACAAAAAAATGTTTGAGTCTCAGTTTCAACGTCCAACAGTTCTGAGTTGACGCTTAACTTTCGCTGACAGTAGGTCCCTGCTTTAGCCCCAGTGTTTTCTGTTCGTGTCTCCGGATTCTTACCATAAGGAGGGAATGAAAGTCTACAGTTGCGTGGGGGTTTTTTGTTTGTTTGTTTTATCCCCGGAGCCTTCATTCTGGATGCAATGGATGCCAGTATTTCCTGCTCCCTTGAAATCTCAGATTGTTATTCGGGCCTGACTGGAAATGGAAGGGGGAAGAAGAAACCACACATAGTGCTGTAGCCATTTCTGAGGCTAATGCAGAATTCCAGTTGAAAAGCAATTTCTCCAAGACAGGGCGGCCTGCGAGGGAAGGCGTGGGGGTTGGGGATAAGGGGCAATCCAATATTGAAACTGACTTTTTGGACAGTTAGCCAATAAAGGAGTTCCTTCCTAGTCACCCCCCCCCCCCCCCAAATTTGACTTATTGGTTGAGCCAGAGATAATTAGATTGGCAATGTATTAGATTCTAGAAATCAACTGCTTAAATGCAGTTTAAAACGCACAGCTATTTCCTAATCAAATGGCAATGACAGCCCTCCAATATCGCTTGCAAATCAGAGACACTGCTCTGTGTTCTTTGTCTGGGCAGCTCAGTCATCTGAGGATCCTGGAGAAGTCTTCACACCACCGTGCACCCCGGAACCCTGCCCCGGAAAGCAGCTGTCAGCCAGACGCTGAACACATACGAAATGCTGCAAATTGCTCAGGCACCGGGACTTGAGAAATGCTTGATTAAACACCATTAAACAGGTTTCTTAACTGCGGTCTTCTCAGAGACATGACTATGCATGTGTGCCCTGTACCTTTAAAAGAATAAGGTCAGAAGCACTTTCCAAATTTATTTGACCAGCTAGCCCCCGCCCCCAGCACTAATATTAACGTCCCACAAAGCGGAGTTTGGAAAACATTCCTCCAGGGAAGAAGAGAGCAAGAAGGGATGTTAGAGATAATTTATTTCACAGCATCAAAGAGGAGAAACCTTAAAGCCAGAGGAGTTTAGGGAATATCGAGTTAGGGGTCTGGGTTCTTCTTTCTTTCCTTATTGAATGTTTAAGAAATTCAATTTTCCCTTTCCCAATGGAATCATTTCTCTTAACGGAATTCAATTTGCTTGAAGTTTCTGTCTCTTTGGCTCAGTTTAAAGGCCACACAGAATGTCTGAGGAGGACAGTTCTGCCTGGCAACATGTGGGTCTGCTGTTTGGATGGGCGTGATAGGCCAGTGCTCTGTTCGGGGTGTGGTCCCAGGGATGGTACCACACCCCGATAACATAGATGCCACACGTTCTCAGGCACACAGCACGTCTGACACGTTCTGTTGCCAGGCCCGGCCTCGGTCTGCTTTGCGATGACAGGAGAGGACACGGGGCCTGTCCTAATGCAATTATGACAAGGCTGCCAGGGAGAATGGCGGCCATCAGTAACAGGACATGACAGCGCCCTGCCCTCGTCTTTGAAACGAAGCAGGAGAGACAGAAATGCCAAGCAAACTGAATTCCCTAAAGAAAAACGATTCCCTGGGGAAAGAGGAAACTAAGTTTCTTAGAAGGTCCTATTCAATAAGGAAGAGGAACCTAGACCCCAACTGGAAAGACACAGGGAAAAGGTGAAGTACTGATTTGTCATTTCCCTTGAACTTGGGTTCCAATGACCTTGCCAATGACAACGGCACGGGGAAACTGGACTGGAACGCGCGATGTTCCCCTGGGCAGGATGGCTCCCGGGCTCTCGTTCAGGGGAGTCAAAGGATGAAACCACGGACAAACGGTGGTAAAAGGTGGAACTTTATTGAGAAACAAGCACAGAGTCCTGTGGGGAGGGGGAAGGAGTCGCCCTGAGTCCCTTTTCTCTAAGGTTTGTAAAGGCTGCAGATCTTTGTGCCTTGATATCCCCTCTGATTGGTCACCATCCCTTCTGATTTGGTCACTATAGCAACATCAGAGCTCAACCCTCCTGTGAGGTCGTGAGGTTTCCTCCTTCTTCTCCCTTATTGTTTTCATTCCCTCTGGGCTTTCCTCTTCCCTCTGAGTGGGGGACTTCCTTCTCTTCATTCTGTAAATGTATATTTTCTGCCACTCCCACCCCCCCCCCTTATTCTATGGAAATGCACCTTCTGCAGCCCTGTGCTCTTTCCATGGACCCTTCATTCCTAACATTTCCTAAACTTGCCTGTCTCACCCCTAACAACTCCTTTCAGCAAAGTAATAACATTGAAGAAACGGGGTGCAGATATAAGGGAAAGGAGCGTCTCTTTCGTGAAGCTTTATACAACCAAAGCAAAGGGCTTCAAGTTTCAGTCTGGGAAATCAACAGCTGATGGGGTGCCAGGCTCTTTGGCAAACCAGAACTTCCAGATTTTTGTTGCCCTCACTTGTGACAACTGGTGCGGATCAGCATATCTCAGCTACCATCCCACACAACATTCTCCTCACACCCCTGCGAAGGCCTCCTGGTTACAGTCTCTCTGATGTCAATGTGCCGAGAACCGGATTAGTCAAGATCTTGCCCTGCTGGCCCCCGTGTCACGAAGTCAAAGGCAGGTTTCAGAATCCAGCATCAGGACTACTTGCTCAGACCCCAGGCCATGTCTCCCTCCTCTGTCCATACAGGCAGAAGGGAAGAATCAGAATTGGTTGTCTAAAGATTCTGTATGCATTTTTCAGGGCTGCTATGACAAAAACAAAAACAAAAACCCAGAATGGGTGGCTCCAACAACGGAACCTATTTTCTCACAGCTCTGGAGGCTAGAAGTCCAAGATCAAGGTGCCAGCAGAGGCCTCTCTCTGTGGCTTACAGACGGTCACCTTCTCGCTGTGTCCTCACAGGGTCATCCCTCCGTCTGAGCAGGTGCCTGGTATCTCTCTCTCTTCTTTCATGTCCAATTACTCTCTTCCGATAAGGACACAGTCCTATTAGATTAGGACCTATGCTAATAACCCCATTTTAACTCAATTACTTCTTTTAAGGCCCTATCTCCAAATACAGTCATGTTCTGAGGTCCGAGGTGAGGTAGGGCTTCAACATATGAATTTTGGGAGGGCATAAGTCAGTCCATAACAGACACTGGTGGGTCTTTGCACCCACAACCATGAAGTCCTTAGGGCTGTGTTGAGGCCTTCTCACCCAGTCTTTGTTCAATAAGAACAAGAATTCACAATTATCTGAATCTCTTGGGCCGGAGACTCAGAGCATGCTGGAGGGGGAGGGAGAGCACAAGTTCAAGGTCAGGCCTTCCCTTTTCTGGTCGATGGGGTCAGAGAGAAACAATTCTTGGCCTAGCTTCTGCCCCACCCCCACTCATCACGAGCTTAGCAAGGTCACTTTGAGGTGGATTTTTAAAACATTTAAGTGGCACTTATCAAACCCTCCGAGTCAGATATGCACAGCTACTAAAAAGCACACATTGGAATGCGAGCTGGAATCTGGCAGCCCCCGGGCCTCTCGTGTCCGGGCCAATGCTCCTAACTGTGAGGTGACGGGTCCTGGGAGCTGGCACGGGGCCCCCGACAGCTGTTCTGTGCAGCAGGCCAGCCAGGAGGTGAGCCAGCCCAGCCGGCCCACTCAGCCCCGGGCTGCAACCAGCAAATGTCAGCGAGCAGGAGGGGGAACCCGCACAGGGCGAGCGTGTCAGGCAGTGCTGGCCTCACACAGTGTGTGTGCAATCGGCTAACCCAATTGGGGCAGAACAAGACGCAAGAGCGAGCAACATTTACCACCAAAGAGAAAACCTAGGCGCATCCTCAGTCTAATAAACATCGTTAATTTGGATTGTCCAAATTTTCAATTTAGTAACTTAGCTATTCTTTTTTTAAAAAAATATGTTTTGCTGGTGGAGCTCGGCAGCAGCTCGCTCTCGGAGGTGCTGGCGGCCATTGCCCCCGGCACAGAGTCCCCGGGGCCGCATAGGGCGGAGCTAACGCTGTCTGCTTGGCCCGGAGACTCCGCCCATCCAACCTGATCACAGCTGAGCTTCACAGACAATTGGCCTGGAGGTCAACCCCTCCAAGTGCTAAGAACGATTAACCTGAGCTTAACTTCAGCAAGACTGTGCAGCCCATATCCACCTCAGGTAACTGGGGAGGCTGAGCCACTGTCCCTAGTAGGAAGTCTACCACACAAAGCTAATTGACCAACTCAGGGAAGCAGCCACCATGCAGCAACATGGAAAGAAATCAGATGTGAAAGAAATGGAGGAAAAAAAACGACTGGACATGGAATTCAGAACCACAGTTATAGGGTTTTTCAAGAGGCTCCAACAAAAGGTTGAGGCCTGTAAGGAAATAAGCAAGACCACAAAGGAAATGATCAAGACCAACGTGGAAATGAATGAGTCCTACAAGGAAATGAAGGAGACCCTCAAGGATATAAAGGAGACTCTCAAGGATATGAAAAAGGACCAACCAGAAATTAAGCATACACTGACTGAAATAAAAAATATTATACAAAGACCTAAAAGTGCTCTGGAGCACCCCAAGAACCAAGTTAAAGATTTGAAATACAAAGAGGTAAAATCTACTCACCTGAAAAAGCAAGAAACCAAAAGAATCCAAAAAATTGAAGATAGTATAAGGGGCCTCTGGGACAATCTCAAGCATACCAACATCCGAATTATAGGGGTGCCAGAAAAAGAGAGAGACCAAGACAATGAAAACCTATTTGAAGAAATAGTGACTGAAAACTTCCCACACCTGGTGAAAGAAATTGACTTAGGAGTCCAAGAAGCGCACCAAACCCCAATATATCGGAACCCTATGAGGACCACACCAAGGCACATCATAATTAAAATGCCAAGAGCAAAAGACAAAGAGAGAATAATAAAAGCAGCAAGAGAGAAACAGTTGGTTACCTATAAGGGAGCACCCATACGATTGTCAGCGGATTTCTCAACAGAAACAATGCAGGCCAGACGGGAGTGGCAAGAAATATTCAAAGTGATGAACAGCAAGAATCTACAACCAAGATTACTCCATCCAGCAAAGCTATAATTCAGAATTGAAGGTCAGATGAAGTGCTTCGCAGATAAGAAAAAGCTAAAGGAGTTCATCACCACCAAACCAACATTATATGAAATGCGGAAGGATATTCTTTAAGAAGAGGAAGAAGAAAAAGGTAAAAATATAAATTATGAAGAACTAATACACATCTATCAACAAATGAACATATAAATCAAATGAATTGATAGGCTGATGAACAGGATAAACTGGTGAATATAACAGAGACATGGACATAGAGAGGGAATGGACTGACAATTCTTGGGGAGAAAAGGATTGTGGGAAGTGCAGCAAGAGACTGGACAAAAATCTAGCAACAATGGGAGAGGACAGTGGGGAGGGGGAGGTGAGGGTGGAGGGTGGGATAGGTACAGGGTGGAGGGGAGCTATAGGGGGATAAAAAGGGGAAACAATGTAATTAATAAAGTGAACAATAAAGATTAAAAAAAATAAATTAAATTAAAAAATATGTTTTATTGATTTTTTTACGGAGAAGAAGGGAGAGAGATAGAAAGTTAGAAACATGGATGAGAGAGAAACATCCATCAGCTGCCTCTTGCACACCCCCTACTGGGGATGTGCCCATAACCAAGGTACATGCCCTTGACGGGAATTAAACCTGGGACCTTCCAGTCCGCAGGCTGATACTCTATCCACTGAGCCAAACTGGTTTTGACTTAGCTATTCTTTATATCACCAATTAAAAAAAATGTTTCTATTGATTTCAGAGAGAGGAAGAGATAGAAACATCAATAATGAGAATCATCTACCTGCAGCCTCCTGCACGCCCCCTACTGGAGATCAAGCCAGTAACATGGTCATGTGCCCTGACCAGGAATCAAACTGTGACTTCCTGGTTTAATGTCAATACTCAACCACTAAGCCATCAATTTTAAATTTAGTTCTCAAAACCTTTTCATATAGATATAAAATTCCATAATCTTTCTTGGGGTTTTAAAAAATCATTGAGCCATTTCTTTAGTATACAGTAAGTGCTTTAAGGTAAAAATTGCTTGGATCAACGTATTATTAAATGTATTGATGACTGTATTTTAGAGGCCTCCTGCATATGCAGCACAAAACCAGCAAAGAAACAGAGAGGAAAATTAATTCCTCAAATAGAAATCTCCTTATTCATCCCTCTGTTAATTCACTAACACAGATGAAAAAATACTAAGAATGACTAGACATTTAAGGAAAACAAACAGCACAAAATGGGACCAAGATGAAAATACAAGCCCATGATTCTAGAGAAAACAGATAATTCAGTCAGCAGAAAAAGATCTAAATAAAAATGCAAATTTGGTTCATGTTCTGTAACATATTTGAGGACACATTGTATCCATGAAATAAAAATGGGGAAACATTAAAGAAGCAATAAGAAAGAAAGAAAAGAGTTTGGGGAAATTACAAATGATTTTAGAAAGAAAATACATTTAGTAAGTAGGCTATGAAGAAAATGTCAAGGAGATCTTTAAGAAGGTAGAACAAAATAAAAAAGAGAGAAAATAGGAAAGAATGAAGAGAGACGGAGGAGCAGAGACAGTAAGGGGAAGAAGAGAATAAAAGAAAATGCCCCATATCTGAAGAAGGGCACAGGTTTTTATATCGGAAGGGCAAGCTAGATGCTGAATAGGATGAAGGAAAAAAGACAAACAGCCAGACATGTCCCAGTGGAATTTCATATCCCTGAAGATCCGGAGAAGAACTCCAAAGCGACCAGAGACCAGCTCAGGACTCCAAGAAAGGAAAAGAACTCAAGCTGCATTAGACTTGGCAGCGTCTGTGGATGTCAGGAGACAGGGAAACAAGCCTCTCGAGTTTTAAGGAAAACCCAGCTTTGACTCTGGATATCTATTCCAGGTCAATGAAGCTTGTGGGCAACATGAGACGTTTCAGACAGGCCAGATTCCATGGACCTCGCAAGCACCTTTCCTGAAACAAACAGCACAAAACAAAAACACCTGTTATTTACAAACTAATGCAAACAGAAGGAAAAATTAATCATCAAACATAAAGCTATACGTACCAGGAAAATATGGAATTAGTTTAAGAATAAAATGGGGGCTAGAGGGTGTGGAGGACTAGAATTCCACAGTGACAGCTATGTAAGAGATCCAGAAAACCAGTGATCCCTAATGAGAGCATTGTCAGCGGGCTCCAAGAAAACATCTTCAGGAAGTAGATTTCATTCAGCAAGTTAGTATGACTAGAAGTGTGGAAGACCCTAGTGATGTTATTAATACATTTATTTGGCTTCGCCAAAAAATAATGCATTGGAATGAAAAGTTTCATGTAAATTTAGAAATCTGTGTAAGAAAATCATAGTGCAAATCGGAAACAAAATAAAAAGTGACATAATTTTGAGCAAAAAAAATATTTTAAGGGTCTTTTCATGAAGATGCTTGATAATACTTGAGTGTTCTCTTTTAACAAGACAGACTAGTGCACAAAATACTTCCTTTCTACAGATGCAATCACTTAACAAAGTAAAATGTACACATGACCACTAAGCACATGAAAAAGTTCTCAAATAATGAACCATCAAGAAAATGCACATTAAAATCACAATAAGATGCCATCTACCAATCAAAAATATGAAATGTTGGTGAGAGTGTAAAATCATCAGAATTCTAATACATTGCTACTGAGACTATGACATGGTAAGGCACTCTATATAATAAAATCCTAATATGCAAATTGTCCCCTCTGGCAGCTATTTGACTGGGAGTTTGACTAGGAGACAGGGAGTTCAACTGCTTGCTATAATGTGTGCTGACCACCAGGGGGCAGCGCGGAACATGGCGGGTGTTGGTGACTCAGCCCTGGCAGAAGGCAGCAGAGCAGGCACTGCTGCTGGCCCTGATAGGCCTGATGAGAGCAGGACCATGGAGGGATGGTGGAGCAGGTGAGTGGAGACGCCAGGCCAAGGTGGGTGGGAGCGGGACAAGGTGCTGCACAGGGTCCAGAGGTCAGCAGGGACCTGGCATCACCGGCCAGGCCTAGAGAACACACCCGTGCACAGATTTCATGCACAGGGCCTCTCGTGTTATCATAAAGTTAAACATGCCCTTATCCTTTGACTTAGCAGCTTCTCATTGAGATGTTTATCAAGAGAAATAAAAACGCAAATCCACAAAAGACGTTTCCATAAATGTTCTAAAGCAGCAAAAAATTATAAATAATTCAAGGTCCACCAATAGTATGAATAAGAAAATAGTGGTATATAGCTATATAATGGATACTATTCAGCAATGAAAAGGGCTGAATCACTTCTACATACAACAACACAGATGAATCACACAGACCTTATGCTGAGCAATAGAAGTCTTACACAAAAGAGTTCATAATGTATGAATCCATTCATGTAAAGTTCTAGAAGAAGCAACTCTAATTAGAACTGTGGTTGTCTAGGGGAAGAGTTCACTGACAAGGGATACAAGAAAATATCTGGGATATGGAAATGTTCAATATTGTGACAGAACTTTATATTGCTTAGATGTATTTATTTGTAAAAATTATTACCTTTCAATGTATGCCAATTATACCTTAAAAAATAACTGATAAAAATAAATAGAGGGAGGGGCAGTTTGAATAAAACAAGAATGGCAGAATACTGGTAATTGTTGAGACTGGTTGATGGATATGTGAAGTTCATATACTGCTTTGTTAAGTTATAATTGTGGAAATATTCAAACATATACAGAGTAGAAAATATACACTAAATTTTAACTTTGTATGACACCAACATGATCAGATGTATAGAATTTTAGTATGTTTAGCTTAAAGATTCAATTGTCTAATTATTATTATTCTTTCTTTTTGAATGAAGCTAAAAAATAAGATTTCAGTCTTCTATTTTCAAGCATTTCCTCTAAACACCACAATGTAAGTGAGGGAAAGTTGTATTGCTAGTGATCATTTTAAAAAAGATAAATTGCATATAATCATTAATATGCTATCTTTCTAAAACACTGGATTTTAAAAATACCATAGACATTTCACTGTGTTACAGACAGGTTTTTGTTAAGTGAGTGAAACTTTTGAATCTGGTGAAGCTGAACTTGAGAATAAGAGTTTACAGAATTTAAAAAGTTTTAATAAGAAGAATGATTTACTTGTATTTTAAGCTCAATTTATTATTTATTTTAAAATCTTTAACCAACGGTCTGTCATGACTATACTTTGAACAATATATAAGAATAAAAGCACTTTAAAATGGCCTCATACTCAATATCACTAGAAGTGATCATATGAATAATAAGTCAACGCCACCAATGAAAATACAACCTTACTCACTAAGCATTCAGCAGTTCTCAGACCATTCATTCCAAAAAGTGAAAATATTTAAGCAATTAATTCATTTGTTGGATTTTTAAGATACAAATTATATCAGATATCACTACTGATTTTAAATGTGAAATTTGGGAGTATCCAAGATGAACTAATTCAGACACTCATAAACCCCGATAGGAAAATTCTATATATAATTTATGCTGAATAAAACTAACTAGTTTATGAGACATAGAAGAGACTGAAATACTATGAGCTTTACAACCTTAGAAAAAAATAAACTAAATAAGAATTATTTATGCTTCTTCAGTCTGGAATGCTTCATATCCCCCTCACAGACATCCTCTCCACCCACTGATCTTAACAATTTTATCACCTTCAACACTCCGCTCAACGGCCACTTCTTCCCTAAATCTGTCCTTTCTGACCCCAGTCCAAGTTCATCACTTTGGCCTTTGTGTCCAACCTCGTTCATAGCACATTCACCTTATGGGATTGCTTACCTCTGTGCGTGTCTTTTACAAGTCTATGGTTTTAGTAATGGTGGAAGAAGTGGTAGGCATCACTGTACCCATTTTACAGATGAGAAACCAAAGACTGAGAAAGATGAAATAGCTTCCCCCAAGGTCCCATACCTACAGTGGCAGCAGCAGGGTGCCAGGACAGTCTCTCCAGCCCATGCGCTTCAGGACTACAAGAACGCTGCCCTGAGAGAGCTGTCCCTTCCGATCCAAGGTCAGGTTTAGTCATCTTCATTGCCCCCAAAGCACCAGTCTGTACTCTATATCTGGCACACCCTAAAATGCTCTTTGAATTTGGTCTTAGTTTATAATATGTTCTGTGAGAAAAAGCTCTTCAATTAAAATGGTTTATCAGGGTGTTCATCTGAACAGGGCTCAGCAGGTTCCCAGCCATGGGCCAGGGCCACCCCCTACTGGAGAATCAGTTTCTCACATGCAACTTCTTGCCTTCTTGCTAGCATGCGCTTGACTCCCGTACTTACTAAGTCTTTATCCCTGGGAAAAACTGTGGGTTCTCTTTCTAGAAATAGTATGCAAAGTATATACTCACATGCCTAGAAATTCACACACACACACACACACACACACACACACACACACACGATACTAAACTTATGCTCTCAGGAAACAAACCACTTCTTATGGGTGTGGTTAGATCAGCAAAGACTGACTTTTAAAAAAATATATATTTTATTGATTTTTTACAGAGAGGAAGGGAGAGAGATAGAAAGTCAGAAACATTGATCAGCTGCCTCTTGCATATCCCCCACTGGGGACGTGCCCAAAACCAAGGTACATGCCCTTGACTGGAATCGAACCCCCCAATCAGCAGGCTTATGCTCTATCCACTGAGCCAAACTGGTTTCAGCAGCAAAGACTGACTTTTGAATAATATGTATACTCTATGCCTGTGAGACCCTCTGCCTACATCCAGGCTGCCACCTGCCACCTGACATTTATGTGGCATTTCTCTGGTTTGGCTTTTCCAGTTACTTAGTGTTTTGAACAATCTCTCCTCTCTCTCTCTCTCTCTCTCTCTCTCTCTCTCTCTCTCTCTCACACACACACACACACACACACACACACACACACACACACACACTCATAACATCTGTGAGGTGCCTTGCAGTAACAAGAGCTTAAGCCACATAAACTAAAAAAGTAATTATATAGTGCTTCTCAGGAGAATGTTTTCATAAATGGGGATTGTGAGTAAATCGGCTTTGGCCAGCTAATAAACTAGAATTTAGGATGTGCATTGCATATTGGCAGAGATTTCCTAAAGCCCCGTTGTCAGCTTCTCTTTCATTGGTTATAGCTCATTCTTCGTATCATTTTCAGTAGCGGGGTTCACAGGCAGAGCCTGCCTTTGGTAATTCCGAGGGGTGAGGGGGTAAACAAAATGAGTCTCTCCCTTTCTGAGCCGCTGGGGGTGGGGTGGAGTGTCCAGGGCCTTTTTTTTCCCCCTGCAAGCTTGGGAATGTGAAAGTGCATTGGGTTACAGGATATTTCTACAAAGAGAATCCACAGATTGGTCCCAAGGATAAAGATTTAGTGGACTGTTGACTCCAAAGGGAGCCAGGCCCAAAGACAGTGCATTCTGATTCTCAAAGACAAACTCATGAATAGTTCATCAGCTGAAGTGGAACACTGCTTGGTAATTCCTTTCATGTATACCCCTCTCGGGACTCTTTCAAAGGTTTGGGTAGTTGTGCCAAAAATCTCCGTGTTCACTGAGGTAGCTTAAACAATATGGTGCGGCCCTAAGACAAAAGTTTGAATTCTTCATGAGCACCAGGTCTAGTTCTTCAACTAAACATGTGCAGGTTCAGCTCAAAGAAGGGGCCGAGAAGGATCTGTTCCATGCCAGCGATGCACTCCGTGTACCACAGCTTAGATGGATGGGCATCTGTGCTCATGCTCGAGCCTTCTAGGCAAGAGCACAGGAGTTGGTTAAAATGCTGAAACAAAACAACGGGCAGAATAATCCCTTGACTAGAACCAACCAGTCTGAGAGGTGTTTTGAAGCAATGACTAAACTGTGATTTATTGACAAAGCGTTAAGATTAGGATACTAATCCAACAAGCAGACTTGCTGGACATTGTCCTACATCCCCAAGTCAAGTGTGGGCACCCATGAGGATCTTGCCACGGTCCAGCAGGGGACAGGTCAGTGGTGGGCAGGATGCATATTAGAAGGGTCAGGGAAGACCACGAATAGTGGAAACTGGAGGGAATGTCCTGAAAAACGTTGTTTGAGAGGTTGAGCCTGATGAATAAGGATGAAGGACAAGCGAACTGAAGATGTTTTGGGGGTGAGCAAACACAGGAGACAGCAAATGTAAGAAGTTATTCATTCAACAAAATGGACTCAGAACCTTGATGAGAAAGGCTGTGCACCATCATGGCAAACACATACACACACACACAAACAACAACAACAACAACAACAAAACAACAACAAAACAACAACAAAAGCAATCTCTCTAATATTGAATGCCACAGAAAGCAGAGAAGGGCAGGAAAATATGAAAGTTATTTAAGATATAAATTTAATGTACACAGATAGCCTCAATACAGAAAAATCGTAATGAAACATTTGTAGAAAATATCTTGTTTTCCATGAAGAAGACTGCAGTGCAAAGATGGGCTGACAGGCTGTGAATCAAATTGTTTGATTATACATTTCATTGGGTTATTTCCCAAGACAAATAGCCAACCTGTCAGGTTTATCCTGAAACATCTAATACAAGATAGTCATCATCCTATATAATAAAAGACTAATGTGCTAAGTGTCCGGTCAGGTGACTGGTTGACTGTTCAACCAATCAAAGCATAATATGTTCATGATATGCTAAGGCCACTCAACCGCTCACTATAACATGCACTGATCACCAGGGGCTGATGCTCTGACCAGTAGGTTAGCTTGCTCCTGGAGTCTGGCCAATCAGGACTGAGCAAGATGGGCCAGACATGCCCTGGAGCCCTCCCACAGTCCCTTCCCGGCTGGCCAACTTCCCATATCCCTCCCCAACATTGATCTTGCACCAGTGGGATACCCTTAGCCACAAATAAATCCTGAACTAGGAGCTATTCTCACAAACGTCACTGGTAATGAGGGTACCACAGTTGACCCTAAGGGACAAGTCAATGCACGTTCCAATATGGAAGCACGAACAACAGGCTATTTCAATCCCATTACCTAATAGTTTCCTGGACCAGTGTACCAAGAAGGGCTTGGTGTTGGGAGGAGGAGAGAGAACAATTTCTCTCTAGACACTGATGTGATGAAGCTTGAGGCTAAAGCCACCCCAGGCAGCTGCTGAATCATGATGGGAAGGAGTAGGGTTATGGGAGATAACCTTTGGGGGAAATATTTTCCGAAGGCAGAGGACTTGCTCTGTTGTTTGATTTGTGAGGTCCCCCAAGGGATTGCGTTATCCTGACTCCCATTCACTGGGAGGAGAATGGCCTGCTGCTCTGATTCATTATGGTTCAGAGTTTTGTTCAACTTAAAAACACACAAATTAACAAAACCCTGCCCAGTTCTGTGGAAAAGCAAAACAGCCTCTCCCCTGACTTCCAGGAAGCCTGCAAGCCATCATTAATATACTTTCTGGCATGCAGAGTGGCGTATTAGAGACCAGCATTGTCAATGGAAATCTAATGGGCTCTAGCCTTTTGGCTCAGTGGATAGAGCACAGGACTGAGGACTGAAGGGTCGCGGGTTCAATTCCGGTTGCAGGCTCGATCCCCAGCCCTGGTTGGGGCGCATGGAACCAATCAGTGTGTCTCTCTCATCATTGATGTTTCTCTCCCTCTCTCCCTCTCTCTCTTCCTTCCTCTCCGAAATCAATGGAAAAAAAAATTTTTTTTAAAGAAATCTAATGGGAGCCACATATGTCACTTACATTTTCATAGTAACCACACTAAAACAAAAAAAAGTAAAAGGAATCAGGTAAGATAAATTATAATAATTATCTTATTTAACCCAATATATCAAAATATTATTCTTACACCAAGCGCTCAATAGCCAGTGGCCACCATGTGGTCGGTGCAGTTAGAGGCCATAACACCGCAAAGTTCTCCAGTTTGGGCTTGGGTTCTATTCTGTTCTTCATGGCAGATTTACTAAGGTCTGAACCCCACTGCCCGGGGCTTCCTGAATCCCAAAGGAAACTAATTACAGAGTTTTGCACGTTCTTCCTAAACTGCTTTGCTCATTGGGTTTTCGATGCCTGTTTTAGTTAGTAGCAGGACTTTGTTTCCACCTGGAGACGCAGACAAAACACGTACAACTCAACAGTCTTGGTATGGGGAAGCCTTATGAAAACCTTCAACGGCCACAAGAAAACAGCATTTGAAAAGAAACCTCCCGCGGGAAGGATGGCAGCGTGGCATGCTGCTGAGCTACCTCTAGAGAAAGTGATGCAGCCACTGCCGCATCCATTGGGAAGCAGGCAGCAGGCCAAGGCTGTCACGTGACACCAAAGCAGCCACACCCTCTGCAGTCGTCACCGGACCTCTTCACCCATCAACAAAACAATCAGACACGGCCCCTCGGACCCTGAGAGGGCTTTCTCCTGCCTGCCAGCTCCTCTCTCCAGACTCTGCCACACGTAAAGGCAAAGTGAGGCCCCCCTTGCTTAGAGCCCCAAACCAGAGCCAGCAGATAACTGGAAGCAGCAGCGATATCCATGGAAATAAATACTGAATTTCTGATTAAAGGCCATATGTTTGTTAACTGCCTGTTATGCTTCCACATTTTATGGCATCGTTGTGCACTGTAGAAATTTGACATTTCTTGTGACTTTTTTCTCTTCCTAAATAAATACTCACTGATAGACCTAATTTTGTATTCATAAGTTTTCATTCTTTTGCCTAATGTGGGACCCCCAGATTATAAGTTTCAGGCTCATAAAGCTTACATCTATCTGAAATTAATAACAATAACTGCACACACCACCATTCCCCCCACATGTACACACACACACACACACACACACACACACACAAACACACACACACACATACTTACTTGGGCAAGAACTGTCATATAGCTAAAATCTATGATTCTAAAGTAAATGGTTTACTCAGGTCAAGGATACCCCCGGGAACTCCATCCACTCCTTTCAAAGGTTCAACAGTCCAGGGGTAGAGTGACTCACTAGGGCTTTGGCAACTATCAGAATTGTTTTTAAAATGCTATCCTGACAGAACACACACTTTGGCTTCCCAGAAAGAAATGCACGGGTCCATATAGGCACACTGAGTGTTTGACTTCCATCCTCTCACTAAAGGAAGGTGAAGCTCTGGGACATTTGCTCATGCCTCACTCATTCCTTAAATTTCCAAAGACACTCTGATGTGTCCACTCACAGATGGCTTAGGAGCTCATAGCTGTTCATATGTGAACTTGAAAAGGCCAGTCCATGATTGTGACACTGTTCAGGATAGCGTGACACCTGACTTTGTGCCCCGGGAGCCTGAACTCTATGCTGCGTCAGTGCCCTTGATTTCTGCTTTGACTTGGGTCCAGCCTATGGGGGGAAAGGAGGAGCTGTGGTGGGAGATCTGGGAGTGGGGGTCTGTAGTCCCTATGTGGTGTCTGTCTGAGACTCTTGTTGTCACAAGAACAACAGTAACAAACACCATCTTATTTCTTTTTTAAAAAAAAACATTTTTAATTTATTTTTTTAACAGAGAGGGAGGGAGAGGGGTAGAGAGAAACATCGAAACATCAGTTAGGGTGCCATCTTATTTCTGCTTGTTTCAAGCAAGGCACTGTGTATTGCTGTCCAGCCTCCTGGTAGAAAAACTTGTTTTTGCTGGGGTTTTACATAATTTTCTCTGCTTATTAGCTTGTTTGCATTCATCTCACTTCACCTTACCATGAGCCCTTTTCTTACTATACGACGGCTTTTATAGGATGTTCAATTTTTCCGGTGTTCAATTTCCACAGGGACAGTGATGAGACTGGGGAAGAAGCCAAGTGTAAAGGCTATGACAGCCCAATCTCACCGTCACACGGACCACCCTAGGACCAGAGTGGCCAGCCCTCATTTGAGACTTGCCTACCAGTCAGGGTCCAGGAAGGAAACAGACGGAACATCCAACTGAATTATTGGAAAAGAATTTTACAAAGAGGATATTTACAAAGGTGTGGGAAGGATTTATGCAAACCTACAAGGGACGTGCACAGTGACGATAGCTGTTCCGCTCTGGCCGTAAAGAAGCGAGGGGTGGAGTAGGTGCTGGATTTGACAGGGGCAGCCCAATGGAGAGGCTACCTGAGAGGAGCTGTGGCCTTTAACAGGGGGGACAGACCACCATTAGTGACCTGGAGGGGAAAGAGGGGACCTCCCACTCTCAGATCTCCTACCAGGGCCCCCATAGGCTGGGCCCAACTCAAAGCAGAGGTCAAGGGCAGTGACGTAGCATGGAGGTCAGGCTCCTGGAGCACAACAGAGTGGAGCGGAAGGACCATATGGGAGATATTCAATATATCCTTCAGATGAGAGAGAAAATGTTCTCACTGCAAAGAGTATTTTTAAAAATATATTTCATTGATTTTTTTACAGAGAGGGAGAGAGAGCCAGAAACATCGATCAGCGGCCTCCCGCACACCCTGTACGGGGGATGTGCCCGCAACCAAGGTACGTGCCCTTGACTGGAATCGAACCTGGGACCTTTCAGTCTGCAGGCCGACGCTCCATCCACTGAGCCAAACCAGTCAGGGCCATGACCAAGAGTATTAATGCTACAAGTAAAAGCTAGATGAAATTAAAAAACAAAAGGTCAGACTGACTGCACTTAACAAGGCTGCTTTCTATTGGCCGTGCTCCCCAAGGGCACGCTGGCTTTCTTGGCGTGGCTCCCACTTCACGGTGACTGCACGGAGAGACACATAGGCTGGCTGGGCAGACGCTTAGTCGATGACAGTGCTCACTCTGTTGCCACTAGTGAACAAGTGCAGTGATACCTGCTGCAGGTGGGTCTATGACTCGAGAATATGTGGGGCTTTTTAGGATAATGGTTGAATCTGCTCAATAACAGTCACTGACAATGATTTTTATAGGTGCTTTTTACCTATTACAAATCAGACTCCAAGGCAATGAATCGCCACCTTTCCCCAAGCTCCATCCAGTAATGAAATGCATGCCTTCTAGGCCAGCGATTTCCACGACATGACTGGGTTTCGGCACCCGAGGGAGGACTTCATAAGGGCAAAGCTGAGCAGACAGCATCACAGTGGTCGGCACACTGCGGCTCCTGAGCCACATGCGGCTCGAGAGCCGAGGTTTGCTGCTCTGTTGACTAATGAATCTGCCGACCACTGGGAAAGGGGCTTAATCACAAGGAACAACAACAGCCTGTAATTACTGGAATCGAGAGTCTAGGTCAGTGGTCGGCAAACTCATTAGTCAACAGAGCGGCAAACCTCGGCTTGGGAGCCGCATGTGTCTCCCAAGCTGCAGTTTGCCGACCACTGCTGGTATAAGAAGCTGCCTGGCAAGTAGGACGCCAGCTCCCATCGTGTGGGCCTCCTCAGATGGCAGAAGCACTGGGGAGTTTCTGCTCTGGAACCAGCGCAGGCCGGATAGGGTGCCGGGATCCCACTCAACGCCTTGCATTCGGTTATGGAGAAACAAGGGACCATGTCCCCAAGGGACAGTGGTTGTAAGCACACAATAATGAGATCTGGCGATGAAGGACACGGCCCAGAGAAATAACATCTGGGTGAAGACCAAGAGGAGGGGAAAGTAAGGAGCAGGCTGGTGTGGCTCAGTGATGGTTGACCGACAAATCAGGAGGTCACAGTTCTATTTCCGGTCAGCACAGGCCGGGGTTACGGGCTCAGTCTCCCGGGTGGGGCATGCAGGAGGCAGTCAATCAATGGTTCTCTCTCATCATTGGTGTTTCTATCTCTCTCTCCCTCTCCTTTTCTCTCCAAAATCAATTTTTTAAAAAAGATTAAAAAAAATAAAGTAGGGACTGCCAAGAAGCCATCCCCCGCCCCCCACCCACCCCCTGCCTACCCCCCTACCCACCCCCTGCGTGCTTCTCTTCTCCAGTGAGGGAAACACAGGCTTCTAACCCCACATGGCCTACCACCGCTGTTTACCTACAGAGAGCACAGCCTGGTCATCTGCGTCAGGTTTCTCTGTCTTTGTGTGTGTGTGTGTGTGTGTTTTCTGCAGTTACACTAAAGAACTCCCAGGGATCTTCCCACTTCATTCCACACGACTGCTTCGCATCAAGGGACTGATTCTAAGGAAACCTCACTCTTTCCAGTAACAGAATAGTGAAAACAGAAAGGAATTGGGTGAATTTCTCCAAAGACAAACCATCGCAATTGATAGATATCACCATCGCAGAGAACGGCGTGCCTGTCCACTTAAAAACACACACGGCGGGTAGAGCAAGGGCTAAACGGGGCTCACATGGGACAAAACTGGGACCTGCTCCGTGATCCACATTCTATACTGGGAAGGTGCTGCGTTTGCAGGGTCTCCATTCCAACCTGGACTCGCAAATCCATCTCCCAGAAATGCCAAGAGAGGAACATTAAAAATATATCATCGCCAGTCCTAACAAACATTATACTTTCTAGAACATTCTTCCCCGAAGAGCATTGCCTGACGTGGCCTCCCGATATTGTTCGGCCTGGGACTGAGTGCCTTCCCTTCCTGTTTATTAATCACAGGTTTGGGGCTGGTTTTTGAATTAACTTCATTTAGAGCATGACATCATCCCCTTGGCACCGCAGTCTGCACATCTCATCCCTCGGCTGACAGACAAAGTTCACCGAGGCAAAGGGACTTGCTGCAGATCAGACAGCCACCAACTCAAGCCCGGAGTGAAGGCCTCTGGACATGGAGTCAGGGCTGTTTCTGATCTGGCGCTTCTGGGTCCCCAGCCAAACATGGCCACTCACACAGAAGCTGTCACCGGGCAGCACTGCCAGGAGCCAGGAGCCAGGAGCCGGCAGCCTACGGTGAAAGCTGCACTTGGAAAAGGGCTGCGGACTCTGAGGTCTGGTGTCCTCACCACTCATGTTACCAAATCATCCCCAAGTCACAGCTGGGTGTGCCTAGCTCCTGATGCAATGCCTCCTCCAACCTCCAACCCGAAGAGGCAGCTCACACACGAGTGTAAAACACTCCTGCCATCTATCTTGGGATTACACACCCACCAGAGCGAGTTGATTTATTTGGGTGCAGCCTGCACAGACGCCAAGAGCACATTATTCCATATAAACTATTTGCAGAGTCATAAAACTATAAGAACGCTTTGACAATTCTCCACTCACGGTAATAAGAAGTAAGTAAACTGACTCCACATTATGTTCTTATATAAAACCAGTGACCTGGTGCACGAAACTCTTGCACATTAACAGGGTATTAATTAGAGGAAATAATTTAATATTGCTATTTGCCCCTTCTCTATAATAGAAGTGTCAGAGATGAAAGAAAATTAGTAAAATGTATATGAAAACCTTCCTCCTGTCAGAGTCTGGGACGCACCACGGGACCTAGAGTCAAGCTCCTGCTCACTCACATGTGCCTCAAAATCACATGAGACCCAGACCCAGCCACGCCCTCCCCTCCCCCCCACATTAGGCTAGATCCAGACCTAGCCAGTCCCACCCTTCTCAAGCCCCACCAGCCAGGGGACGTAGCCTCGGGTCCACTAGCCTGGTGCCAGGATGAGGGTGTGGCCTCAGGTCCTCCAGCCCATGCTGGGGCAGGGGGCCTGCTTTGAGGTCCCCCATTAAGCCCCACCAGGTAGGGGACAGGGCCTGAGATCCCTTGTCAAGCCCTTGGGTGGGGGGCATGGCCTCAGGTCCCCCATCAAGCCCCATCAGCAGGGGGAGGGGTGCAGCCTCAGTTCCCCCGGTAAGCCCCGCTGGGCAGGGCACAGCCTGAGTTCCTCCGACCCAGCACTGAGGTTGCACCTTGAGGTCCCCTGTCAAGCCCCGCTGGGTGGGGGTGGAGGGGCATGGCCTGAGATCCCCTATCAAGCCCAGCCAGGCAGGGGGGGTGCAACCTCAAGTCCTTGGCCCAGTGCTAGGGCGGGGGGGCATGGTCTGAGGTCCCCTGTCAAGCCCCATTGGGCAGGCGGGGGTGTGGTCTGAGGTCCTCTCCCCTGGTGCTGGGGCAGGGGGGAGCAGCCTGAGGTCCCCTACTCCAACAACGGGGCAGGAAGCGCATCTTGAGGTCCCCTGTCAAGCCCTGCCAGGTGGGGGGGGGGGGGATGTGGCCTGAGATCCCATGTCAAATCCTGCTGGGTGGAGGACACGGCCTGAGGTCCCCTGTCAAGCCCCATGGGGGCGGGGGAGGGTATAGCCTCAGGTCCCTGCTGATTGCTTATTACAGCTCCTTATGGGAACTTGGCCTCAGCTGTGGGTGCAGCCATCTTTGTGATGGAGTGTTGGTCAATTAGCATATTCCCTCTTTATTAGACAGGATAATTATAATTAAAAAGAAACCTTCAGATTTCTTTCTCTCCTCCTCCTCCTCTCCCTCTTCAGTCCCCCTGTTAATGCCATGAAGGCAGAAGTGATTCCCATGTTGACCTTGAGTGTTCTTAAAGAAAGAAGAAAAAAGGAAAAAAGGTAAGAGCTCTGCTTGGGTGGCTCAGTTGATTGGAGCGTCTTCCCATACACCAAAATGATTCTTGGTCAGGGCACATACCTAAGCTATGGGGTTCATCCCTGGTTGGGGTGCATACAGGAGGCAACTGATCAATGTTTCTCTCTCACCTCTCTCTCTCTCTCTCTCTCTCTCTCTCTCTCTCTCTCTTTCTCTCTCTCTCTTTCTTTCTCCCTCTCCCCCTCCCCCCCCCTTCCTCTCTCAAATCAATAAACACATCCTAGGGGAAGGATTAATTTTTTTAAAAAGGTAAGAAAAGAAAAACAAAGTTGAAATCACATCTAAAATTTCAATACTTTGAATTTACTTATGGTTAATACAATATTGTTCTCAATAAACCCAGCAACTTTCCTGGAAGCACAGCCTTCCCTATTTGGTGCAGGGGAGAGGCTAAAGGAGTTCTCAGATAGGCTGAGGGCCAAGGGTGTTGGAAGAGAGAGCCAAGAACGAAAATTCCAGTCACTTAAGCTGCTCTGTGCGGGGAGTGCTGCCCTTTCCTCCTAATTAGCTGGCCAAACACCACTCATTTTCCCAAACACACCTATGATTAGTATCCAGCCCTCTTCCTGCAATTCTTTCCCAGGAAAGTCAGCGGCTAGGAAAGGACAAGCCTGGGAATTTGGGGATCTTCTGCTCTTTTCCCATTGTGAACACGTTTAGTAAAAATACGAAAACCAAGTTACATTCCTTAAAGGTTAGTGTTTCTGAACAGTGCCCCCTCCCTGATAAGCGAGGCAGGCTAACCCTGCGGCTGACCTGCCCTCACGCGGCCCCGGGGGTGAGGCTGTGCTCCTCCTGACCTCAGCCTCCACCGTGACCTCTCCTGTCCATAAGAAACACGCAGTGTCAGCCAATGCTGAGCGTTTGAAGCTTAAAAGTGAAGTGTGTACATCTGAAAGAAGACATTTCTCTGAACAATAGGTTTTAATTTTCAACCCAGTGTTACACTTCTGCATCCTTTCATGTGCATACCAAGAATAAGAAAACATTAACAGAAGTATAATGTGGAAAAAACCATAAAGTGATCATGTTATAGAGAGTCCTTGGAATTAGCCCTAAGAGGTAGGTACACAGGTTGGAGCAATCAAATTCTACTACCCACCCAGACGGTGTGACTCAGTGGTTGAACAATGACCCATGAACCAAGAGGTCCCTGGTCAGGGCTTGATCCCCAGGAGGGGGTGGGCAGGAGGCAGCCGATGGATGTCTGTCATTGATGTTTTTATTTCTCTCCCCCCTTTACTCTCTCAAAAATTAATAAAAACACATTTTAAAAAATTCTATTATGCCATCATATGGAGCCAGGTCATAGAGGTTCTGTCTGTCCCCACTTTTCCCTCTATTTACCACCAAAAACACCTCGTGTTTCCACAAAAGGACAGTGTGAGGATAAAGCAGATAATCCCTCTGGCGCTCTTAGATGTGCATTTCCTACCCACCCTAAGAGTCACTATTTCTGTCTGAGGGCCACTATCTTCTGGAGTCCTCCAGGCCAAGGGAGGCGCTATCTGACCAGAAGATGAGTTAACACAGAACCTGCCGTGTCTTTCCAAAGAAGAACAGTTTGATCCTTCCGTCTTTGAGGCCCAGTGTGAGAACTGTTCCTCCAATTCCGGCTGCCATTCTTCAGCTAAGTAAGCTAGGTAGACATATGCAAGTTCTAATGTTTTGTTTTGTTTTCCCCACACAGGACCTAAATTAGTAGGAAGGAGGGTACAGGGTGTGGGGAGGAACTCCCCCCAGACCACAAAAGGAAAAAGAAATCAAGTCAAGGTAAACTATGTTCTGATTTTCTTATGTGGGGACCTGTACCTCCTGAACTTGCAAGAGATGTTTTCTTAAAGATCATCCCTTTTCTTCTGATTAATGGACATTATCTCGGACATGCATGCTAACTGTTAAGATCATGCAAACTTTCCAAGTTAGAACCCTCCTGTGTAAATGATGTTAATGGCTTGGGTCGCTTAAAACTCCAAGAACAAATTTTAATCCTCTACCTGAGTCGATTTCATGCAGGTCTTCAACATCAAGTTCATTACGCACTAGCTGTTTTGGCAGATGCCAATGAGGTATAAATTTCTTCTGTAATTGCTTGCACTGTTTAGAATTGTGCATCAACAGGAGCAGCGGGAGAGTACAGGCGTCCCATTAATGGAAACTGCCAAGAAAACACCGAGCTGGGGTGGCAGTCATAGCCACCGTGAAGCCAAGTATACACTGGTGCCAAATTTCTGCCCAGATCATTCCCTAAGCCTATGTCAGCTGATGCCAATGCATCACAGTATCTCATTCATTCAGCAACTAATGAAAACGGAGACCTCAGTATGACCTGGGGCTGGGGACATTACAGCAAGTGAGAGGCCTCATGGGTGAATGATTCGCCAGAGGGGTCATTCTTGCCACCGATGTTAGTTAAGAGCAAGCAAACTGCTTTGATTTATCTACTGATATAAAAAAGATTCTGAGAATCTTACAGCTGGAATGGCTGTTTGCTGCTCTAAGAAATGTACAAAAACAACAAATTGATTCTGCGCAGCAAAGGAAACCATCAACAAAATGAAAAGGCAAACTAGTGAATGGGAGAAAATATTTGCAAAACATACATCTCATAAGGAGTTCATATCCAAAATATATACAGGGGTGGACAAAAGTAGACTTAGAGTTGTGTGTATGTGAAACACAGAGTTTATTCTTGTGTTATTTATTAATTATTGTATTATTTTCCATGTAAACAAAAAAACTAACACAACTCAACAGAAAAACAAAACAAAGCCAAAAAAAAAACAACAATCCAATTAAAACTGGGCAGAGGATGTGAATGGGCATTTTTCCCAAGAGGACATACAGATGGCCAGTAGGTACATGAAAAAACGCTCAGCATCACTGATCATCAGGAAAATGCAAATCAAACCTCATTGGGGTTTCACTGCACACCTGTTACAATGACCATCATCAGAGAGACAGTAACAAGTGCGGGGGGGTGTGGGGGGGAGGATGTGCAGAAAAGGGAGCCCTGTTCATGGTTGATGAAATGTAAATTGGGGCAACCACTATGGAAAACCAATAATAAGGTGTCTTAAACATTTAAAAATAGCACTACTACATGACCCAGCCATTCCACTTCTGGGTAATTATCCAAAGAAAAGAAAAACATTCATTTGAAAAGATATACGTACCCCTATGTTCACTACAGCATTATTTCGAATAGCCAAGGTGTGGAAACAAAGTGCCCACTGATGGATGAGTGGCTAAAGAAGACGTGTCATGGTGTGGAATGTTATCCAGCCACAAAAGAATGAAACCTTGCCACTTGTGACAACATGGATGCAACCTAGAGGGCATTGTGCTAAGTCAAATAGGTCAGACAGACAAAGACAAATACTCTATCATCTCACTTACATGTGCAATTTAAAAACAACAACAAAACAAAACAATAAACCAAGTTCATAGATACAGAGAACATATTAGTAGTTGCCAGAGGTGGGGTGGGGACAGGAGAAATGGAGAAAGGTGGTCAAAAACTACAAAGTTCCAGTTATAAAATAATTAAGTCATGGGGTATAATCTACAGTATGATGACTAGAGTTAACAATACTGTATTGCATATTTGAAAGTTGCCAAGAGTAGATCTTAAAAGTCCTCAATACAAGAAAAAAAAAGTGGTACCTGTGTATGATGACAGGCATTAAATAGATTTAGTGATAATTTTCCAATATATATAAATATTAGATTATGTTTTACTCCTGAGACAGAGCTGCCTGCTAATATCTCTTGAAACTAAGATTTTATATTTTTAAAAGGCAAGAAGCTGAACAGAGGGGGAGTAAGTATGCACATAGTGTTCCTTTGAATAAAATTTCTAAATTATCAACAGATGACCCCAAAAGGTTAAGTCACTTTCTGCTCGTCCCACCCCTACCCTCATACCCACATACTTTTTCCCTATTTATGATAAGAAGGGCGATATGGAAATACCTTTATTACGACCTGCTGTGTTTTCTAAAAAGAAATCACATGTGGGTCCATTTTGTCAGAGCATTTTCCTTCTCCTCAAGCTATTGGTAATGAGGACAGAGAATGGAGCCTTCTCCCCTGATTCAGGCCAGATGATTAACTACCTTTGAGAACAGCAACGCAGCAGCGTGTCTGCCAGGTGTCCCTGGGACCTGTAATTAACCCAGAAGGCCTTCCAGAGGGAATCAGACTAGAAGCCAAAGGAACATAATTAAATCCCTTGCAGTTTTAAAGGTGCCCAGGTCCTAGATTCTTAACAATATCTGTTCTTTGCCTCGCAACACCAGTTCTCATCCCATCTTTGTGGAATGTAAATTGATGCAGCCACAATGGAAAATAGTAATGAGGTGTCTCAAAAAATTAAAAATAGAACTACCACATGACCCAGAAATTCTGGGTAGTTATCCAAAGAAAATAAAAACACTAATTTTTGAAAAGGTATAAGCACCCCCATGTTCACTGCAGCATTATTTTTCTATAGCCAAGGCATGGGAACAATCTAAGTGCCCATTGATGGGTGAGTGGGTAAAGAAGACATGGTATAGGGTGGAATATTATCTTACCTAATAATAGACAAATATGTAAATTGACCATACCTCTGCTATGCCCACAGCCAATCATAGTGAGTATGCAAATTAGAAGGCCAAAGATGGCGCTGCCCAGCTGCTCCAGGCTCAGAGTGGCTAGGTGGGTCAGAATGCCTACTATGAGAGGGAGGGTGGGGGGCAAAGGGATCTACAGGAGTGGAGTGTTGCAGCAAAGACAAGATGGCAGACTCCAGAGTCTGCAGCGAAGACAAAAATGGCAGAATCTGCAGCCTGAATCTGCAGCAAAGACGAAGAAGGCAGACTTTGGCTGGAACAAAGACTGGGTCCCAGGTGCTGGAGAAAAACCGGTGCTGGAAGCCAAGGGAAGGAAAGCCTATTACATGAATTTCTTTGTGGAATGGGCCTCTAGTTCAGCCATAAAAAGAATAAAGTTGCCATTTGTGACAACATGGATGGACCTAGAAGGCATTTCTTAAGTAAAAGTTCTTCCAAATAACAGCTTCATATGCCTCATTACCGATGTAATGTTATGTTTAAGAAAAAAAGCAAGGACCCGAAGAGTGTGTGGGCTGCTCTCCTTGGCATAAAAAACAAGATATCTATGTGCATACATGCAGGAAGAGTGTCCTGAAGGAAACAAAACAAACAGTTCACACTGGCTACCTCTGAGGAGTAGAAGTGGAGTCACAGGAAACTCATTTCATTGAATAGTTTTTCCACTTTTTCATGCTGTTTGAACCAGGGGGCAGACACAAAGGCATGGAAACATGGAACAGACTGATGAATCTCAGAGGGAAAGGGGGATGGGGAAGGGTAGAAAGAGATTAACCAAAGATCTTATATTCATACTAGAGGTCCAGAGCACCAATTCATGAACCAGTGGGACCCCTTGGCCTGGCCTATAGGGATCGGGCCGAAACCAGCAGTCTAACATCCTTCAAGGGGTTCCGAATTGTGAGAGGGTGCAGGGCAGGCTGAGGGATCCTACTGGTGCAGGAAATTTATGTATGAGGGGGTCTCTCAGCCCGGTCCCTCAGCACTCTCTTGCAATCCAGGACCCCTTGGGGGATGTCTGACTGCCAGTATCAGTTCTAAACCAACAGCTCTAAAGCAGTATCCCTCTCACAATCCGGACCGCTGGCTCCTAACTGCTTGCCTGCCTTCCTGCCTTATTGCCTCTAACCACTCTGCCTGCTTGCCTGCTTGATCATCCCTAACTGCCTTTGCCTACCTGCCTGATCGCCCCTAACTGCTCACCTGCCTGCCTGATCGCCCCAACCACCTCTGCCTCAGCCTCAGCCATTATGGCTTCATCTAGAAGGACATCCAGAAGATCATTTGGCTGTCCAGTCTAATTAGCATATTATACCTTTATAATTATAGATAACCAACCATCACATGGCAAACTTGGCGAGAATGGTCTGACATATAATAAAAAGTCGGCAAGATAATGTGAAGCCAGAGTATTCCATGCTCCCCCCCCTAAACAGACCATTGTTTTAAATGACAGAATTTATGTTGGCTATAGTTTTACAGAGTTTGAAAAATATAGATGTTTTTGGCATAAAAAGCATAATAAACATAGCATACCGACTATGCCTGAGATACTATACTGGGCAGTTTATATAAATGATCTCGGTTGAACCTTAAACAACTTCGAGAAGCAGAATCTTTAGTCTCAGGTGACCTGCAGGACCTTGCCAAGGTCATACAGTTGGTTAAATGTCCACGGTGAGGCTCGAGCTTGATGCCAAATCCTGTCTTTCTACCTCACCGCACGTCCTCACAGAGCTAGGTGAAAGCACCCTGCCAAGGCCATGCACTCACCCCTCCTGTGAGAGATGCGTGGCCTTTTCCTGCCTGGTGTCAGGCACGCAATGTAATCCTTGGGATTGCAGCTCTCAGGGCGTCCATCCTTGTGGCCAAGACTGTGTGTGGCCGGGCAGATCACAGGGAGGAGAAGAGCTGGCCTTTGTGGCCAATCTCCAGCTGGCCAGTTCCAGCAGCTTGGTGTCGCTGCTCTGGCTGGAATCCAGGACTCCCTGTGTTAGCATTCTGCTGGCCTCCATGCACAACCTCATGTTCCAACAACTACACACTTTCAGAACCTCCGATCTTGGGTCAAACATACCTGCTTCTTTCATTTCTTTAGAACAATTCTCTGTGGTGAATCTTGTCAACTAAGCCACAAAGAAGTGTCTGTGAAGAGTCGACACAGAAAGTCCAATGAACTTTTCTTAAGTAATATGTTTTCACGGGACTCTTAGTAGAGAGACCAAAGGCCCCTCTGGCCAATGAGCAAGGGCAACGAGTTATCTTTGGGAAAGAATGACTCCTGGCAGACTTTGAACCACAAAACCTATTCATCCTGACAGCGCTCTGTGGACCCTTTTTCCCAGATCCTCATGGAGGCAGCAAGACCCCGGGAAATGCATTTGAATCAGAGACAGGAACCGTGAAAACTTCAATCTTAAAGAAATAAAACAACGGAATCTACTTTCCACACAACATGAACCATCAAACATCCCTTCCCATCCCTGTCCATCATTTGCCAGCCACCTGTCCTCAATCTTCGCAATTCCAATCGTGCACATAAACAAACAAGGACAGCCAGCGGTGGGTGTGAATGCAAACCTCTGCCAGCAGTGGCTGAAAACCCACAGAATGTGCTAGACCCCAATCCCTGCTCTGCTCTTCAAGGGTCCTGAGCCTGGGCCAGCCCACCTGAGGACTCTGGCTCACACCACAAGCCAGTTGCTCTGACCAAGGCTGCTCTGGGAATGCTGGAAATTGTGCAAAGCTGAGATAAGGAGGATTGCCACACTTTATTAATAGACCAAGTCGCTTTTCAGAGTCTGGTTGAATGGCAATGGGATTAACTGTGTTCTCTCCCGAGCACGGCACTGGCTGCTCTCTTTCAGGACAGCTTCCTTAGTTACAGCAACTCCCTCGCACCTCTCTGGCCGGGCGTGGGGACCATACTAGCAACCTCCTGGGCCTGGGGAATTCACACTCTCATAGTTCCCGGGATGATGGTTTGTGGACTCGGCTGGGCATGTCCTACTGAGCATGTACATCTATCGGATGTTCGTGATTCTCCCTGCTTTAGGCAGACAGATCCGTCTGGAGGGAGGCCCTCGGTGGGTGGGCAAACAGCCCTGGAGGATAACTCAGTGCCCTTAGAACTAATTTTGAAAACTAAAGTCAGATTTCAATGCCCAGTCGTGTGTTTTTCTGATAAAATTCTAGAGATCTAAACTTCTGGATCAATTAACCTTTATTAAAAAATGAAAAACAGTCATCATTTACTCAGGGTAATCGCATATGTACACACACACACACACACACACACACACACTTGTTGTTTTTAAAAAATATGTATTTTATTGATTTTTTTACAGAGAGGAAAGGAGGAGGGATAGAGAGCCAGAAACATCGATGAGAGAGAAACATTGATTCAGCTGCCTCTTGCACACTCCCCACTGGGGATGTGCCCACAACCAAGGTACATGCCCTTGACCAGAATAGAACCTGGGACCCTTCAGTCCGCAGGTCGACGCTCTATCCACTGAGCCAAACTGGTTAGGGCTCCACACGCACATTTGAAAGCACAGGGGGAGGGAGAAAAGTTGTTTTCCTGGCAGTTCTCTTACCCCAAGTCATTTTGCAGGAATCCCACTGGTGCCCAAAGAGGCCTCGCTGAGCAGAAGATGCTTAGTCCTTGCCTGTCACTGGCGGGCCAGGAGAGGCAGAGGGGCTCAGCATCCCCTTGGCTCCTTCCTCCCTTATCTGATGGGCAACACTGGACTCATGCTTCAAGCCCCAGTCAGGCTGAGCTCCTCCTTCCCTCTTCTGCAATCGCAGCCCAGGTGTAAGGCTCGGCCACAGCACTGAGCACATGGGGCTGTCATGATTATTCACATGCTGTCCCACCCAGAGACCACGGATTTCCAGGTCAGGGACTGTGCCTCCAGCACCCAGCACAGCCACAGCCACAGCCACAGCCACAGCACAGCAGGACACGTCTTTGTGGGGTAAATGAGCACCCACTCTAACGTGATTTGCTTCTTTAGTCTTTTTTAAGCGTCTGACCAAACTTGGTTGAGGAAGAGAAAGTGACAAATTTAAAGAACAGGAATACCTGGGGGAGGCAGGCTCAGGTGAGGCCCAGAGCTGCTGTGGGCAGGGAGCAGCTATGGGAACCAGGAGGGACATACAATGACAGGGGGACAGGCCCCTGTACAAATAAATACTCAGCTTATCCAAGAGAACAAACTGTCACCTGGCCAGAAGCTGGGATCTTGGGAAACAGAACATGGGGCAGGTACTATTAATGGCCCAAAAGGGACTAAATGAAAGTATAAGCTGCCACTGAGCAGGGCATGTTTGAATGGGATTTACTGGAGGCCTGAGCCAGGCCAGCATGCAAAGGTCGGAGGGGAAGGTCAGAGTGCATCCTGACCTTCTGAAAACCTTGAGAAACATCACCAGTCTCTCCTCGGGCCACTCTTGCCCATCCTCCTCGTCGCCACCATGAGGCAGCCTGTCTGACTTTTCGGGGGCCTGACCTTTTAGCCTATCTGACATGTGTACGTAATGGTATAGACATGGATGTGCGTTTTGATGGGAAATGTTGCATTGTCTCCAGGCAGCACGCGCTTCCTGGGGACCTGACTCTAGCCGGCTCACTGTCTCTGAGTTATTTCACATCCCTCTGTACTGTAGTAGCTGAGAGACACGCAACCTGTGTCTCATCTGGCCGAGGTCAGGTACCTTCCCTCCGATCCCGATCCTCTGAAAAGATCAGTTTGCTGCATCTGCATATTCGTTTCACTGTTTCCTCCACCTGGAACACGTCTGATGGTCAACACTCTTTTCAGCTCGTTATGACGTCCATGTGGCTCCCTTACTGGGGAGGGACAGAAAGCCTCAGCATGTGTTGGTTGTGATCATTGGAGGAAGGTTACGACACGCGTCTACTCTAGAAGGTCCGTCCCTTTTTAAAGAGAAACCCCCTCCTTTCACATCTGGAAGGGTACTGGTTCTATTTAGGTTGCACGTTATTTTTTTAAATATATTTTATTGATTTTTTACAGAGAGGAAGGGGGAGGGATAGAAAGTCAGAAACATTGGTGAGAGAGAAACATCCATCAGCTGCCTCCTGCACACCCTCTACTGGGGATGTGCCCGCAACCAAGGTACATGCCCTTGACCGGAATGGAACCTGGGACCTTTCAGTCCACAGGCCGACGCTCTATCCACTGAGCCAAACCGGTTTCGGCCAGTTGCACGTTATTTTTAATTGTGCAGCAGAAAGAGCCCTGACAACAGACTCCTCGGGGCGCCCAGTCCTGCCCCTTTCTAGTTAGGTGGCTACGTGTAAGCCACTTCATTTCTTGGGGCCTCTGTGAGGACCTCAGAGAATGTGTATGAAAGTACGAACCTGCATGCGAAGCAGGTCAGACAGGAGCTGCCCCCACTAGCCCCATCTTCGTTAGGGAACAAGGAATTCTTCAGATTGGAGAAACGCAGCTCCCTCCCGTTTCAGCCTAAGGACAGAGCAGGCAAACAGACACCAGGCCTGACCTTCGCTCTCCCCGGGCCCTTCCTTTCCCAGCATGCCCTGGAAACTGCACGAAAAGATGTCTATTTTTTTAAAAATCTATTTCATTGATTTTTTACAGAGAGGAAAGAAGAGGGATAGAAAGCCAGAAACATCAATGAGAGAGAAACATCAATCAGCTGCCTCCTGCACACACCCCCACTGGAGATGTGCCCACAACCAACATACATGCCCTTGACCGGAATCGAACTTGGGACCCCTCAGTCTGCAGGCCGATGCTCTATCCACTGAGCCAAACCGGTTTCGGCAAGGTGGCTATTTTCTACTTCACTCTTCCAAGGCCCTCCAAGGGGAAGAGCAGTCCCACCGTGTGAATGGGCAAAAGGCCCAGGGAGCGCCGAGAAGTCTTGCCTTCCTCCCATGGGCTCAGCAGGTGCCTTTTACAAACACCTTCTAGGTCCAAGCCCTCACCTCCACTGTCCAACCCTAAGGAGAGACACAGAGACCAGGGAGGCAGCGAGGGCAGTTGCCACACCAGGTATCAGCCCCCAGCTGTGCGCGCCACCACATGAGCCTGCGTGTGCTCTGCCTGCAGAGGGAAGCAGTGAAAACACGGCTCACATGTTCCTGTATTTCAATACACCCGAGTGAAATTCTAGTTCTCCTTTCTCTCCCTCCACCTCCAGCCTCACAAAATAACTCAATGCTATTTTTAAAAAAGAGAAAGAGAAGAAAGCTTCTTCAACAGGCTTCAGGCCTTCACTCCAAAATTAGCAGTTGGGAATGTATTTTTAAAACCTCCAGTATTAAAAATGAATCCAAAAGGCACATAATCTGTGAAGTAACAAGTTCCACCACTAGCAGTGAAACGTATGAATATACCGGCGAGAATAGACCAAAGCTCTGTGTACAGGGACATTTCCTGCAGCACAGCATGTAAAAAGCAAAACCAAAATAAGAAAAAAAAATCACAGGAACACCCAAATGCCCATTAACATGGACTATGGGCCTGTTTTTTTGTTTTGTTTTGTGTTGTTTTTTTTTAATACAAACCATTCATACAATAAATATGGCGCTATTTTTTATACCTCTAACGAATACAAGTGTGTTCTGTAAAATGTTTTAGGGAATAGGCTTAGAGATTTGCTATTGTTACAAAACAACAAAATAGCTGTTATGAGTATGAGGGAACGCTGTTTTCCACAGTTTTCACAAAAATGCTTTATTTTGCCTGTGGCCAACACGTTTTTTTGGGAGGTACAACAATTCAACTCTGTCTACCTTGCAGAAGCAATGGTAAGGATGAATTCGTATCAATCACAGCAATAAAGCCACCACAACATTTGTACAGAAGTTTACAATGTCATCACGACAGGTACTCACCTCCCTTTCGGAGGCTGACATGCCCCGGGCCAGACACAAATCAATAGGCCCATGTTAGGTCCTTGCCACCGAGTCTGCTAGGTATTAAGATAAATGTAACGGGTCAGCTACCAAAACAAACAAGTATTTTTAAACCTTTCACCAAGAAAGAATAGTTCCACCTCAGGAACAAGATAAAATTTCAATTGACAATTCAAAAATTCCTGCTTGTGTTTTGCTACAATATAAAAAAAAATAGAATAGATCATGTTAGAAAATGTAGGGAAGAAAAATATCTTCTACTCCTTCTAGGTTCTCAGTTGGTTTTCTGTGACAAAAGAAATGAGCAATAGGAAAGCACGCACATTTAATTCACGTAAGTTTTATGTGACATGTGAACCTTCAAGAGGAAATGAAGATGCAAAGAAACAGTTCAACCTGTGCTTTTTTTATGCCAGATTTTCAAAATGATTGAGCTCTAACTGACATATGACATTACATTAACTTCAGGTGTACAACATAATGCAACCATATTTGTATATATTGTGAAGTGATCATGCAGTAAGTCTGGTTGCCACCCATCACCACAATAATTACAAATCTCTGTGTGACAAGAATGCTTAAGATCTACTCTCTTAGCAACTTCCAAATCTGCAATACGGTATTACTAACTATAGTCATCATACTGTTCATTACATCCCCAGGACTTACTTCTTCTGTGACTGGAAGTTTGAGCTCTTTGACCTTCTTTACTCATTTCACGCCCTCACTCCCTGCCTCTGACAACCAGCCACCTGTCTGTTCTCCGTGTCTGTGGTCGGTGTTTTTGCTATGACTGGTGAAGAGTAGAAACTTGTAGGGAACTGTGATAGGACAAAGGGTATAAAACAAGCGTAGGCAACTGGGGTAAAGAGCAGGGTTTGTTCAGATTCCTCTCCCTGTTGCTTGTCTGGGAAATAAGGATGCTTCCTTCCCCGGTACAGGAAGGGTGCCTCTCATATGAAGGTCTTCTGACCTGCCTCAGGAGGCTTCAGAAAGTCCTTCCTGCACCTGCTAATTCTCTAATTCCCTCAGCTTAAAACAGCCAGAATGTCAAGGTGCAGTATTTTTGAAGTAGCATGTCCTGAACCCCGTTAAATATCTAAAACAAATGCAAATTTTTTCTCTCCATCATCCACAAATTAATAATTTCTCCCAAATTAAATGAAGTGGTCTCCTGTCAATGGTTTGCCTATAGGGGTGGGGTTGGGGGGGTGGTTAACCTAGATGCGAATTTTACAATATACACACCAAAATATTACAGAAATCTTTTTTAAAGATATATTTTTATTGATTTTAAAGAGGAAGGGAGCAGGAGAGGGAGAGAGAGATAGAACATCAATGATGAAAGAGAATCATTGACTGGCTGCCTTCGGCATGCCTCCCACTGGGTATCAAGCACACAACCTGGGCATGTGCTCTGACCAGGAATTGAACTGTGACTTCCTTGTTCATAGGTTGATGCTCAACCACTGAGCCATGCTGGCCAGGCCCAAAAATCTTAATAAGAAGAGAAAAGCTAAAATTTTTAGAAAAGAATACAGAATAGCTTGAATGACCTCAGGGTAAGGAAGAACTTCTTAAATGAGGGTCAAAGAGCACAAGTAATACTAATACAAAAAGGTTGATAAAACTGACAACCCTAAATTCAGGCCAGAGAAAATGAGGCTGTATTACAGTGGTATGGGAAACAGGGGAAAAAATTGTGATGAAACAGGAGTTTGCTATGCAAAACTTTCTGTTTGCCTTCTGGTCTACTGTTCTGCTAGTCAAAAGCCATGGTACTCGGCTTGGGAAGTACAATCATGGGATAAAATTATCAGCCAGTTATAAACATAAGCTTCCTGGCTGGTGTGGCTCAGTTGGTTGAGCTTCATTCCATGGACCAGGAGGTTGTTGGTTCAATTCCAGGTCAAGAATGTGCTTGGACTGCAGGCTCAGTCCCCAGAGTGGGGCATGCAGGAGGCAGCCCATCAATCATTGCTGCTTCTCTCTCTCTCTCTCCTCTCTCCCTCCCTCCCTCCCTCCCTCCCCCTTCTACTCTCTCTCTCTCTCAAAATCAATATACTATCATTTTAAAAAAACATTTCCTCACTCTTTAAGCCACTTCACTCAAATATAAACATGTTGAGAACAGAGGTATTATTATATCAGAGAACTTCCATATAAATGAGCCAGTGTAATTCAATGGCTTTTCATTCTTCATTCAAAAATTGCTTTATTGTGCATGGATTATGCTTCCTTTATTAAATAATGTGCACACAGACAATGTGTTACTGGAAGGAAAATGTGGAATATAAATAGCTACAGTGCTGTTTCCTCTATTAAAATACAAAGTTCTACCTAGAGTGACATGATCGAGTAAGCTATGATCAGTCCCCATGACAAAATCCCCAGCCACTAGACTAATGACACTATGGATTATGTAACTAATCCATAAATCACACAAATTAGAGCTAAATTCACAGCCAACAGCAAGGGTAAGGAAGGGCCCTTATGGGATAATCGTTTTATTCCTAGATCCATTTTATATCGGCATGCATGTTTACAAAGACATAATACACACACGTCATTCAGCTAGTGCAATGCTGTACCCCAAGCAAAAACATGCTCATTGAAGATCTGAGGTTCAGTGTCTGGGATTTAATCAGACATACCGAACAATTTAACAGCCAGCCTTTTTGTAGCACGCTGGGCCCAAGTTATTTATTTATGGGTTGAACCAGAACCCACTGAGCTGAATCCTTAGAGATGTCAAACCTCACTTTCTTCAGTGCCCAAGGAACACAAGTGGCACGTGGGAGAATCGATTTACAACATCCACATTCAGTCTCCTTAGATGAAGGGTTCATTTGTAGCCAATACTTGACAGACTGGGTGCTTCTGCTAGATACCGCCTGCCTCAGAAGCAAATCCCTGCTGCTGTCTCATTCAGGTACAGTGTTTTTTGGCATCTCATTTCTTTGCATTTTCACCACGAACTCGCAGGATTTTGAGACTTTAGTAGGTAGGTTCATAGTCCTCCTGCCCCAGGCCCTGCCCCTAATCTAATTCATCCTGCACCTGGCTCCCCACTCCCTCTTCCTAAAATACCACTTAGATGATGTCATCTCTTGATCAAAAACCTTTCAAACGGTTTTCTGTTTGCACAGCAAAGTCCAAGTTGCACAACTTGACACTCATGACCCTCCAAAACATGCTCCGCACCCAGTTTTCCAACCTTGTCTGTAATGACTCCCCGAAAGGCTCCATTCTTGCCCAGTTGTTTTCTTTGTTTTCTCCCAGACGCTTCCTCTACTCTCCCCAACGAACCCATTTTGTTACCCTTACTCCCTCGCTGCAAGGCCCTTCTCCCACCTCTGTGTTCCAGATCCTTTCAACTCATTCACACCAACTCCGCTCCCGTCAGGAGGAAGTCTTCCCAGACTTCCTGTGCTCTCCTGTCGGTGACTTCACATATCATGGCATCAACTCCTCATTCAATTCTTTTCCATGGACTAGTGAATTTTCAGAAGGTTTGCCTCTTCTCTCCACAACTAAATGGTAAGTGTCCTGAGAGTAGTGTGTCTCCCACATGCCCAACATAATGCCTTGCATTCAGTAAAAACTTAAAAAAATATCTGATAAGTAAATACACTGAGTGGCCAGATTATTGTCGCTTCTGAACACATAATAATCTGGCCACTCAGTGTATATCCTATATAATAAAAAGCTAATAAGCAAATTGTCCCCTCAATTTGGAGTTCGACCAGCAGGCAGGCCGGCCAACCGCCCATGTTCCCTCCCCCTGGCCAAGCTGGCTGGACTCCACCCATGCACGGATTCATGCACTGGGCCTCTAATACACACACACACACACACACACACACACACACACACACACACACACACACTGAGTGGCAAGATTATTATGCGTTCAGAGATCATAATAATCTGGCCACTCAGTGTATACTCACAAGGTTGAGACGGTTCTTGTCTGCAATAGCTTTTAAGTGAGGACTTACTCTCCACACTGGTTCCGGAAAGGATTCCAGCAGCTTACAGGGCTGGTCAGATGCAAGTTAGGAAGGACAGCTAGGAGTCACTGTTTCCTCCTCGTGTGTACACAACACAGTTGTAGTAACTGCAAAGGTCGACACAGAAAGGACAGATTCTTGCACCCCTGTATTCAACAAGTTCACAATCTAATGAGCCCTCAGGTAGAGGGAGCAGCATGAGGGAGGAAGGCGGGCACATGTTTGGAATAATATTGAAGGTTGTGACTATAAAGGGAAAGGACTCCCTCAGGCATCTGAGGCTACTTACTTTGTTATCTCTACAGCCAACAAAGCGCCGTCCTTCACGTCATTTGGACCGGAGACCGACAAAAATGCCACTCGCTATATTCCAGGGGTTTGAAAGCCAACTGGAATCCCATCTGCTTTTTAAAATTTTACGTGTTTATTATATTCACAGATCTAAGTAATTGGTGTTAGAATAAAAAAATGTTTGGATAAAACTGCTCTTGTGGTCAAGTCCAAGTTGTATTTGCAAAGCTGGACCAGAAATCAATAGCCAAACACCACAATATCGTGTCTGTGTCTGTGTGTGTGTGTGTGTGTGTGTGTGTGTGTGTCACTAAGGAGGTCAGGTGAAGGAGTATGGATGCACAATCACACATCTCCATGTCAGTCTCAACGTATCTAACCACTCCTTCGTTACCTGGAGGGCCCTAGCTCTTCTTGCCCCATGTTTTGTAGAGCAATGTGAAGTCTAAACTTGCTGGCAAAGGAATTTTTACATATATATAATGTATTCACATACACACACACACACACACACACACACACACACACACACACAAAACCCAAGAGTTTCTGCAAAAGAGATTTTTGACAGGTGGTGGCATTTTTCTAGAATCATTCTCATAATCTTAAAGGAGCCCTCTCCCAGAACCCCAGGAACCAGAAAGCACAGATTTGAAGTCCACTCTGAGACATCTGTTGTCTGGGAAGAAGAGGCTGGCTTTATGATGTGAGATAAAACATAAGCGCTCCTTGCATTAAGCGAAGACCTCAGAAATAAGAACGTCCTAAACGGGCCATCGTGCCTTAATCCTCATTGCCATCAGGGGTTTGGTTCCCAAGCCAAGCCAAACAGAGACAAAGAATGAGACCAGTGTGCTGGCTGACTGGGCTGCAAATTAAAGAACAACAACCCTAAGGGACTATTTCAGACGCTGCGGACGGAGTAATAAAAGTAACAATTATGCATATTCATTAACTGCTGTTTAAGAATAATAAAGGACATAGTTGTGCTGGGGAAAATGTAAATGCAGATACAGCTAGCTAAACACCAACCCAGGGACAGCACTGAGGTGACACTGAGGTGAGCCGGGGTGGCTGATAAGAACATGAAATCCCTCAGACCGAGGGACCGACACAGGGACAGAGATACTACTTCACAGCTTTGCCCTTTTAGAATGACAGCTGGATGTAGTGATGCTTTAAATATATCTATCTCAAAAAGAGTTCCTAACGATACATTGCTGAATAGAATGTTCTAGAAGCTCTGAGAGAAGAAGGTGCATTGGCAAGTCCAGATTTACCTGTGGCAGCTTGCTCCTTTTTTCCCCATAGCCCCTGGTCAGAGTTTGGGAAAACCACTTTTCCAGTATTCTCACCTCCAGCCTCTTGTCAATCTTGATTCCCCCCCGCCCGCCCTTTTTTTTGTTTGTTTTTTTAATATTTTTTTAATTCATTTCAGAGAAAGGAAGAGAGAGAAACATCGATGAGAGAATCACTGATCGGCTGCTTCCTGCACGCCCCCTACTGGGGATCAAGCCTGCAACCCTGGACAAGTGCGCTGACCAGGAATCGAACTGAGACCTCCAAGTTAGCTCCTTGCTTCAACACTAGGAAATAAACTCAAGAGCCTAACACGCTTAAAGGAAGCACAGCCAAGGTATTTTACTGCGAGGGTATATTTCTACTGGGGAAAAAAAATAAGGAAAAAGAAACAATAATTTCACTGGCCTTGAGTACAATGGATGGGCTTGGTAATCCCAGGTGGGATAAGGACAGCAATTTCTAAAGAAACAGCAAACCTGCTAGCACTGATTTTTTGTCTTAGTCTGGATATACAAGGTGCAAATTACAGGACACAGAGAAGGGACTGTCACCAGATGATTTAACACCGCTTCTGGGCAATAAGTGCAGAGTCTGCCACAATGCAGCAGGCAGTTTAATCCACATTTATGTTCTCAGTTGTCTGGCAAATGCTAGTATGCATCTTAAAATTTTAATAATACCCATTTTGGTAGTTCTTAGTAACTAAAACTCCTTTTAGGAATAGCCATTTTAAGTCTCTCATGCATGCAGTTTCTGCTGCATACACCAAAACAGGCCTTGCCCTGGCGGCTTCAGAGGTTGGAGCATCAGCCTGTGCCCCAGAAGGTTGTGGGTTTGATTCCTGGTCAGGGCACATACCTAGGTTCCAAGTTCAATCCTCAGCCAGGCTAAGTATGGGAAGCAGCCTACCAATGTTTCTCTCTCACATTTCTCTCTCTCTTTTTTCCTCCCTCCCTCTCTCTCTCCCTTTCTCCTCATCCCCTCCCCTCCTTCCCTCCATCTCTCCCTTTCTCTCTCTTTCTCTTTCTTCTTCTTCTCTCTCCAAAAATCAATAAAAAACATATCCTTGTGTGAGGATTTAAAAAAACAAAAAAACAAAGCAGGAACACTAACACAAATGGACAGTCATAGATTTTTCGCAGTAGCTTTACCCCCGTCCTCCGTTTTCATAGGGAAATGTGTGCTTACGTTGCCCGGGACCGGGTAGAAATAAGTAATCCGAGGGAACTTCCACCACTTCCCTGGGAATTTTTCTTATTCCACCCGGGAGGAAATCTGGGCATGATTAAATCCCAACTGCTACCCACCCTCCTAGGGAACTCATTAAAGTGGAAAACTGTGGCTAGGGGAGGAAGTGGCGGCAGGCTCAAATCTGAACTTACAGGAAAACGAGTCTCTCCCGATTAGAAGTGGGTAGTCCTTTGGGCAGAGCTCCTATGGAAGCAGACCTTTGACCTCTGACGTTTCCTGAGGAGACGTCTGGACTGCAGCTCAGGGACGATGCTGCCTTAGCACTGAAACCACTTAACGACAGTGGTTCACTCCTCCAAGTCCCTCTAAGACTGTGGTTGGCAAACTGCGGCTTGCGAGCCTCATGTGGCTCTTTGGCCCCTTGAGTGTGGCTCTTCCACAAAATACCAGGGCCTGGTCGAGTCTATTTTGAAGAAGTGGCGTTAGAAGAAGTTTAAAAAATTTGGCTCTCCAAAGAAATTTCAATCGTTGTACTGTTGATATTTGGCTCTGCCGACTAACGCGTTTGCTGACCACTGGCTTAAGAAATCTCCTGGCCAGCACCTCACAGGCTTGTTCTTGACATAAATTCTTTAAAATAACAGAAAGAACTGCCAACAACTGGGAAAGAATATGGACAACATACATCAGAAAAAAAGGTTAATATCTTTAGGCAGAGAAATGGAGGGACATGCTCCTGGCCCCACCCCCTCCGTCCCCCACCATAAAATACATCAGACAAGGTCAGAGTCATTCCTAATCAGACTCTTATCTACATATATAAAAGCCTAAGAGACCATCCCGCTGTTCAACCATCTGACCAGTAGCTATGATGTGCACTGACCACCATGGGGCAGACACTCAACACAGGAGCTGCCAGGCTGCAGCTGTGGTTCTTGGGTGATGCATCGTGCACCAAAAAGGTTTCCAGTTTGATTCCTGGACGGGACACTTGCCCAGGCTGCGGGTTCAGTGGGAAACAACCAATTGCTGTTTCTATCTTGCATTAAAATGTCTCTCTCTCCCTCCCTCCCCCTCAAATGAATACACACACACACACACACACACACACACACACACACACACACATACATATATATCCATCCCCAAAGGTGATAGGTTTAGTAGGTGGGGCTTTGGGGATGATGAGGTCATGAATGGATTTAGTGCTTTCAGAAAAGAGACCTTGAGAACTCCCTTCCTCCATGTGTGGACACAGCCGGGCAGTGGCAGCTAGCAAGCAGGGAGAGGCGCCGCAACCAAAACTTGTTCCAGGCTGCTACCTTGATCTTGGACTTCCCAGCCTCCAGAACTCTGAGCAACACATTTCCGAATATAAGCCCCCCAGAGTGTCATATTTTGATACAGCAGCTCAAACAGGCTGAGTCAGTGGCCGGCAAACTCATTAGTCAACAGAGCCAAATATCAATAGGACAACAATTGAAATTTCTTTGGAGAGCCAAGTTTTTTAAACTTAAACTTCTTCTAACGCCACTTCTTCAAAATAGACTTACCCAGGCCGTGGTGTTTTGTGGAAGAGCCACACTCAAGGGGCCAAAGAGCCGCATGTGGCAAGCAAGCCGTGGTTTGCCGACCACTGGGCCAAGTCATACCTCAAGGATTGCAAGCTAATGACTCCGTGTAAATATTTTAGAGCATTGTCTGGCACACAGTACCTCAATAAGTATTAGTTTTTATCCTTATTACCATTATTACTGCTACTAAGAAGTCATAGACTTTAAAAATTATTATTACTACTATCATCATATGTGAGGATATAAGTAGGAACACTAATGTGGTTAAAGTAAAATTAAAGCAACTAAGAAAGGCAACTTCAAGGTCACTGCCTACAAATAACATTTAGAATAACGTTTGGAACTAAGAATTTATATTCCATTGGTCTGGAGTTAGGGGCAAGGAAACCTAGATAGTATTTGGCTAGAGGCACCCTGTCCTGAGAGTCTATGGAAATATTCTCAGAGTAAGTGACTCACTTAGCTATTAAAGGTGCCGAGTATTTAAATTTCTGGAAAACGAAAGCTCAATCATGGAACCCCCCTAAAAATCAATGGGGGAAAAATAACCTCAGGTGAGGAGTAACAAAACCACAAACAAACAAAAAACAAAAAGAAGTTGGGGAGCCCTATCCGGCTTGGCTCAATGGACAGAGCATCAGCCTTCAGACTGAAGGTTCTCAGGTTCAATTCCGGCCAAGGCCATATGCCCAGGTTTGGGCTTGATCCCCAGTAGGGGGCATGCAGGAAGCAGCCCATCAATGATTCTCTCTCATCATTGATGTTTCTTTCTCTTTCTCTCCTTCTCCCTTCCTCTCTGAAACCAATAAAGAAATACACACACACACACACACACACACACACACACACACGAATAAAAAGAAGTTGGGGAGAAGACCCTTCTCGGTTCCTGAAGGACCAATAGGGATGCAAGTCCCTCCCGGCAACTTGGGAACCCAAGAGATGCCAGTAGGCATGGAAACTGATGGGACCCGGGTGCTGTGTTACAGCCCAGCCTCCTATGGTCACTCGGAGGGAACAGGCAGGGTGGGGTCGCCATGCACCAGCTAAGCTTTGAACCAGACAGACTGGGTTCAAATCAAAAGAAAGGCAACATTCTCCTTCGACCTCACTGGCCATGGATGCTCGGCTCTATTTCTATCTCTTGCTTCTCTGCTCAGCCTCACAACCCCAGAGCAGTGCTCCCCAGCTAGATGCGGGGGGGGGGGGGGGGGAGGGAAGGGCCAGGTGCTCTTCATTTAATTTACAACCCTCGGCAGAGCCATACCCCTATAAAACGCAATACGTAAAAGTGAATTACAAAACAATAAAATCAAAAGGCGTACAGAATATGTTTGCTATAAACGTTCCCAAAACTTACTCTCAGTGATGTGTATCTCACTGGGGACCACAAACAGGGTGTGGGCGGCTCCAGACAGCAGCCACCTCCGAGCAGCGCTGCTCTAGCGAATGCCAGTGTCTACTCCATCTTCTCTTCCCAGGGGATGTCCCCAACTTCACGCTGACAGATCCGCAATCCAAGCCCTCGCTGCACCTTTCCCCTGAGATCCACAGATGTCCAGCTGCCTGCCTGACCCCCCGCCCTCCTTGGATTTCTCAGAGGCATTTCAAAGTAACACGTTCTAAAAGAACTCAGGATGCAATGCACACTCCAAAACCTGTTCAGTCTCCCTCTCTCCCTAAACATTTAGAACCACACCCTCACTCACTCTGGGCGTTCTCTCGCCCTCAGGACCTATCTCCATCCCATCAGCAATTCCTGGCACCTCCCCTCCGGGAATCTGTCCACTGGTCTCCCTTCCACCGCTCTGCCTGCCTCCAAGCTGCGTCCTTTCTCCCCTCCATCACTAGAAAGGCTCCTCTCTGCTTTCTCTGCTGCCCACCTGTAGCTGATAGTCCTCAACGCGAAGTCTTAAGATGTGAGTCAAGCCCTAGCTGGTTTGGCTCAATGGATAGAGCATTGGCCGAGGACTGAAGGGTCCCAAGTTTGATTCCCATCAAGGGCACATGCCTGGGTTGTGCTTGATCCCCAGGAGGGGGAGTGCAAGAGGCAGCTGATGAATAATTCTCTCTCACTGATATTTCTCTCTCTCCCTGATTTCCTCTCTGAAATCAATAAAAATATATTTTTTAAAAAGGATGTGAGTCAGGTCGCATGGTGCCCCTGTTTAAAACCATCTTATAATTTTCTAAATCCCCCCGAATATTTTATAATTGCTGTATTGAATTTTAAATATCATTAAAATCAGTTTGTTCATGACAAAATGCGTAAGTACTCCACTAACAGCTGTCTTTTGTTCCCACACACAAAACACGTGGGGAGAGATGATTTTTCTCTGTGTCCCAGCATTGCATTATTTGCGTTTATTTCCAACCATTTACAAGCCAAACAAAACAAAAATAGTACATTCTGCACGCTACATTGCACCTGCTTCTTCGAGTAACCAGAGCAATGTGTTGAATATGAAGAAGAAGAAAAAATCTCTTCCCGATTCAGTGACTTTGAGCTGGTGAAAGCTCTCCAGCGGGTTTTCATTTCCGGAGAATAAAGTTAGCCTCTTACTGCCGCAGACAGACCGGCCCAGCCCGGCCTGGCCCCACTCCAGCTTCCCCTGGGATTTCATTCCGGCCACCAGGCCCTCGTCTCTGAAACACACCGGCTCCCCGCGGCGTCCGCTGTCCCCCGGGCCTGTGACGCAGGTCCTCGTGGCCTTCGGGTGGCTGCTCCTACTTGTCATTCTGACCTCAGCTCCGAGGTTCCCTAGCACCTCACAGATGCCCGCCCAGCCGCCGGGCATTCTCTTAGAGCAACTGGTTAACTTTCATCAGAGCCTTTATCTTCTGTGTCTTTGTGTGTCTCCATCTCCCACAGCCCACGAGTGTCACACACTTGAGAGTAGAGCCCCTAACTGTGCTGTCCACTGCCACCATCCGGCACGGGAACAGTGCCTGAAACAGGGTTGGTTTACGTGAAATACTTGTTGAATCCCTGAGTGGTTCCGAGAGAGGCCACTTATTAGCCCTGTGAGTCTGCAATCGCAGGGGCCCTGTTTCTTCACCCATACAACAGGCATGCTCATGCCCGCCCCATCTAGTGGCTGGAAGCATTCACCCATTCCGAATCAATGAATGTACGGAAAGCACTTGGCACAAGGCCCGCCAGGAGCAGTCTGTGTGCCGTGGCTAAAGCGTATAGTTGTCCCGTAAGTAACACGGATTTGAACTGCACGAGTCCAGTTATATGCAGATTGTTTTTGTTTTTAAATACATGCGGCCCTAACCGGTTTGGCTCAGTGAATAGAGCGACGACTTGCAGACTGAAAGGTCCCAGGTTCAACTCTGGTCAAGGGCATGTACCTTGGTTGCAGGCACATCCCTAGTGGGGCAGGGGGCGGTGGGTGCAGGAGGCGGCTGATCAATGTTTCTCTCTCATCGGTATTTCTAACTATCCCTCTCCCTTCCTCTCTGTAAAAAAATCAATAAAAAATACATTAAAAATAAATAAATACATGCAGTACTGAATATGTAGTATCCCTTTCTCATAATTTTAATAACCTTTTCTTTTCTCTTGCTTCCTTTATTCTAAGAATACAACATATAACAGAAGGGTGTCCTAAAAAATATATACACACTGTAACCGCTGATAGCTCAATTTTGAAAATGAAATGTATTCTAATGAACACTGCATCCGTCATTATTCAAAATGTGTGTACACACCCTATATAGAACATACAAAATATAAATATGCATTAGTCAATTATTTGTGTTATCAGTAAGGCTCTGGGTCAACAGTAGGCTATTAGTAACTAAGTTTTGGGGGAGCCCAAAGTTCTACATGGATTTTCAACTGCACCCTAACTCTCACGTTATTTCCAGGGTAAATCGTGCGCAGCGACCAGTGAGAAGCTTACACCAGAAATGCTAGGTTCTTCCCAGACTAATGAGACACCCCCTTGGCTCTGCCCGAGGAGGTGGGGAGAGACTTCCGGTGGGGAAAATGCTGAGTTCTTCCCATGTTTCACGTGAGGCTACTGGGCCAGCAACACTGGGCACGCACCTGACTCTGCCCTCGGTTTTGCTCACTGGCTGGTAGGTCCTGGGGGAGCTGGGTTTGCCTTTGCAGTAATACATCTTTTGCACTGAAATGCCAGCCTGGGTTTGCAGATGTCTGGACGGAACCTGGACATTCCGTGTGACTCCGGGTTTAGAAAGAAGCTTACTGACCAAGGCGCCAGTGTTCTCAGACATGCCTGTACAGAAACACGACTCCAGTGTTAGGGTCTTGTTCAAAGAAATAGGGGCTAACCATGCCCTTCTGTCGAAATCATAGGAAAAGCATTAGGGAAACTAGAACATGTGTTTTCGCTGATCATGCCCTCAGTTCATCTTTCCATAAAATTCATGTCGAGCGCTTTAGCATCACGCTGCCACATCTCAACCAAGAGTCATCGATTTCACTCTCCAGCATTATTATTAACGACCTGGCCCTGCCTGATCCTGCCCACCTTTAAGGTTATATCTGGCCTGGCCAGTGTGGTGCAGTGGTTGAGCACCAACCTATGAATGAAGAGGTCATGGCTCAATGCCTGGTCAGGGCACATCCCGGGACAGTGGGCTCGATCTGCAGTAGGGGATGTGTAGGAGGCAGCTGATAGATGATTCTTACTATTGATGTTTCTCTCCCTCTCACTCCACCTTCCTCTCTGGAATCAATAATTATATGTATAGACAGGCAGATGGATTATATCTGACCAAGGGCCAGCTTGTTTGATTCCATGACATCCCACTCCTAAAATATCCATTTTACTTCTATGCTCTGCTGTTTTTTTTTTATTGTGTTCTTGCAAATCTGTGTCTATCGCTAGTTTTAGTTGATGAATAGGGAATGAATCCAGGTAGAAGTCCCTACCCAACACAGTTCCTAACGGTACATCAAGGATGTTAGAGAAGGGATGACGATGGCAATTCAAAGATTCCCTGGAGAGCAAAGCTCCTCCTGTCTGTCCCCTCATTTGATGACTAGGGAGTTGCAGCCGTACAAGAGCAAACAGAATTAGGTGTGTCTCTGTGCAAGCTGACTGATTTTTATCCATGCCTAAAAAATAAGAGAGACAGAGAGAGAGAGAGAGAGAGAGAGAGAGAGAGAGAGAGAGAGAGAGAGAGAGGGCCCTAACTGGTTTGGCTCAGTGGATAGAGCATTGGCCTGTGGACTGAAGGGTCCCAGGTTCGATTCCGGTCAAGGGCATGTGCCTTGGTTGCAGGCACATCCCCAGTAGGGGGTGTGCAGGAGGCAGCTGATCAATGTTTCTCTCTCATCGATGTTTCTAGCTTTCTCTCCCTCTCCCTTCCTCTCTGTAAAAAATCAATAAAATATATTTTAAAGAGAGAGCGAGAGATGTAAATCATGAGCATTTGTAAAAATTGTACTTCAGGGCTTATTACTAGTACATCAACACACTGTACTTTGGCCTCCCAATCCTGGCATTTCAACATGATTGATTCAAGTAGATCAAATTCTCAAAGCCAGACACAGGCCTTCTTACTCTTGAACACACAGGCACATCACACAGGAGGAAACACCTGCCAGTAAGAGGCAGAGGCAAAATCTGAACTCAGACTCATGCTTTCTTAGTATGTTTTCTTATCTCATGATTTCAACTCAAGAAATGTTGATGAAGCTCCTCCGAGGTGCATGGCACCATGCTAAATGTTTTAAATGGGCAAGACACATAGAGCCGTCAAAGAGTCCAAGGTCTGAACCTCAGCTCTGCCATTTCCTCGCCGTGTGACCTTGGGCAAGTGGCTTAACCTCCCTGAGTCTTACTCGCCTCATCTTCAAAATAAGGCCAATTACAAACCTCACAGAGTTTTCCTTAGGATAAAATAGTATTGTATTTGCAAACAGTAATTGCCAATATTAATTGGGCGTTTATTATATGCCAAGCACTGTATGACCACACAGTTCTCTCAAAAACCCTATGAGAAACTCGCCACTAATGAGGAAACAGGCAGAGAAGTGAGGCACATGCCAGGGTTACCCAGCAGGGAGGGGCAGTGCCAGGGTTTGAACCCAGGCAGTCAGGTTCTAGACTATTCTTACTGCCAGGCTATACTGCCTCTCCCTGCCCAGCACATAGTGAGGACTCCATAAATGGTACCTTAAAAAAATGCTTCCCTTGCCCCAGTTGGTTTGGCTCAGTGGATAGAGCATTGGCCTGCAGACCAAAGGGTCCCAGGTTCAATTCCAGTCAAGGGCATGTACCTTGGTTGCAGACTCCTCCCCAGCCTGGGCTCTGGTCAGGGCTTGTGCAGAAGGCAGCCAATCGATGTATTTCTGAACCTCAGCTCTGCCATTTCCTCGCCGTGTGACCTTGGGCAAGTGGCTTAACCTCCCTGAGTCTTACTCGCCTCCCTATAGCATTTGCACAGTCATGGTGCACCGCGAAAACAATGATTTCTCCTCAGGCATCTTGATTTCTAAGCCCAGTCACACCCTTTACCGGGTGGCTATCTCTTTGGACAGCTTTTCCTTTCTGAAACCACAGAAGGAAGGGGGTTCCTATCTCGAGCCCTCACTCGCTCTCTGGATGATGCCACCTGCTCTGAGCCGAGTGTTAGGCAATGACCACCTCTGGGCTGTTGGCCGCCCCGGCTTCTTTCTTGCCCCAACAGTGTAAGTAATCTGAGGCACGGGACACGCAGTTTGTTTGCTGGCTTCAAATAGTAACATAGCCAGAGCTAAACTTTGTTCATCGTTCAGTGTAAGTGACCTGCTGGCCTGATCGCCCACAAATGGAAACAATAAGCACACATACGCAGGGCAGAGCAGGGCTGGGCGAGGAGGCGTGAGGTGCCTGGGGTGCAAAAGTTAAGGAGACTTCACTCTCAGGATGGTGTCTTATTCCCCTCATCTTAGTCCTGGCCCCGCACATGTGTGCATATGCCTGCGCGCGCGCATACACACGCACGCTCGCACGCACACCTCAAACCCAAAGATGACCAAATCCTATCTAATAAAAGAGTAATATGCGAATTGACCATCACTCCAACGCACAAGATAGCTGCCTCCATGTAGACAAAGATCCTGCCCCCATGTGGACACAAGATGGCTGCAACAAGATGGTAGGCAGGGAGGGCAGTTGGGAGGGACCAGGTCTGCAAGGGAGGGCAGTGGTGAGTGATCAGGCCAGCAGGGGAGGGCAGTTGGGAGGGAGCAGGCCTGCAAAGGAGGGCAGTTGGGGGCGATCAAGCCTGCAGGGAAGGGCAGTTAGGGGTGACCAGGCGCAGGAGAGGGCAGTTTGGGACAATCAGGCTGGTAGGGGAATAGTTAGGCATCAATCAGGCTGTCAGGGGAGTGGTTAGGGATGATCAGGCTGGCAGGCAGAAGCAGTTAGGGGAAATCAGGAAGGCAGACAGGCGAGCAGTTGGAAGCCAGCAGTCCTGGATTGAGAGAGATGTCTGACTGCTCATTTAGGCCGGATCTCCCTGGATCTGGCCTAAATAGGCAGCCAGACATTCCTTGACAGGTCCCAGATTGGAGAGGGTAGAGCTGGGCTAAGAGACACTCCACCTCTCCCTGTGCACAAATTTCAGGCACCAGGCCTCTAGTATTATATAAATAAACAAGCCAAAGCCACAGATCAGGGCTTCTCATGTTTCCTTTAAAGGTATATTCAGTTCAAGCCAACATTTAACAAAAGTGTGTTTATCTGCTCAACACTCTGCAGTGGTTCCCATCTCACTCTGAGTAAAAGCCAAAGTCCTTAATTTTGTTCACAGGACAGCTCAGGACCAATCCTCAGACCCCCAACCCCCCAGACCCCCAGCCTCCCTCTGACCCTCCCTCTTAGCCTCATTGTGCCTTAAAGACTCCAACCATATTCCTAACTCAGGAGTGTATCAGCTGTTCTCTCTGACAAGAATTTTCTCACTCCAGATATGACTTGTTTTCTCTCCTCCTATTCTTTTTTTTTAAATCCTTACCCAGGAATATTTTTCCATTGACTTTTAGAGAGCGTGGGAGAGAGAGGGAGAGGCAAAGAGAAACATCGATGTGAGAGAAACACATCAATTGGTGGCCTCCTGCATACACCCAGACGAGGGCCCTGACTAGGAGAAGCTTGCAATCAAGGTACATGCCCTTGACTAGAATTGAACCCGGGACCCTTTGGTCCACAGACCAATGCTCTATCCACTGAGCCAAACTGGCTAGCGTGGCAAGCATGTTTTTTAAAAATCTGTTTGGGGCACTCCTGTAGCTACTGCTCTTAAGACAATAAATATAATTTGACAGGCTTGACTAATTACCTCCACTAGGGTCTATGTCATCAATCATAACTTTATGAAATCATTAACAATATTCCTCCAAAGAAGTAAGTTCCAATGTATTCTTAATAAGAGCATATATATGTACAATCTAGTTTAAGCAGAACACAAAACCCAGAGAAAGACTAGGAAATAAATTTAAGAAGAGACAGCTTGGGGAGGTAAAAATATTGTTGATAACACTTTGAACAAAGTGGAGGGTGGATATATTCATAACCTCCATAAGCACGCTACTAAATTTTAAAGTGCATTACATATGACAACCATCTCCTATAAAACATCTGCCCTCTAACATTCTATTAATGAAATAAATTTCCACTGCCATCCCTTTTATGTGACCCAGCCAATAAGACAGCAAAATAATATTTCAAAAACATGTTACCCTAACAGGCATTAAAGTCGTGTTCTATAGATGACATTGAGCATGCCAATACCACTTCCAGGAGGAATGTTTTATTTTGCAGGGGGTAATACAAAAGCAGAAATCATCGTAAAACAGCCAGGGGTGAGTCAGGCCTTTCCCCGGCTTTCCTCTCAATACGCCCCTTCCTCACTTCCTGGGAAAGACGTTGCATAATTTGGCCATCATGATTCTGAGGGCTAAAGCGCTTGATGGGGACCCTGACTTAACTACCAATTTCAACAAAAGGAAGAGAAAGAGCCCCAGTTAGTTTGGCTCAGTCGACATAGCCTCGGCCCAGGGACTGAAGTAGCGGGTTGATTTCAGTCAAGGGCACGTACCTCGGTTGCCAGAGGGAGGCTAAAATCGACGTGTCTCTCTCACATCGATGTTTCTCTCTTTATATCTCTTCCCCGCCCTTTCATTCTCTCTAAAAATTAATGGAAAAATATCCTCGGGTGAAGATTAACAAAAAAAAAAAAAACAAAAACAAAAAAAAAGGAAGAGAAAAAAAGTTCTCAGTTACTAACACTTTCCTGAAAGTCAAAAAACTTATATAAGAAAAACCAGTGCTGCGTTGAGTGAACAATCAAGTAGATCATCCTCATCTCTCACATTCGCATTTCCTCTTTTCCAAATCAATGTTGGATATTTTGTTTGTTACCAGAAACAACCGGAAAAGACATGTGTGTGTGTGTGTGTGTGTGGGGGGGGGATATTGACATTTTCCTAGTTCTTTTGACTCCACAGAAAAGTTGGCATTTAAATTCTCTTATAAATTAGAGTTGATGTTCTTACATTAAGCTTTATCAGTCAATGCTTCCAAATAAATTAAACCAACAAACCCAATGAATATCATAGGAGCCTTTCTAAGAGCAAAATGGGCCAACCGTTCAATCTCAGCTCTGGGGTCCTAACCAGAATGTTTTACAAATGTCATTAAAAAGGGAATTCAACAACCTGCTCGAGAAGGAGTTTCATTTTTGTTGGCTCGATAACACCAAAGCCATCACAGCTTTCCCGGGAATGTACCCGTGGAAATGTACCTGGTGAAGCAGGAGTCACATCTTGCAAAAGCAAAAGTGACAAACAGCCTAAAATGCTAGTGCCGTGACTTGAGGTGGCAGCCAGCATCTTCCAAACCCCTTTGCCCAAGTAACATTATATAACACGCTGCCAACCTCCGCTCCCGTCTGCTGAGACTGCAGCCAAGAGTTCAACATTACAGGAATCCAGTCAAAGTAGCATTGACTCATCTGCTCTGGGAATTCAGTTTCATCTCAGGATTTGGAAGTGCAGAGTCTTCTGAGCTCATCCAGGAAAGAGATGGGAATAGGGGATGGGACTCTCAGAAGGGGGTCTACTGTGTGGTGTAGCCAGGGTCTCTCAGCAGGAAGAGGGAACCCAGGTCTCACAGATGGAAGAGGGAACCCGGGTCTCAGAGATGGAAGAGGGAACCCGGGTCTCACAGATGGAAGAGGGGACCCGGGGTCTCACAGATGGAGGAGGGAACCCCAGGTCTCACAGATGGAAGAGGGAACCCGGGTCTAACAGATGGAAGAGGGAACCCCAGGTCTCAGAGATGGAAGAGGGAACCCGGGGTCTCCCAGATGGAAGAGGAGACCCGGGTCTCACAGATGGAAGAGGGAACCCAGGATCTCACAGATGGAAGAGGGAACCCGGGTCTCAGAGATGGAAGAGGGAACCGGGGTCTCCCAGATGGAAGAGGGAACCCGGGATCTCACAGATGGAAGAGGGAACCCGGGTCTCAGAGATGGAGGAGGGGACCCGGGGTCTCCCAGATGGAAGAGGGAACCCCAGGTCTCACAGATGGAAGAGGGAACCCGGGTCTAACAGATGGAAGAGGGAACCCCAGGTCTCAGAGATGGAAGAGGGAACCCGGGGTCTCCCAGATGGAAGAGGGAACCCAGGATCTCACAGATGGAAGAGGGAACCCGGGATCTCACAGATGGAAGAGGGAACCCGGGTCTCAGAGATGGAAGAGGGAACCCGGGTCTCACAGATGGAAGAGGGGACCCGGGGTCTCCCAGATGGAAGAGGGAACCCGGGTCTCACAGATGGAAGAGGGGACCCGGGGTCTCCCAGATGGAAGAGGGAACCCGGGATCTCACAGATGGAAGAGGGAACCCGGGTCTCAGAGATGGAAGAGGGGACCCGGGTCTCACAGATGGAAGAGGGAACCCCAGGTCTCAGAGATGGAAGACGGGACCCGGGGTCTCACAGATGGAAGAGGGGACCCGGGTCTAACAGATGGAAGAGGGGACCCGGGGTCTCCCAGATGGAAGAGGGAACCCGGGTCTCACAGATGGAAGAGGGGACCCGGGGTCTCCCAGATGGAAGAGGGAACCCGGGTCTCACAGATGGAAGAGGGGACCCGGGGTCTCCCAGATGGAAGAGAGAACCCGGGTCTCCCAGATGGAAGAGGGGACCCGGGGTCTCACAGATGGAGGAGGGAACCCCAGGTCTCACAGATGGAAGAGGGGACCCGGGGTCTCCCAGATGGAAGAGGGAACCCGGGTCTCACAGATGGAAGAGGGGACCCGGGGTCTCCCAGATGGAAGAGGGAACCCGGGTCTCACAGATGGAAGAGGGGACCCGGGGTCTCACAGATGGAGGAGGGAACCCCAGGTCTAACAGATGGAAGAGGGGACCCGGGGTCTCCCAGATGGAAGAGGGAACCCGGGATCTCACAGATGGAAGACGGGACCCGGGGTCTCACAGATGGAAGAGGGGACCCGGGGTCTCACAGATGGAAGAGGGAACCCCAGGTCTCAGAGATGGAAGACGGGACCCGGGGTCTCACAGATGGAAGAGGGGACCCGGGGTCTCACAGATGGAAGAGGGAACCCCAGGTCTCAGAGATGGAAGAGGGGACCCGGGGTATCCCAGATGGAAGAGGGAACCCGGGGTCTCACAGATGGAAGAGGGAACCCGGGGTCTAACAGATGGAAGAGTGGACCCGGGGTCTCACAGATGGAAGAGGGGACCCGGGGTCTCACAGATGGAAGAGGGAACCCCAGGTCTCAGAGATGGAAGACGGGACCCGGGGTCTCACAGATGGAGGAGGGGACCCGGGTCTAACAGATGGAAGAGTTGACCCGGGGTCTCACAGATGGAAGAGGGGACCCGGGGTCTCACAGATGAAAGAGGGAACCTGGGGTCTCACAGATGGAAGAGGGGACCCGGGGTCTCACAGATGGAAGAGGGGACCCGGGGTCTCACAGATGGAAGAGGGAACCCCAGGTCTCAGAGATGGAAGAGGGGACCCGGGGTCTCCCAGATGGAAGAGGGAACCCGGGTTCTCACAGATGGAAGAGGGGACCCCAGGTCTCAGAGATGGAAGAGGGGACCCAGGTCTCCCAGATGGAAGAGGAGACCCGGGTCTCACAGATGGAAGAGGGGACCCGGGGTCTCACAGATGGAAGAGGGGACCCGGGTCTCACAGATGGAAGAGGAGACCCGGGTCTCACAGATGGAAGAGGGGACCCGGGGTCTCCCAGATGGAAGAGGGGACCCGGGGTCTCCCAGATGGAAGAGGGGACCCGGGATCTCCCAGATGGAGGAGGGAACCCGGGTCTCAGAGATGGAAGAGGGAACCCGGGTCTCACAGATGGAAGAGGGGACCCGGGGTCTCACAGATGGAAGAGGGGACCCGGGGTCTCACAGATGGAAGAGGGAACCCGGGTCTCACAGATGGAAGAGGGGACCCGGGGTCTCACAGATGGAAGAGGGAACCCGGGTCTCACAGATGGAAGAGGGGACCCGGGGTCTCACAGATGGAAGAGGGAACCCAGGGTCTCACAGATGGAAGAGGGAACCCAGGGTCTCCCAGATGGAAGAGGGGACCCGGGGTCTCACAGATGGAAGAGGGGACCCGGGTCTCACAGATGGAAGAGGAGACCCAGGGTCTCACAGATGGAAGAGGGGACCCGGGGTCTCACAGATGGAAGAGGGAACCCCAGGTCTCAGAGATGGAAGAGGGGACCCGGGGTCTCCCAGATGGAAGAGGGAACCCAGGGTCTCACAGATGGAAGAGGGGACCCGGGGTCTCACAGATGGAAGAGGGAACCCGGGTCTCCCCGATGGAAGAGGGAACCCAGGGTCTCACAGATGGAAGAGTGGACCCGGGGTCTCACAGATGGAGGAGGGAACCTGGGGTCTCACGGATGGAAGAGGGAACCCCAGGTCTCAGAGATGGAAGAGGGGACCCGGGATCTCCCAGATGGAAGAGGAGACCCAGGGTCTCACAGATGGAAGAGGGAACCCGAGGTCTCAGAGATGGAAGAGGGAACCCGGGTCTCCCAGATGGAAGAGGGAACCCGAGGTCTCCCAGATGGAAGAGGGAACCTGGGATCTCCCAGATGGAAGAGGGAACCCGGGTCTCAAAGATGGAAGAGGGAACCCGGGTCTCACAGATGGAAGAGGGGACCCGGGGTCTCCCAGATGGAAGAGGGAACCCAGGTCTCCCAGATGGAAGAGGGAACCCGGGGTCTCCCAGATGGAAGGGCGAGCCCGGGTCTCACAGATGGAAGAGGGGACCCGGGGTCTCCCAGATGGAAGGGCGAGCCCGGGTCTCCCAGATGGAAGAGGGGACCCGGGGTCTCCCAGATGGAAGAGGGAACCCGGGTCTCCCAGATGGAAGAGGGAACCCAGGTCTCCCAGATGGAAGAGGGAACCCGGGGTCTCCCAGATGGAAGAGGGAACCCAGGTCTCCCAGATGGAAGAGGGAACCCGGGGTCTCCCAGATGGAAGGGCGAGCCCGGGTCTCACAGATGGAAGAGGGAACCCGGGTCTCACAGATGGAAGAGGGGACCCGGGTCTCACAGATGGAAGAGGGGACCCGGGGTCTCCCAGATGGAAGAGGGGACCCGGGGTCTCCCAGATGGAAGAGGGAACCCGGGGTCTCCCAGATGGAAGAGGGAACCCGGGTCTCACAGATGGAAGAGGGGACCCGGGGTCTCCCAGATGGAAGAGGGAACCCGGGTCTCACAGATGGAAGAGGGGACCCGGGGTCTCACAGATGGAAGAGGGGACCCGGGTCTCCCATATGGAAGAGGGAACCCGGGGTCTCCCAGATGGAAGAGGGGACCCGGGGTCTCCCAGATGGAAGAGGGAACCCGGGGTCTCCCATATGGAAGAGGGAACCCGGGGTCTCCCAGATGGAAGAGGGGACCCGGGGTCTCCCAGATGGAAGAAGGGACCCGGGGTCTCCCAGATGGAAGAGGGAACCCGGGGTCTCCCATATGGAAGAGGGAACCCGGGTCTAACAGATGGAAGAGGGAACCCGGGGTCTCCCAGATGGAAGAGGGGACCCGGGGTCTCCCAGATGGAAGAGGGGACCCGGGTCTCACAGATGGAAGAGGGAACCCGGGTCTCACAGATGGAAGAGGGAACCCGGGTCTCACAGATGGAAGAGGGGACCCGGGTCTCACAGATGGAAGAGGGAACCCGGGTCTCACAGATGGAAGAGGGGACCCGGGGTCTCACAGATGGAAGAGGGGACCCGGGTCTCACAGATGGAAGAGGGGACCCGGGTCTCACAGATGGAAGAGGGGACCCGGGGTCTCACAGATGGAAGAGGGGACCCGGGGTCTCACAGATGGAAGAGGGGACCCGGGTCTCACAGATGGAAGAGGGGACCCGGGTCTCACAGATGGAAGAGGGGACCCGGGGTCTCACAGATGGAAGAGGGGACCCGGGTCTCAGAGATGGAAGAGGGGACCCGGGGTCTCACAGATGGAAGAGGGGACCCGGGTCTCACAGATGGAAGAGGAGACCTGGGGTCTCACAGCTGGAAGAGGGGACCCGGGATCTCCCAGATGGAAGAGGGGACCCGGGGTCTCCCAGATGGAAGAGGGAGCCGGGGTCTCACAGCTGGAAGAGCAGAACTCGAGGTAGAGCCCAAGTCTCCCACCTCCTCACCCCTCCCCTCCTCCTGTGGAAGGCCTGCTGCCATTTTCAGTATTTTGGATCAGGGACACTTGGACTCAACTGAGAAAGTTGGGGTTTTTTAAAGTATTTTTTATTGATTTCAAAGAGGAAGGGAGAGCTAGATAGAAACATCAATGATGAAGGAAAATCACCAACCAGCTGCCTCCTACACACCCCCTACCTGGATGGAGCCTGCAACCTTGGCCTGTGCCCTGACTGGGAATCAAACCGTGACCTCCTGGTTCCTAGGTTGACGCTCAATCGCTGGCTGAGCCACACCGGCTGGGCCCAGGAATTTTATTTTTTTATTTTTTATTTTTTAACTGAGGGCAACAAGTAACCATGAATAAGAATAATTAATCCAGCCTTTGGGAAATATCTCAGCACCGGACTATTTTGTTAATCTCTAGCCCTAAATACAATGGATCAATCAAGGGAGACTTAATCCGGTAACAGCCAATGAGGTTGGCTGTAGAGGAAGTGAGAGAAAATATTTTCTCCCCTCTGGGCTAGAAGAAGTTCATCTCTTGGCAGAAATGAAGGAAACTTCTGTAACATTTTCTCCTGCTGCAGAAATAAGCTGTTCCTGGCTGGGCAGAGACTGAAGGGGGCGAGGCAGGAGGCAGCCAAGAGAGGACCAGCCAACCCAGCCACAGAGGGACTTTGAAGTGTTCTCTGGACCACGTTCCCTACCATTTTCTCTGAGGCATCAGCAAAACCTCATTGAAAATTACAGTCTAATAGGGAGGGCTCCGTCCTAAAAATCCCAGCACAAACAGGTTTAGTGCAGCACTGACTACAAAAGCAAACAAAATATTGACCAGTAAAGGACTATTAAATCAGGTACGGTTACAACCTCATGCCCGTGCACTATGCAGCCTTAAAAAATAACCTATATTTGTCTGGGCTAATATGGAAAGATCTCAAGATACAGCATGTAAAAATGACATTGCGATTCTTTCGTTGTTGTTTAGTCCTCACCAGAGGATATGTTTTGTTTTGGTGTTTATTTTGAAAGAGAGAGGAAGGGAGAGAGAAACATCAGTGCGAGAAAGAAAGACTGATTGGCCACTTCCAGGATGTGCCCCAACTGGGGATGGAACCCGCAACCTTTTGGTGTACGGGTGGCACTCCAGCCAGCTGAGCCCCCCGTGTTGTGTGTGTGTTGTTGCAGAGTAAGTCGCTAGGCATGTAGTAGTTTTATAGGTAATAAATGGATTTATTTTAGTGTCTTTGTATACACATGACTTTTTTTTTTCTTGAAGTGAATCTCAAAAAAACTAAGGATAGTGTTCCTTCAGGGGTGAGAGACCTGGCACTTTTCATTGGTTATTATTTAAATTGTTCTTTATGGGTATACTAGAGGCCCGAAGCACAAGTTTCGTGCAAGAGTAGGCCTTCCTTCCTCCAGCTGCCAGCTCTGGCTTCCCTCGCAGCCCCAGCGCCATTAGGTCTAATTAACATATTATACTTTTATTATTATAGATTGCTCTTTTATATCAACAAGAGTGTCCCTGGACAGTGAGATTATAGCTCTAAGGGTTGGAAACCCACTTTTAGCTCTGAATTCGTTTTCTAAGTTGTGCCTTGGGAGCCTCTGGCCGAAGCAGTTCAGAGAGACGAGGAGCCAGGCAGGTGGGCGGTGGAGGGTTTGGTGATCAGAGCTCCCAGCAAAATAGTCTCCTATCACGTTTTAATATTACAAAGGGCTAATCTCCCTAGATTACACTTCTTTAAAATGGGGGGGGGTGCTTTTTAATATATATTTCTGATTTCAGACAGGAAGGGAGATGGAGAGAGAGAGAAACATCAATGATGAGAGAGAATAATTGATTGGCTTCCTCCTGCATGCCCCTTACTGGGGATTGAACCTGCAACCCAGGCGTGTGCCCTTGACCGGAACGGAACCCAGGACTCTTCAGTCCTCAGGCCAACTATCTATCCAGTAAGCCAAACCAGGTAAGGCTGATTATACTTCTTTTTCAGAATTTCTTTTCGTTTCCTTTACAAAATTAATAATAGTGTCATTTTTCTGTGTCTCTAAGAAAAGATTCCGTTGACATTTTTGTTGGAATTTTACTTCCTCTATGAAGATGTTTAAAGAAAATGAACATTTTTACAATATTGTGCCAGATCATCCAAGAGCATAGTAGGTCTCTCCAATGACTTCAGTCTGTATGTCCTTCCATGTAGTTTTAAAGTGTTCTTCATAGTGTCCTTGTATCTGATGTTTAACTTTAAATGTCTTATTTCTGAAATGTAATATGCTAATTACCTTTCTCCTTTTCAGTTTTAAAAAGCACGCTGTTTCCCGTATTTGGAACGCTTTCCCACCACTTCTCCATTTGGCAAATTCAACTCAGTCTGCAAGGCCCCATTCCAGTATCACTTGCTTTGGCCCCCCAGCAATCCAATCAGGATGGACTAGGGTCCTTCCTCTGTGCTCTTGCAACACCCTGTATGCACCCCCATCAAACCAGGTCACAGTGCGCTACCCATTCTGTACACAGGTCTCTCTCCTTCATCATCTGGAGCTCTGTGAGTAGAGGAGCAGGTGCCCTACTCTCTCCCCCCGCCCCCGGCCAGCCTGGCCCATAGCAAGAACTCTGTGGTTTCATCGAATGAGTGAATGCATGAGCACATGAATGAATGAAGGCATCATCATAGACTCTGCTTCTTCATGTCTCAGTAGTGATTTTGTAATGCTAACAATGATAATACTGCTAAATGGTAGAATTTGGGATAATGCAATGACAGGACTTTTCCCCCCCTCTTAAAAATAAGCCATGTTTAAAAATGCAGAAAATTATCTTGCATAATGGGAAATTATAAATCATTAAGAGCTGAAAACCAGATACGTTATTTTCTTGGCACACGTTTCAGGCGAATGTGGAGAGGCAGCATGGTGGTGGACAACACGGACTCCAGCACGAACAAGACCTGAATTTAAACCTGGAACAGCCCTTATGAGCCAGATTATCTCAGGCAAGTTTCTTGACTTCTCTATGCCTCATTTTCTCTATCTGTAAAATGGGCATTATAAATATCTTCATAATAGAATGGCTAAGAGACATCTCAAACTTAAATGTCCAAATGCTTGATTCTGCCACAGCCCAAACCTGCTCCTTCTATACTCTTCCTCATCCCAGAAACTGATGTGCTATTCTCTCAGTTGCTAAAAAAAATAAAAAATAAAATAAAATAAATGAAGTTATCCACAATTCTCCTTTTTCTTTTCCTCTATGCTTCCAACCCATCAGCGAGTCCTGTAGTCACCGCCTGAGAAATATTTCCAGAATCCAATGACTTCTCACCTGCTGTTCCACCCTCTGCTCTGAGCCACCCTCTCCTCTTGTTTTGACCATCTGGCTGTCTCACCTCAGAATCTAGAACAACCTGAGCACCTAGTAGGTGTCCAACTAATACTTACTAAATGACAGAATAAATGAATACATTATTCATGACTTCAGTTTCACAATTTATATAAAGTGTCTCACCAGAGCATGGAGTCCCCTAAAATAAATAGAAACCAAGGACCTGCTGATAAAACTAAACCGTCACCGATACCCCAATGCTTAAATGAATCAAAATAACGATTTCCTGTTTAACACAGAACAACAACCGCTCTAGAGTCAATTAGAGATTGCCATTCAACCTCTTTTCTGCATTTTTTGGTAACATTTACAAATTATGGTTTCCCCCTTTTCTCTTCCCCCAGACTCGGGGGCTCCTCTCCTTCTGTTCATTCCCATTTGGAGCTAAAAGCCAGAAATAGCTGTTTACTTCATTGTCCTCATTTCCCTTCATTGTTACCATTCAGCTCTCCGGTGCTACTCCGCTGTGGATGTGTTTTTCAAATGAATTCTCAGCAAGTGAGAAAGAAAAGTGCAACTGAAGACCTTGGACACAGTTGTAAGCAAAACGTATTATAGGATATCTTCTCTCGGGCAAGCAATCTGTAAATGGACCCTCAGATAGTCTACATAATCACCATCCACCATTATTCTCCTGTGTAATAATGCTCAAGAGCTGGAGAAAGAACACAGTGTACAAAACTGAGAACTTCAACTTATTAAAATGTGAATAACAATAATTAGAGCTCTTCCTCTTATGAGTCTAAAATAATTATCTAACAAAGGACCCAAATCATATGATCTCTAATCATTGAGCAAATAATTTTGAGTGCTTGACCCACAGTTCCTGCTTTCATTTTCATTCTAATGCAGTGCTCAATAATATAAAGGGTTTTCTAAATACATCCACTGCATAATGTCTTGCCCACCCACTAATTATGAAACAAAATATGGACAATTTCTATATAGTGGTAAATGCATATTAGATCATTTTCTCAATAACATGTGCTGGGGAAACAAATTTCAAATATATTGGCGGAAAGTCATGGAGTAGGTAGCAGGTCCAAGAATAACCACAGGTTTATGGCGCTACACATTTTAAAGCAGCTTCGATACCGTGTTAATAAGAAGGAACAGAGCCCCTCGTTTAAAATGACTGTGGAGGCACCAAAGGCACTCTACAGTTCTCCCCACAAGACTTTTTCTCTAGATATTTGCCCCAACAGAAGGAAACTATCATGTGAATTACAAAAGAAAACAGCAACAGCTATTCCAAAATTTCATTTGACTTTGTACTATTAACTGTCCATCTACAACAGCCATTACACCTGAGTGCACTGGTTTCCTATGAGAGGAAAGGCTTACAAATGTGCTGGCTGGAAGAAGAGGAAAGAGCTGGCCCAGTACTTTTTATTTTTATTTTTTAAAATTTTTAAATATATTTTATTGATTTTTTTTCAAGTTTTCAGATTATTTTTTTCAATTTAATATATTTTTATTGATTTTTTTGCAGTATAACTTATATTTAATAGTAGTACATGTTTTCCTTTCCCCCTCCCCAGTATCCGCCCCCCAGCCTCCCCTACCTCCAGCACATGTCCCCACCCACCCCCCTCCCCGCCCCAGTGTCTTTCATTCACTGGTTATGCTCATATGCATGCATACAAGTCCTTCAGTTGATCTCCCCCAGCATCCACCTCCCATCCACCCAAGCCTTCCCCCTGTAGCTTGACAGCCTGTTCAATGCCTCCCTGCCTCTATATCAATCACTCTCCCCTATTTCTTTTCTTCAAAAATATCTTGCCTCTGCATACTAGAAATAAATGTATAAGAACAACAGCCCAGTACTTTTTAAAAAATACTTTTTCATTGACTTCAGAGAGGAAGGGAAAGTGGGGGGGGGGGAGAGAGAGAAACATCAGTGATGAGAGAGAATCACTGATTGGCTGCCTCCTGCACCCCCCACACTGGGAATGGAGCCTGCAGCCCAGGCAAGTGCCCTGATGGGGAATCGAACCGTGACCTTCTGGTTCACAGGTCGACACTCAACCAACTAAGCCAGCGATGGGCAACCTTCTGAGCTGGGTGTGTCAAAATTCGCCAAAAAAAAAAAGAGCATAACTTGGGTGGTGTGTCACTTCGAGAAAAAAACCATAATTTCGAGATATTTATAGTTTAAATAACAAAAATGTATAATTGTAATATATAACTGTATTTAATAAACCAAAAACTAATTACTTAACTTACCTGCTTAGTGACTTCTTTGTCAGTCAGTTTCTTTTGTTGGTCTTGATATTATTTAACTTGTGTGGGGTGCTGTGAAATAAGATAAGTGAAGGGGAGGGGGAATTCTTTAACTAACCTGCCTATTAGTGACTTTTTTGTTGCTGAATTTCATTGGCTAAACCTTCAATTGAAGGTTGGTATGTTGTACAATTCAAGCCCAAGCAAGCACTACTAACTTCATCTGTCAATCTGTTTCTTTTGTTGGTTTTGATATTATTTAACGTTGAGAATAAGGTCTCACAAAAGTATGCAGAGGGAAAAATTGTGAGTAAAGCCATTGGTATATTTTTCAGGGTGCTGGAAGTGTCTGGTAATGGGTTCCAGGCACTCCAAATTTCCTGTTCGTAGTGGCACTCCTCTTGATTCTCCAAGCGGCACCTTTCCCTGCAGTAGCAGAGGATGAAACGTCCTTCTCAGCATGCGGCCCCATATTTATCTGTATGTGACCGCATGCAGCCGTGTGTCATCAAAAATGGCTATGCGTGTCAGTGCTGACACATGTGTCATAGGTTCGCCATCCGGAACTAAGCCATGCTGGCCAGGCCAGTGTTTAATTTTGATGTAAATCATATATGATGCAGTTAATACTACAGGCAGATACTCAAGTATTGAACAAAATCTTGCCTTTTGAGATGAAGGAATAAGAGCTAGATAGAAACTCTACCTGTTAGGAAGGCCAGCATCCCAATTCGCCTAGGACAGCGCCCCTGAACTCTGTTATCTCAGGATCCCCCCAGGTTTAGCGGAAGTGTCCCATGTGGATAATGACTCACATGGTACATGTAAAATATACGAGGCAGTTCAAAGTGAGCAATAGATGCTGATCAGCCCCTATTTGCCCCAGCCTCATACAGTCACAAACTCTAACACCCTTTAATATTTCTCCACCCACAAATCCTGACAACCCTCACCCCTGAGTGCTCAATGAACATCTGTTCAATGACTTCATTCATTAATACTTTAGCATCATCAGCCCAGGAATGGGTCTGAAATAAATCTGGCTACTCTAGGAAGGGGGTTTAATTAAGATTAGCTGGCTGAACAACAGTGAGGAAGTTTGAAAGATCAAAAGAGTTAACCACTGTGCATCTTGCTTGCTGTCAAGAGATTTTTTAGATAAATGGTTGGCATTTCTACATGTTCTTAGGGGGAGGGGAGAGAAGAAAGCATGTGTTTTTCTTAACTGTGGAATCCCTTTTATATCTAATATAAATTGCAACTCCACCAACTTCTATCCCATTCTCAATAAAGAAAAATGTGATGACTCCATTTACACTAGCGAATACGTAAGTTACACTCAAATCCAATGTCTCCCTTTTAACAGTTTTATTTAATCCGCATCAATCCCTCTATTGCTCTCTTTCTCTCTGCCTTCCCCCGCCCCTTAAAGCAGTTTCCCCTCCAGGTGGCAGGTGAGTTGGTTTGGGCCTCAGGCTGCCATCTGTGTCACAGCCCCAGGACTATGATCTCTGTATTCTAGCCCACGAGGTGTTCGCAAAGGCAGCAGAGAGGAATCCCTCGCTCTTGCAAGGGAGAATACAAGAGCTAGAGATGGGGGCACCGCAGGGGAGCGTACAGGAAACACAGGGCTTACTCTGTCCATGGTGTAAGGGAGGGGCATCTTTTTAGTCCTGTCACACTGTCACCGTGGTGCCCCTCAAGAAGGACTTAAGGGAGCCTTAGCTGGTTTGGCTCAGTGGATAGAGCATCAGCCTGCAAACAGAAAGGTCCCAGGTTCAATTCCGGTCAACAGCACATGCCTGAGTTGTGGGCTTGATCCCCAGTGGGGGGGACGTGCAGGAGGCAGCCGATCCATGATTCTCTCTCATCATTGATGTTTCTATCGCTCTCTCCCTCTTCCTTCCTCTCTGGAATCAATAAATTTTTTTTTTTTTTTAAAGAAGGACTTAAGGGAAATGAACAAAACACAGGTCCCTTTTGGCACAGCTGCTGTGCATGACTAGTGCCGCACATCTGGAGAGAGAACACCCCACTATCCCGGTCTAGTGGCGGCCACATGGCTGTCACCTTCTAGTGTGAGGTTATAAGATTAATGAGTCAGGCAGCTGGATTTTCAGCGATGTGTGTTTGATGGTGAACTCTAGGAAGCTGAACAGATGTCTATGGGAAGGATGGACAGACGGACGGATGGATGATATTCTTAGAGACTGTTGCTTTAAGGAGGGTGAAATGCTGAGCACTCTCATCCTTTTTCCTTTTGCTGCCCCAGAACATTGGAAAGCAGCGATTGCTCAGACAATGGAAGCCACAGGTGGAATCCAGTTCAAGTCTTAATAAACAGTGTCTTATGAATGAGCAACACAGTGTCAAACTGTATCGAGTGCCTGGTGCTACTATGTCAGTGAACAATCGTGAATTATGTTCCAGGAGGACCTGAAGCCACAGGCTCATGAAGAAGAAATGTTGCTCCCATCGGAGGACGAAGCCTAATGTGCCATGTAAGACTGTAAGTTTCGCTAAATTCCGCCTTTCATTTTGGAGGGCTCTCCGCAGGAGAGCTGTTTCGTTCCTCTCTAGAACCAGGGGGACCAGTCCCGCGCCTGTGAGCACGTGATGAGTGAAGAACGCAGGCCTCCCCTGGAGCCGTGGCCTCGCTCCCACCCTGGCCACGGCCACACCTGCTCTGTGCACACGGCCTCCCGTGCGCCGGTGTTCCTGGTCCTGGGATGCTCTGGTGTCAGGCAGGAAACCAAGGTCAGGGCTCAGAGGGCCTAATCTGCCATGTGCCAGGGAGGGAACCCAGGAGAGAGCTGTGCGCAAGCTTCTACCGAAGTGAGAATCGTGGCCAGGATGAAATGTAACTCATGCCGAATGTGGAACATCGTGGGCGCTGAACAGCCAGGGGCGAGATGTGCACTTCTCTGCCCAGGAGCAGCCTTTGCTGCGGAGGATTGCTGGCTTCCCGCATCATCCCTCCATCTTCCCAGCCTCCTTGCCCTCCTCACTGCCAATCTCGGATCGCCCCCACCACGACTCAGGCTCCTTCCTGCCCACAGCCCCTGTGTCCCATGGCTTCTGAGAGGGAAGCACACCTCTCAGCCTCCTGCCTGCCAAGTCCCCACTCATCCTCCGAGTCCCAGCTCACATCCCACCCCCTCTGAAGGGCAGCTGCTCCCGTGGTCTCCGGTCACAGGGAGTGACCCCCCACGCCAGATGAGTCATCCCTCCATGGTGAACTGTATCAGTGTGCGTGACTGCGCGCGCGCACGCACACACACACACACACACACACACACACACAGCTCAGTGTGCGTTCCTTAGGGAGTGGGACTAACCATTTGCCATCTTGTATACCTAGTCCTGCACAGAATTAGGCATGCTGTTGCACTCAGGGATCAAAACTTCCAAATAAGATCAGAAATACATATAGGTTCATAATATCAGTTACCAAACAAGAATTTGATTAATCCTCAAAACACACACACACACACACACACACACACACAATGACTTGGTATTTATAGCTTTAAATATAAGAACTGGTCTAAGAATTGGTTTTACTATAAATTCAAGGACATGTATATCCAATGTGTTAGAATCATTGCCTATGGGAAGAAGGGAATAGGATTGGGAGGTGAGGATAAAATTGTCTCACTAAATAAATTAAACAAGAGACAGTCCTGCTACACCGAGGACCGTGAGCCATATCTGGAAGGTGTGGCTGACTCCACCTTCTCTACATGAGGTCTCAATATTTTTTAAAAGTCATGCAGTTCACAGACACAATGTGGGAACAATCAACCTTCTAAAAATCTCTGAACCATGGTTCTCCCTCATGTGAAATGCTGATGTCAAAAACTATTTAATTCATGAAAAAGATTATTGATTGGATTGGAACCCACTTATTTTAAGTGCAAGAGGAAAACAAAGTGTTGTGCTGCTACTTCCATTTTTTTTTTCCTTCTTAAATATATTTATTGACTTTTCACAGAGAGAAAGGGAGAGGGATAGAGAGTCAGAAACATCGATGAGAGAGAAACATTGATCAGCTGCCTCCTGCACGCCCCCTACTGGGGATGTGCCCGAAACCAAGGTAAGTACCCTTGACCGGAACGGAACCCGGGACCCTTCAGTCTGCAGGTCAACACTCTGTCCACCGAGCCGAACCGGCTAGGGCTATTTCCATTTTTTCAGCACCCAAATTAGTAATGACTAAACTTAGCCACCGAATGTCTCTTTTCAGTTTGACCAAGTGCTGCAGAGTTCTGTGACTCCGAGAGGGGAAAACCTGTAGCTGACACAGGTCAGAAAAACGGCCTCTAAAAGAAATGGAGGTGCATTCACCTTCGCAACGTCACCCCGAGAGGAGCTGGTACAGGTAGAGTGACGCAACGAGTGGCGTGGCAGGCAGAGTCCAGGAAGCGGGAGAGAAGACACAGAGCAAACGCTCCCTTTTGATGCACCCTAGCAATGCACCCTCAGTTTTTGGAAACGGAAGACAGCAGCAAAGATGTGTGTAGCTCTTACTCCTACATCCGTCCCTCCGCACCCCGCCACACGAACGAGCCACTGTCCAGCGGGGGTGGGGGGGTGGGGGGGGCTTGGCTGCCACTCGGTGGTGCTGATGGCAGCCCTCACCTCTCTGCCTTCTGCGGATACCGCCTGGCACTCAGCTTGGTCTGCAATGAAAACTCCTCGTCCCCAAGTGAGGACAGCTAAGGCGGGTCCTGCCCAACCACCACCCTCATTCCTACAGTCTCAACCACCGAAAGGACAGCCAGCCAGCCTGCTCACCTCCTCTCCCTCTGGCACTACCAAATGTCCGCCGAGATGCTTCCCACCACGGGAGATCCCCAGTTACTTACAAAGGCCATGCCTTTAAGTCTCAAACACAGAACATCTCTTCTCTCTTGAGTCAATGATTGTGATGTTTACTATTCTATCCAAAGGACTAATAACAGAGGCAGTAAGACACCTCGGATGTGATCAGGAGTCAGACGGACCCGGGAGGAAATGGGGACCGGCCACTTCACTCAGGAAAACGACGCAGACCTTCACTCCTCAGTTCCCTCATCTGTGAAGTGGGGAGGTGATAGCGGCATCCACTTGCCCCAGTTATTCTGAGGATAGAAGGATACACGACATGGAAAGCGTATCATATACAAAGCCGCAGTACCTGATACTTATTATCATGGGTTCCCTCTCCCCTGCAAGGTGGGGCAGACTGTACTCACTTAAATGCTAATTAGCAGCACGGGGCTGGGAGAATAAACACACAGCTGAGTGAAATAGGGATGTCTGACTCCCAGCCGTCCTGCTGCAAACCGGGTTCGAGCGGAAATACTGGAGGACTCGGTCCCTCTTCATTTAACATCCTCGGAGAAACCACAGAGACCCTGTGACAGGGGCGGGGTGGGGGGTGGGAGAGAGACACGGGATGGGGCAGACAGTGCGACTGGGCCAGGGGGCTTCCTAAGGAATTGGATGTTCCCCTGGGCAGGGCAGTGGTCGGCAGACTGTAGCTCATGAGCCACACGCGGCTCTTTGGCCCCTTAAGTGTGGCCCTTCCACAAAATACTACAGCCTGGGTGAGTCTATGTTGAAGAAGTGGCGTTAGAAGAAGTTTAAGTTTAAAAAATTTGGCCCCCAAAAGAAATTTCAATCTTTGTCCTGTTGATATTCGGCTCTGTTGACTAATGAGTTTGCCGACCACTGCCCTAGGGCATGCTAAGGCTCCTACTGTGTGCAGGGTCCTGTACTAAGGGTCTGGGTCGTGCAAAGCGGGGTCAGAAGTGAACTCTGACCACAGAGAGTTTCACTCCCAGGAGGGCCATGCCCACGTTCCTGGTGGTGCTGAGGACAGAGCGCGTGCGGGAAAGCCACGGTCTTTGGACACAGTTCGGAGACCTACAGCTGGAGCCAGAGGATCCCGTACCTGCAGCCGGCCCCCTAAAGCCACACCTGCCACCCCCTCTTCTCTTTCTCCGGCAGGCACAAATTCAACACCGTATTCAACACCGTTAGGCAGGGATTGTCTCAGCATCTACAAATGTCATCTATGTCACTCCATCCAACCCTCACCACTCCATTTCCAGGTTCGGAACCACCTAACCGTGCTGCCCGCTCAACCGAGGCCCGTTTCCTCAAAAAGGGATTCAACCGTTCCGGCTAGAAATGACTGTTTGTTACACGCCCCGGATCGAACCCCGAAGAGCAGCACTTCCCTACCCCGCACGCTATGGAATTCCTAAACGGCCCCCCACCCCGAAAAAAAGGCAGGGTTAACCCTTCAGAGCGTAGCTGCAACTCCCCCAAGTTTGAAGGTATCCAAGGGACTGGTACTTACCGCTTTCAAATACATTTTCTAAAAATAATCAATATTTTCCTTCGATGCTTCTGGCAAAGCAACCGCGTCACTTTGTGCGAACTGCTGGCAAGCTGCACGGCGACTCGATTTCTCTAATATTTTTCACTCCTAGTAGCAGCCACGGCGCGTGTGGGACTAACCCGCCCGCCCCAGCATCACCCCCTTCGCTCCTGCCTGACAAGCCTCCTTTTCTCTTCCACCCCTTGCACCTGCGGCAATTGCTTCGCTCCAGAAACAACACGGGAGGGGAGGGCGGAGATGCGTGCCAAGAGGCGGACAGGTAGGGAATTTACTTTTCTTTAATGGGGGGTGAGCACTGCAGCTTTAAATCTCCCTGCACCAAGCCCTGGATCCCTTCCATCACCCAGCCGCAAAATGGTAACAAGAAAGCAGGAAAAAAACACCTCCTCCTCCCTCCAGGCCGGCCCTCCGGGCGGCTCCCCAGCAGGACGGGCGGCAGCGAGCCCATCCCCCGACGCCCTGGGTCCCAGCTCAGACCTGCAGCCGGTGCAGCCCAGCCAGGCACCCACCTTGGTCCTCAGGCTGCGCCCACACGCGGAGGTCAAGGTCAAGGGCGAGGGCTTCCCTGCACCAACCCAGCCGCCCGGAGCCCAGGGATCAGATGGCAAAGTTTCAGGCCGGGTCCGGGCCGGCGCGGCGGTCTCAGCCCCTCGCCCTCCCGCACCTGGCTGGCCCGCCCTGCCCCGCCGGGCCCAGGGCGCCGAGTCCGGGGACGGTGCCCACCTGGTCCCTTACTCACCCCGTGCGGCCATGGCTCAGGCAGCGGGAGGCCGGGCAGGGAGCGCGGAGGAGAGAGCCCCGAAACGCACACCCGCGCGCTCACGCCCGTGGGGAGGCGGCTCGCGGCGTGGGCACGCCTCCCGGGAGCCGGACACCTGGCCGCGCCGGGACGCAGTGGCCGCGGGGACCCGGCGCGGGGCGCGGCCGGGCTGACAGCGCTGGGCGGGGCCCGCCGCCCGCCTCCCCGCCGCCCGGCCGGCCCCCCGGTCCGGTGGCCGCTGGGGACGCGCTGGCCGCTCGGCTGCGACGCCGGGCGGGGCTTTTTGTCCCCGAGGAGGGCGGTGGAGCGCGCAGTCCGGGTCTACGCCTCCCCCTCTCCCAGGTTTTTCATGTAAAATAATCACCAACGTTGTTGCTGTTATTGGAGGCTTCCCGGCCTCCGGCTTTGGTCCCAGAGGAAGAAAGTAGCAGGAGCTGCTCTGTCGCCTCCCTGCAAGGATGCCCTGGAGAGGAAGAGGGGACCCCGGTGCCTGGGGGGGTGGGGGTGGGGGTGTTGTGTGTGATGGTGTTGGGGGGGGTCGGCCCTCAGTGGGAAGGAGGCCTGGCGCAGTCACATGGGGGTCAAAGCAAAATTAGAAACCAAGGACCTCCTGGCAAGTCAGCTGGGTGGGACCCTGGAGGTGGGTCTGGGGGAGCAGGGCTGGCCCAGCAGTTTTGAGTCCACAGACAACGAACCTCTGTAGGCCAGCGATTCGCCTTTTCCATCTCCTGGCGCCCTGAGCTAACTACTGAAACTCTGCGGAACACCAGAAATATATATATTGTTTTTTGCTGATCTCACACAAAAAAAATTAGTATAATTTTGATTCATTCACACTAGGCAGCTATTGTGTGGGCTGTTGTGATTTTTTAAAATTTTTATTTGACGATCTAAAGGGAAAAGGTCAGTGCCCCCAACTAAATTGTCAGGTACCGCCGGCGGTAAGAATCCCTGTGGCACACCAGCATGCCTGCCGTGGCACACGAGTTGAGAATCGCTGCTGTGGACACACTGGGCTCATTGCATCAGTTCTGAAGGGTCAGGGCTGGGCTGGGCTGGGTTGGGCTGGAGAGGAAGGTGGAGACTCTACACAGACCCGCTTTTCCTGTGTATTAGAGTAACGACGAGAAAATACAAAAACAGTCTCCCCCTGCCCTAGCGTTTTACCAACTAGAGTCTGACGCGAATGAGCAACATATCGAAAGCCCCCCAGACCCAGCGGGCTACCCTGAGCACGTGGGGCTCCAGCTTTGGAACGGGGTTGGGTCTTAGGTCTCGAGGATGGTGGGAGAACTCCAAGAGTCAGGGACTCCCACTCGCTCCCTCCCCTGTCTTCTATGGCACCGTATACTCCCACGTTAGAGGTTCTAGTTTATTGTCTATGTAGGCAGTTCTCAAACCTATACAGATCTGTTGGGAATTTTATAATAGGTCTGACAAATCTGAAACATTCAAAGAAAAGGTGACTACAATGGCTCTGGGGAAAAAATAATTGGTGGATAAGTGAGCATCACTGAAGAAAGGCCGATCAAATGACTGTGTGGATAAGGGAATACTGGGAAAAAGACGAGTAATGAGAGTAGAAATTTTCAAATTAACTACCTGCTACAAAAGTTAACTAATTATTCACCATCCATCTTGATAATATCCCTTTCACTGTCTTCTAGGCAGAAAATTTGCCAGTTGCTTCAATCTCAAAATAAGTCTTCTTTCTCACTATCCTTAGCCCACTATTACCCTTTCTTCTTACCCAAAGGAAGATTATATGACTAGCCTCGCTGCTCTCCCTGCATCCGGCCTTTACCCACTCCAGTTTATTCTGCCCACTGCCTTGAGAATCCTATATAAGAATTACCATATAAAAGGTAATATGCAAATAAACTGAACAGCAGAATGACTGGTCACTATAACACACACTGACCACCAGGGGGCAGACACTCAATGCAGGAGCTGCCCCCTGGTGGTCAGTGTGCTCCCACAGAGGGGAGCACAGATCAGCCACAAGCTGGGCTGACTGGCAAGGGCAGCAGCAGTGGCAGGAGCCTCTCCCCTCCTCAGAGCACTATGGATGTCCAACTGAAGACTTAGGCCCCGGGGAGTGGCCTAAGCTGTCAGTCAGACATCCCCTAAGGGCTCCCGGACTGCTAAAGAACACAGGCTCGGCTGAGGAGGACCCCCCTATACCAAATGCACGAATGTTGGGCCTCTAGTCTTCCAATCTAACAAGAGAGTAACATGCAAATGTGACCGTACCTTGGCTGCTGACTGGCTATGCTACCAGCCAGTCGGAGCAAGGGGTGGGGTGGAGAGGCGTGAGTGCCAGGCTCCAGGAGGGGAGATAAAGTGGTGAAGGCATCCCACGCCAGGCCCGGGTGCGGAGACCAAGAGGAGGCAGCTACAGTGGCCAGAACTCACCACAGCTGAGTCAACTGAGGCCCCGGGGCGCCGAGAACGGCGGCGGGAGCCGTGGTGGTGGTGGTGGTGGTGGGGGGTGGCAGCGGAGGCGGCTGCCGAAAACTCACCGCAGCTGCGTTTAATGAGGCCCCAGGCATTGCTAATATTACGTGTAGCTTCAGCTGTTTGCCAGCAAAAACGGAAGGCAACCGCCAGAGGGAAGGCCCTCAAGTCCCAGCTTTAGCATCCCAGCTGAAACTGACAACAGGGAAGTCCCACTCCCACAGAATCTGTCCAAATCAGCCTTTGGTCACACTCCTGAAAGGCCTATGTCCAAAGAAAAACTGTTGAAGTTTGCTCAACTCTATATTTTGGATACAGCCGAAGCTACACGTAAAAGATTAGCAATCCCAGCAAACCAGGCCTGCTCAGAAAGACTCATAATCAACAACCTCATGCGTGAAATAAATGAATTAATAAAATCATACAAGATGCTATGTGAGGTAGAAAAGGAAGCCCAATCTGAAGCAGCAGCTAAAGGTATAGCTCCCACGGAAGTAACTATGGCAATTAAATATGATGGTAATAGTGACCCAGGTAGATATAATTCTCCCCGTGTAACCGAGGTTGCTGTCATATTCAGAAACGAAGTTGGAGAACCTCCTTTTGAAAGGGACTTGCTCATTCATTGTAAACCAGATCCCAATAATCCAAATGGCACTAAAATGAAATGAATCAGTATCCTGTTTCCCACATTAGATGCAATGACATATCCTATTCTTTTTCCACATGGTGAAAAAGGCTGGGGAACAGATATTGCATTAAGACTCAGAGACAACAGTGTACTCAACAATAATACAAAATGTAAGAACACGAGTCACCCAAATGTAGTAGTATGGATTTCATCTCTCTGTGAGGGACACGTTCAATCCTATTTTAAATGCAGGAAAGTTAACTCAACAGCTTATTATGGATTAAAAAATGGAGGCCAATCAGATAAATGTTATTAAAGCAAACCAATCTAAGTGGAGAGTTGAAAAATATAGCTGTTTGATGGATTATCTCAAATCTAGATCTGAAAATGACAATGTACCCATTGGTAAAATGGCCCTGGGGCTGCAGCATCTCCAGTTTCTCAGCTCACGCCCTCTCTCCAGGAGGCTGGGGAGAAAATATGTTGGTAAAGTTCTTTACGCCACGGCAGTCAGAGTAGTGGGACTCGGTCAGGCAGGCACATAGAAGGGCTGGGGCCCTTTCTGGCCCTGGGGTTAGGCAGCATGCCCTATGGTCCTGGTTACCTGTGGGTGCCTGTGGCTGTGGCCAGCCTGTGTGAAGTTGGCCCAGGTCCTGGGTGCCTATAGCTGGCCAGAGGGAGGGAAGCCTAGGTCCCAGGTGTGGGGCAAGGCAGAGGCAGTTAGGAGCAATCAGGCTAGCAGGGGAGCACTTAGAGATGATCAGGCAGGTAGGCAGAGGTGGTTAGGGGTCACACATCCCCAAAGAGGTCCCTGATTGGAGCAGGTGCAGGCTGGGCTCAGGGAACCCCCCTCCGTGCACGGATTTCGTGCACCGGGCCACTTGTAGTTTTTATAAAACACTATTTATAACATAGCATCTTAATGCTAGAAACCTCCAGCGAGTCCCCACTGATCTCCAGATAAAGCCTCAACATCTCAAAGGGTCATGCCATTAATCTATTCAACAGAATTTTGCTGAATATATACTATGTGTCAGTCTCTATGGCAGGTACTAGAGTTATAATGGTGAACAAGCTAGACATACATGATTGGCTTACATTTTGAAGATATGATACTTTGAAATGCTTTTTAAGGTGAATCACATCATTCCAGAAATTCTTCCTACAGTCTTAGAAATATGAAACTAATTCTTACAACCATATAGCAACCCCATTTCTTTTACTAGCTTGAGCATCCTAACAAATTGCTCACCTAAAATAACTATGCCCTGACCGGAAAGCAAACCTTGACCTCCTGGTTCATAGGTCGATGCTCAACCACTGAGCCATGCCAGCTGGGCAAATTTTACATTTTAAATAGGTGAATTATATACTCTGTGAATAAAGTTGTTTTTAAAAATGAATAACAAATCACCATAAGCCAAAGACTCAATTCCAGTGCTAAACTTTCAAGCTGGGAGACCTTGGTCAAGTCATTTAACTTCCAACTTTATGATTAAGAGATTAGCAACTTTAAATCCTAGCTCTCTCACTTGCTACTCCTGCATCCTCAGGCACAGCCTTTACTAGTATAAACCTCAAGTTTTCTTACCTGAAAAGTAGTTGCTTCCTCTTTGAGATTTTTTACAAATTCAATGAGATAATTAGTGAATGCTAAGTATACTATCATTTAATCTAGCATATGATAAATACGCCATAAAAGTACTATTTGTTGGGTTCAAAATAGACATCTACACTAATAATCTACACTGATAAAAGAGAAAGAGAATGATGCAACTTGACCATACCATTGTGATGCCCACCAGCCAATCAGGAGTGAGTATGCAAATTAACCCAACAAATTTAGTGGGTTAATTTGCATAGGCAGGCACCGAGTGTCGGGGGGCAGGGCAGGACACAGGTGTTCCACACTGTCCCAGCCACTTAGGGCCTATGGGCAGTGTGGAAAGGCGGGGCTGGAGCTGAAAGACGCAGCTCTGAGGCCCGGGGCTGAAAGGTGGTGCCAGCAGCCAGGGCAAGGAAGGCCTATTCTTGCACGAATCTTCGTGCATTGGGCTTCTAGTAATAAATATAATATCCACCTCACAAGGTTATTGTAACATGCAAGTACAATAATGTACATGAGAGAATGTTTTAATGTAGACCATTAAACAAATGGTAATTTTTACTTGGTTAATAATGGGCATGTTTGTGTGGAGCTTACTCCTCTATGTTCCCATGAGGGACCTGTTTTTCACTGAAGGAGCTTCTGAACTGATGCTGGAAGACGTCAATCCCATTGTCCACGTCTGCTCTGAATCCTGTGTTCTTCTCATCTCAGCCTCCTAACTCTGCCCACATCTAAGACATTTGAGAGATTTCACGCTAAAATGGCCGTGTAGAGGTGAAGTATGCTGCTGTGGTTGGTAGCATTTAGTTCCTTAGGAATTGTGTTTTCAATGGTTTCTATTCCATCTAGCAAATAGTAAATGTTTTATTTATTATGTGGGAGCCTTAACACAATAAAATTGTTAGTTTGAAGCAGGGGGTTAGAGGTTCATCATGCAGCATGCTGGGAACATTACATAGCATTTGGCACTAACTTGGGGAAAACTGTGAGGAAAATTGGACCAAAAAATGAAGAGATAAAGTCAAAACATAGGAATGAGTCATCAAGTCCAGATCCAGGCATTTAGAATGCAGACCTTGAAAGGTGTCTAATCTAGAAATGAGGGCCAGTGGCAGGGTTTGGTAGAGCAGAGTGGAGATGTTAAATATTTCATCTGTAGAAATATAGATTCTAAGAGATGTTACATATTTCAGAGGTAGGCTCTTGAAAGGAAGTCAGTACAGGGAGCCAAGGCAGAAGTAGGAACAGATTGCTGTCCCTACAGGAGTCAGGCCCAAAGTACTAGGTGTCCGAAGGCACCCACCCCGGGAACCAGTAACCCGAAAACAAAACAAAACACGAAACACGGGTACTCCAGCAACCTGAGAAGAACAGATCTGGATGGAACATTCAATGGAACATTTGAGGTGAGTGGCAACCGGCTCATTTTAACGGTCAGGGACTGTGTATGTGCTGCTGGCTGGTGTCTCCTTATTTCCGGGAGAGAGGTGAGGCATCCGATAAATATTGGGTGCTCATTCCAAACACCCTGGGTGGGCCAGGATGTGCACAGTGACCGCAGGAAGTTCCCACTGCTCTGGTTCACCAGCGATGAATCTCCAGGGGCACTGAAGACACACATTTACAAACCCTCTCCGTCACTGTGCAGATAAGTCAGATCACATCCAAGGAGCCCGCAGCCGATGCTGGCACTACTGCCGAGTGATGGAACGCCATCCGCCTCTCCTCTGCGGGTGTAGGGAATCCTACGTGCCATGAAGAAAAATGACCTGGTGTAGAGTGTGTGGCAAAACTCCAGATCCCTACGATTCAATATTGTGCTATGGAAATTAGAATGGAAGCTTCCAATACTGGCAGTATTTCCAATACACAGGCAGAGCACTCTCGCTAATAGGGTCAAAGCAATGTCAGTCCTGGTGAGAAGATTATATTGACTCTATAAATGATGGCAGAGTCAAACCGGTGGAGAATAAAAGTAGGAATCACCTTAAAGGAGACTAAGGCTCCAGTCCGCATAACCTGGCACAGGTGATCTTTATGCCACACAATTGTGAAGCTGCAAATTATATGACTAGAGACCCGGTGCACAAAATTCGTGCCCTTTCTTGGGGGGTGGGGAGTCCTCAGCCCAGCCTGTTCCTCCCTCTCACAGTCTGGGAGCCCTCGGGGGAATATCTGACTACTGGCTTAGGATGTCCAACTGCCGCAGAGGAGGGAGAGGCTGCCGCCACCGTCACTGCGATCACCAGCCGTGAGCCTGGCTTCTGGCTGAGCAATGCTCTCCCTGTGGAAGCGCACTGACCACCAGGGGGCAGCTCCCGTGTTGAGCATCATAGTGACCTACTGTTCCACCGTTCGGTCAATTTGCATATTAGTCTTTTATTATATAGGATGAGATGGTGTGAGGCCAAATAATTCAGAGTGCGAAAGAATGTTCTAGCCGAAGTGGCGTGGCTCAGTGGTTGAGTGTCAACTTACGAACCAGGAAGTCATGGTTTGATTCCCAGTCAGGCCACATGCCTGGGTGCACACGGGGCAGCTGATCAATGATTCTCATCATTAATGTTTCGATCTCTATCTCCCGCTCCCTTCTTCTCTGAAATCAATAAAATATATTTTTGAAAGAGATGTTCCAAAAAACGCCCCAAAATAATCATACATATGAGATGGTAGACAACAAATCTATTTTTGGTGTAGGTAAATTATTAGTGATATCTTTTATAACATTTTTTATTCTTCCACCAATAAAGAAATTATTCCATCATCTTTTTTTCCCATAGTGTTTGTTGAAAAAACTGCCATAGTCTCACTGTTGTCCTTTAAAACTTAAAATGTCTTTGCCCGGTCAATGGCTCGGTTGGTTGGATGTCATCCTGTGCACCAGACATTTGTGGGTTTGATCTTGAGTCAAGGCACGTACAGGAGGCAACTGATCGATGTTTCTCTCTCATATTGAAGTTCTCTCTCTCTCTCTCTCTCTTCTCCTCTCTCTTTAAAATAACCAATAAAAACATATCCTCAGGTGAGGATTTAAAAAAAATAAAAGCCCTTGCTGGTTTGGCTCAGTGGGTAGAGCGTCGGCCCACAGACTAAAGGTTAGATTTGGTCAAGGGCACGTGCCTGGGTTTCAGGCTTGATTTCAAGCACTGGTGGGGGCGTGTGTGGGAGCCAACCAATCTATGTGTCTCTCTCACATTGATGTTTCTCTCTCTGTGTCTCTCCCCCTTTCCTCCACTCTCCCTAAAGAAAAATCAATGGAAAAATATCCTCCGGTAAGGATAAACCAAAAATAAAATAAAATGAAGTTAAATAAATAAAATAAAATGCCAGTTCTGTTTGCTGAACTGGAGAATGTTGGGATGGAGCAGATAAAGAGAAAAGCTTATAAAGTTAAATCGGAACTTTGCTTTGGCCTTGAGGTTGAAATGTCTGTAAGACACTGAGTACAGGTTAAACTAAGTGAAACTAAGTGGTTTGATGTTTGAGTTTGGATCTTAGAAGGGAGGTCTGGGCTGCAGATACAAATCTCAAATTGATGAGCCTAATGGTAATGTTTAAATACATGGAAATTGGTGAGATTATTTTTTAAAATATATTTTTGTTGATTTCAGAGAGGGAGAGAGAGAGAGCGATAGCAACATCAATGACGAGAGAGGATCATTGGCTGACCCCCACACACCCCACACTGGGAAGCGAGCCCACAACCCAGGCACGTGCCCTGAATAGAAATCCAACTGTGACTGACCTCCTGATTCATAGGGCGACGCTCCACCACCCACCGAGCCATGCCAGCAGGGCAAGGCGAGATTACTTTTAAAGCTCACCTGAAAGGAAGAAGAGAGGCCTAGGACTGATGCCTGGGGAATGCTGACATGTAGCATTGAATAGAGGAAGAGCTAATAAGAAGATGGGAAGACAAGCGGGAGAGAGTGGTACTGATTTAAGAAAGAGAGAGAGAGTTCTGTGAAGGGAAACATGATTTCCTGTATCCAACGGTATTCGAGTCCTTGCTTAACAAATGGCTAAGGTGGGAACGATTTGTAGCATTTGCTGATTTCCATGGTACAAATACTCTCACCTTGGCTAATTCCAAGCTACCAACACGTCTCGGCTGAACTTGGAGTTGGAAAAAGATGCACACACACCGCTACCAAGTACCATGACCGCTAGGCTCCAGGACAACACTGCTGCTGACAGGGAGCCTGAGATGGAGAGAGGAGAGTGTGCCCTGGGTTTGGCAACATGCAGGGTGTGAGCGACTTGAAGAAGGGTCATTTCTGGACTCAGGGGACAGAAGCCAAACTACAGTGGGTGGAGGCGTGCAGTGACGGTCAGAAAGGAAAGACAATGGGCAGCTTTCTGGAAGAAACGAATGGTGGCTGGAGGCCGGGGTCGGGTCGTAAAAAAGACAGAGCTGAGGAGATGAAGGTTTTTCCCCTGAGCTGCATCCGGTGGGGATCTTGAACCCAGGTTTGTTTTGCTCCCAAATGTATGCCTTATTCAGAGCTTCCTAGACCACAGAGAAAAAACACACACTTGTAAGTTAGCTAAATAGAATTAAAGATCATTTCTTTTTGGTATTTTTCAACTTTTTCATTCAAAGAATAAATGACCTTAATAATCATAAAATACTTGATAGATTTTATATTTGGAGAATAATAGAGTTACTGGAATACAGCAAAGTATATGAAAATCATTAACTAGCCAAGTTTCAACACAAGTAGCATATGATTAAATAGTGCCACCTAGTGCAGCGTTTACTCCTCAAATATTTAACTTGCACTCCGTTTTATAGCTTATAAATCAACACACATTAAGATACCTGTGAACTAAAATACCTAAAAGTGTTACCTTAAAAACCCCTGATTTCATAGATCCTAATTCTTAGGTGGTTTCCCCACATGAGGCATGGTTTTGTATAGTGCTAAGTACACAGTCACAGCTCAAAAGATAAAGAGTAATGGTAGGAACCAGAAAGGAATATAACTTTTCTGTTAAAAAAAAAAAAAATCCGAGGCTATTGCATTGAAATTCATAGAAACGTATACTTGTTCTTCTCTAGAATACAGTGTTTGACAAAGGAATAAGTTGCTGAGGGACTTTATTGAATTTCACGGGGATGTTTATCCATTGGCTTTGTAAGAAGACAGACCTCTGTGATAAGAAGAAGCTCTCTTAGCGGAATAGGCAGGGGGTAGTGTGCATGAGTGTGGAAGCAACTAATCATTGAGATCCTATTTTTACGTAGTTTTATATTATGTCATTCAACTGTAAATATGATTACCAGGTTATGGCTGTATTTTTGGATTATAGAATTAAACTATTATAATAATAATCATTTTGGGTGAATAAGGAAACCTTGTTTTAGAAAAAAAAGCTTTTTGAGAGCAGCAATATAATTATCTTTCTTGTTAATACATTTAATATAACTATATTTAGTTGTTTTTAAGTAGAAAACTATTTATTGCTATATTTTAAAAGGGAGAAGAGTATATTACTTGCAGATAATTTAACTGTCTATTATAAAATCCAAGAATATTTATAGTAATACTACTTAAGCTACAGAGCATGGTCTAAAACAAATTAAATATAAAAAATTCAATAGCTATCTTACACATCAGAAGTAGTCTGCTAGAAAATATAAAGGAAAAAATCCTATTTACAGTATCATGAAAAACTAAAGAATTCTCAAAATATCATCCTATATAATAAAGAGCTAATATGCTAATTAGACCAAACAGCAGAACAACTGTCCGGACGACCTTCCAGACAAAGCCAGGGCTGCAAGGGCCTAACCCCTTGCACAAATTTCATGCATCGGGCCTCTAGTTAAAGTATGAAAGGCACTGTAGCTTACCGAAATTGGACCAGATGGGCTTTGAACCTGTTTGATGGTAGTTATGGAATAAGGACTGAATTCTATTTAGTTTTTAGCAACTTCCAAATTTATCTCTCTTTTGTGAAAACTTCATTTATATAAAAATTAGTATTCTTAGAAACATTCTAATATTAATAGTCTTACTAAACAATACTATAGTATGGGATAACTAATATAGTATTAAACTTGGATTTGCCAAACAGCTCTCATGAAATTATTTGATTAGACTGCCACCTACAGGTAGCAAGAAAAGCCGAGTGGCATTGTGTTAAGAAAAGTACAAATTGAAAATAGCCATGGGATGTAAAGTACAGCATACAAAATACAGTCAATAATCTTGCAGTAACTATGTATGGTACCAGGTGGGTATGGGGAATATCAGGGGGATCACTTTGTAAAGTATATGATTGACTAACCGCTGTGCTGTACACCCGAAAGTAATACTGAATATATGTATATATATATATATATATATACACACACACACACATATATATGTATATATATTTTAAAAAATGGTAGGGTTGCCAGATAAATATAGAACCCACACTTTAAAATTATGTTCAGTTAACAATATTTTTGTAGTGTAAATTGGTCATGCATGTATATGCATGCGTGTAAGTGCTAAAATGTCAAGGGAGCAAAAATTATCTTTCAATGACTCTCAAGAGAATAATTGATACTAGGGAATAGCTGAAAAATCTTTTTTTTTCAAGTTTAGTGAGAAAAAATATGTAACCACCCAATAATCCTCCTAATGCTGGGAATATATGATAGCAAGTTACTGTCTGTAATGAGGAATAATTAGAAATATTTCTAAAAGTTGTCGCAAGTTCATAGAATCAGAGCCTCAACACTTGAAATGAACTTTTAAAACTCTCCATGTCCTAGTGAACCCAAACCCAATTTTCTGCTCCCACCCTCTTACTTTTCTAACTATATCCTTAAGGAAGGAAAAAATACGAATGTTGTATGATTACATTTTTAAAAACTGAGACCCAAACTATAAGTCACAAGTGACACAAAATGCTAATATAATAGTCATGTGCATCCAAATGGGAGACTCTATGGCAGGGAAATGGAAGCCACAAAGTGCCTTTTTGGCAATCTGCCCTCGTCTGAATATTCCATTTAGAGACATCAGACAGAAATGCAGGCATGAGGCCCTGTCACTGATTCACTGCACAGGAAGGTCAGAATTCTTGGAGCGTTTACATGACTGAATAACACTGCGTACTGTCTGTCATTCTTAAGGAATGGTTAAAAGAAGTCAAGTAGAAGTTACAATGGTTTTATCACCAAGCTATTGCACACAGTTGAGTCAGTCATCTCTCTCCTTCCAGAAATTGTGGCAGGAAGATAGAAATGCTTATGCATTAGGCCATGGCAAGGTCAAAGTACATACCTTACTGAATCGTATTCTGCAGCCCCTGAGGAAGAGTGGCCCAGCTTCCTTTTCATTTTGCCTATGAACAAAACAGAATTGTTAAATAGTTATTAACGCCTCCTGAATGGGTGTGTGTCCAAGGGGAGAAGAAGTACAAGGCACACCAGAATATAATGGGATCTAATAGAACACACTGAGTCAGGAATCCTCTGCTCTCATTGGAAATCAGCCCCCAACTAGCTTTGTGACTTTGAGCAAGTTACAAAAACTCTCCATATTATTTTATGTACTAGAGGCCTGGTGCATGAAATTCGTGCATGGGGGCGGGAGGTCTCTCAGCCCAGCCTGCACATTGTCCAATGCAGGATCCCTCTCACAATCTGGGACTGCTGGCTCCTAACCACTCACCTGCCTGCCTGCCAGATTGCCCCTAACCACTTCTGCCTGCCCACCTGATTGCCCCCTAACAGCTCTCCCCTTCCAGTCTGGTGGCCCTCTAACTGCTCTTCCCTGCCAGCCTGGTCACCCCCTAACTGCTCTTCCCTGCTTGTCTAGTCACCCGTAACTGCTTGCCCTGCTGGCCTGATCACCCCTAATCACCTCTGCCTCAGCCCCTGCCACTGTGGCTTTGTCTGGAAGGACATCTGGAAGGTTGTCCAGAAGATGTCTGGTCTAATTAGCATTTATCCTTTTATTAGTATAGATAGCTGCTTAACAAATCACATCCAAATTAATAGCTTAAAACAACAAACAAGCATTATCTCCCAGTTTCTGTAAGTTAGGGATTTGAGGGTGGCTCAGCTGGCTCTGGCTCAGAGATTCTCATGGGGTCACAATCATGATGTCAGCTAGAGCTGCAGTCATCTGAAGGCCCGACTGGGGCTGCAGGACCTGCTTCTAAGCTCACTCACATGGCTGCTGGCAAGAGGCACCAGTTCCTCACCATGTGGGCTTCTCCATAGAGTTGCTCATGATGTGATAGCTGGCTTCCTTCAAAGCCCATGATCCAGGAGTGAGGGAGCCACTAGACAGGACCTGCAATATCCTTGATAACCTAATCTCAGAAGCAACACCACGTCTGCTGTATTCTATTGCTCCTGTAAACTCAACCTGGTACACTGCGGGAGAGGACTACACAAGGGTGTGGCGGGCTACCGTGCTCTGTGACCTCACTTTCCTCATCTATAGAGTGAGGTCTTTTACCTAGATGATCTTAAGGACCAATTCCCATTTATTAAAATTAATAGAAGAATCTATTTTATGCTCTCCATTTTCCATGCTTCTTTTTTAGCATATTTTTCTTTTTTCCTACATTCCATTGGATTGAGCACAGAATTTATACAGTTTTGGTACCAAGCCTGACAATAATACTCTGTACTTTTCTTTTTCTGGTGGTTACTCAGAATCAAACACTATATTTCCCCTTTCTTCCCCAACCACTAGATGAGGTTGAGTAAGTCCTGGCCAATGAAACTTTAGCAGAAGTGTGGAACTTTCAGAAAGGATCCGTTAAAAGGGATTAACGAGTCTAAAAGGTAACCTCTTTCCCATTGATTCCTCCCACTACTCAGTGATCTGTTAATATGGCAGTGCTAGAGCCACCTGAGTGTCTCCAAGGTAAACTTCTTTTATTTGAAAGAGAAAAAATAAACTTCTTTAGGCCACTATATTTGAGATTTTTTTTTTGTCATATGCCACTGGACCTACCAGGGCAGTGGTCGGCGAACTCATTAGTCAACAGAGCTAAATATCAACAGGACAACGATTGAAATTTCTTTTGAGAGCTACATTTTTTTAAACTTAAACTTCTTCTAATGCCACTTCTTCAAAATAGACTCGCCCAGGCCGTGGTGTTTTGTGGAAGAGCCACACTCAAGGGGCCAAAGAGCTACATGTGGCTCGCATGCCGCGGTTTGCCAACCACGGTACTAAGGCACTGCTACTTTCAGGAATGCTTTCCTTCATTGTAATTCTAGACTGTAGGGTGAAGGTGTATCTCCTCAGTCTACACCCAATTTGTGGCTCTTGGACTTCCCCTCTTGGCTTCTTCCACTCTAACTCCCACACACAGTGGGTTTCCTCAACAGAAGAGCCCGAGACAAAGAGTAGATTCTAAGTAGTTCACATCAGATCGCAGGAAGTCCGGAAATGGGGAAGTAGGGAGAATTAAAAAAGAAAAGCGTAACAGGGCTATTGAGGTTACCATGTGCTCAGCAGGTACTCCATCCCACTGGAGCTTCCTGAGAAGGGTCCAGAACACTTCCTACAACTGTTTCCCACCAGAGACAGACCGTGGGTATTTATCCACCAGGTTCCATCCTCCATCGGCTAGGAGTTGCCCCAAGGGTTTCATCCCCATCATGCTTTTGGGAGGAGCAGGTCCTCCCACACAGAGTTTTCAGTGGCAGAAATTCTTGAGGGGAGTAGGAGATGGAGGTGAGATGCTGTCACCAGGAGGTCAGCCTGAGCTTGGACGGAACTGCCCACTTGCCCCTGCAATCAGAAGGCGACACCAAGCACCAGAGGCATTGGCTGTCCTTGCCAAGGAGGGCTCAGTTTGTACTAGCTTTCTGAGATCCATCAGTTTCCCTCTTGATTCTGTGACAGCTGTAGGGTTGAGGTGCAAGAATGGGCCTTCTTTCCCTTGGCTGCTGCCTCTGTACCTTTGCTCTGGCCCAGAGCCGCCTTTCTGCCTTTGCTGTGGCTCGGAGCCACCTTTCCACCTTCCCACACTGCCCAAAGGCCCAGAGCAGCTGGGGCGATGCAGAACACCTGTACCCCGCCCCAGACCACTTGGCGCCTGTGTATGCAAATTAGCCCACCATCTTTGTTGGGTTAATTTGCATACTCACTCCTGATTGGAAGGCGGGTGTTGGGAAGGTACAGTCAATTTGTATCTCTATCTTTTATTAGTGTAGATTATTTACACAGTGTGTGCGCTCCTCATCTTTCAAGTCTACCATCTCCTTCCTATTCCTACAGTTATTTACCCTTGTAATCTTGTGTCTGAACTTTTTAGAAAGCACCAAAAATGGTTTCTTGCCTCTAGTTTCTCCCTTGGCCAAACAAACTTCGGGCATATCAGTTACACCAGCATACCGTTTATTCAAGAGGTTTTACAAGGTTTGTTATGAATGCCCCTGCTTTTTCTCCAAAACTCCTAATTTCCTGCTCCACACAGGCAACCTTTTCCCGCACTTTGAGTGGACTCTTTTATTACTTCCTTCCTTTAAGTAATATGTGTGTTACTTCTTGACATCTCTGTTTTAAGCAATATCTGGTGTTTTCCCATTACAGAGGATTTAGCTTTCTCTCTCTTACACACCCTCCCCGATCTCCATCTGCACCACACATATCTATCTTTTCTTCTTCTCAATAGAGCAATAGCACAATTTCAATTAGATCAGAGTTTACATTATTATGGTTATGTCAATACTAATCACAGTTGAGCCATGGATACTATGCTTACTTGTTCCTGCACAATGTTTTATTTTTCTCGGTGATAATAATGATCTGGGTTTCTTCTTTGTTTTGTTTTCTTTGTATCTATCATTACATCAGGCTCTACTCCTCTATTGTAAATCTACTCAAACTCATAGCTATCCCACCTCTCAGTCTCATCTTCTTGAGGAAATCTCTTCTGACCGGCTTGCTATCACAGCTTGAGGAGTAGTTGTCATGCTGGGATTCTGCTTCACCGTTATCTTAGAAATTTCCTTCATCACCGTCTTGCGGTGGGCACTGTTACCTAGTTCCCTCATCATTTTCTCCTCTGGCCTGCTCCCCAAGTTTCGGCGGAACACAACTTCTGATAGCTTTCTTAGAAAGAGTGCCAGGCAGGAAAAGCTTTCAATACTTGGCACATCTGACACGAGTTATTTTACCTTCACACTGAATTGACAATTTCTTAGCAATGGAATTCTAGATTGAAATTCGTTCACCTCTGAATTTGGAAGGCTTTGCTCCAACGCCTTCTCACTTCCCATGTTGCTGTTGGAAAATGTAATTCATTGTAATTATTGATTCTTTGTATGAATCCCTTTTCTTTTTCCTCTCCCTCATTACAAGTTTTATAGGATCTTTTTCTGAGCTGGGTGTTCTGAGATTTTACCACGACGGCCACTAGGGCGAGTCTGTTTGCAGTCATTGTTCTGGTACTTAAGGTGCTCTCTGAATTTGGACACTCATACCTTTAAGATCTATAAAATGATATTGAATTATTAGTTTAATGATTTCCTCTTTTTACTCTCTTCGGTTATTCAGATGTTGCGTCTGCTGGACTGGCCCCTCTAATTTTTACACAGCCCTCCACCACCCCAAGTGTTCATCCTATATCATTTTTGCTCTAGTCTTTGGGAAATTTTTTCAAGTTTACTTTTCATCCTTTTTTTGTGTTATTCTTAAAGTTCTGTTACTATTATTTTTGATTTCTAAATGCTCTCTAAATGATGCTTTTAAAAATAACATTCATGTTTTACTGATGCAGTATCTTTTATCTCTCTGGACATATTAATGACAATGTTTTTATTGTTGTGTTTTTTGTTTGTTTGTTTGTTTGTGTTTTTTAAAGATTTCTTCTCCATCTCTCCCTATTTGTTCAACGCAAGCAACTTGTATTTCCTCCAACTTTCTTTTTTGTCCTGTCTCTTTATTTTTGCTTTTGGTCTCCATCACTAACGTTTCCAGCTTCCTTTGAATTGTGGACGACTCCAGGCTGTCTGACCCTATTTATTTTTTATTTTTATTTTTTTAAATATATTTTATTGATTTTTTACAGAGCGGAGGGAGAAGGATAGAAAGTCAGAAACATCAATGAGAGAGAAACATCAAACAGCTGCCTTTTGCACGCCCCCTACTGGGGATGTGCCCGCAGCCAAGGTACATGCCCTTGACCGGAATCAAACCCGGGACCCTTCAGTCCACAGTCCGACACTCTATCCACTGAGCCAAACCGGTCTCGGCTGTCTGACCCTATTTAAAAGAGATCCCTGAAGAAACTGCAGCTCTGAGCATGTGGACAGAGCTTGCCCGCTGCGGGCAGCACTGTAGAGTAGTCTGAGTTCCCTCGCCAGGAGCTCCAGGTCTATTTTCTATGGACTATCAGCTTCTCCAGGGGGGACTCTTCCCATCTTCCACCTGGAGACATCAGCCTGAGGCCTATATTTTGCGCCAGGAGGAGGGTGAGGATGGAGGTCATGTATCTCAATATTTACAAGGCTTGTTTTCACTTAATCCTCTTCTGCTTTTCACTCCACCCCACACCCCCGCAAATATGGACCTTCTGTGTTTTCCAGGTATATCTCTAATCTACCAGAGTGGGAAGGGGGCAGTCAGCCAACAACCTTATGGAGCAGGGAAGGGGCTAAACAAACTTCTAATTCATTCTGCTACTTTTGGTCCCACTATTATTTCCACTTCCAGAGGTACCTAATGCCACCAAACCCTGAGGGGTTATATGAATGTCTGAATACATCACTTTCGTTCTTGCTTTTCTTAATTGCTGCCTTAGGATTCACCCCCCTCTACCAAAACTTTCCAATTCTCAGAATTTTATTGCTGTCCTCTCCTCTCTTACTTTATTAGTCCTCTCAGGTTTATACCTTGCAAAATCCCCTTCATTTTAACGGCATTTGGTGAGGGAACATGGCCAAATTCAACCCACATACTTAACGAGAAGTCTGCCAAACTGCGGAAGTAGGCATCACCTAACTCCATTTCCTGTTTCCGTCTCTTTCTTCAAGTCCATCCTAACTAAATTTTCAATTTTACACATTTTTGTGTGTGTCCTGATTGATTAAACTTCACTCAGAGAAGAATTTAACAAATTCATTCACCCTGAGGCGTCGTGAATGATAGAGTTTAATGGGTCTGTAATCTCTCAGAAGAGTATTTTCATTTTAGCAGGAACTACGTTTCTTATTTGGCTTAAGCCACAGGAATAGAGTCCTAATTGACAAGTTTCTGGCAACCACATATGTGGGTTTAGGAGGCCAAGGGAAGTCTCTGTTACAGGTTCTCAAATCCCACTTTGTTGAGGTAGGCAGGTGCTAATCTTGGAGCCACCGCAGGCATCGAGGATGCGAGTAGCAGGCCAGGGTATCTGCTCAAGTACAATTCTAGCCCAACTTGTATATCTTGGAACCGAGATAGGAGGTAGACGACTCATCTTCCTAAATATTGCTATTAGTCTAGAGGAGAACATATACTTTATTGTGCTGATAATAAGCATACAAAGACAGGCATCATCAAATGAGAGCAACTCTAAGTAAGCCCGTCTTTCACAGACCTCCCCATACCATTAGTGGTGGTGAGGCATCATGAAAATGCCAAATACCACATAAATGTGGGACAATCAGGTCAGGAAAATAAGTATGGTTAATAATATGACTAACCATCTTAACCTGTGTGAATAATCATAATAATAATAATAGCCATTGTGGGCTGTTGGCTGGAGCAGACACAATTAGCCAAAATCTGCGTGGGAGTGCATGTCAGTGGGTGTTCAGCCAACATCAGAAGATGACCCAGCATTCTGGGGCCAGGACTCCATACATTAAGGCCCAATCTACCTGCCGTGCATGAATTCAAGCAACATAAACAGAGGAGAAAGGAAGACAAGACTAGTCACAGCCTCCTCCTTCAGCACATTGCTAGAGTGTGGTGTTGAGGCCCCTGGTGGCCGATGGACTTACAAGTGGAGGAGTGTGCTCAGTGAGGGGCAAGTTTCCCACGGACACCACAAGGATCCCTGGCCCAGTGAGTGGAGTTTGACGGCAATCCCTGCTGTAAGTGTGAAACATCCTATCTAATAAAAGAGTAATACACAGATTGACCATCATTCCAACACTCAAGAGGGCTGCCCCCATGTGGTCAAAGATCCTGCCCCCATATGGACCCAAGATGGCCACCACAAGATGGCCAGCAGGGGAGGACAGGGGAGGTTCCAAGCCTGCAAGGGAGGGCAGTTAGGGGTGACCAGACTGGCAGAGGAGGGACGTTGGGGGCAAACAGGCTGGTAGGAGAGCAGTTAGACATCAATTAGCCTGGCAGAGTAGTGGTTAGGGGTGACCAGGCTGGCAGGCAGAAGTGGTTAGGGGAAATCAGGGAGTCAGGCAGGCGAGCAGTTTGGAACCAGCAGTCTTGGATTGTGAGAAGGATGTCCGACTGCCCGTTTAGGCCCGTTCCTACAAGGATCGTACGGGGATTGGGCCTAAACAGGCAGTCGGATATCACTTGAGAGGTCCCAGATTGGAGAGGGTGCAGGCTGGACTAAGGGACAACCCCTGCCCCCCAGTGCATGAATTTCGTGCACCGGACCTCTAGTGTGTGTATGTGTGTGTGTGTGTGTGTGTGTGTATAAATAAAGTCCTCTCCCTAAATCTTGATTTCTGGCCCTATTTTTTTTTTATAAATACTATCATTGCCAATAATAATAATAATACCAAGTGCCTATGTATTGCTTACTATGGACTGGGCACTGTTTTACATATATTAATTAAGTCCCACACAACCTTGTGCTATTCTCTCCATTTCTATTTTTATTTTTTAAATATATACTTTTTTTTTATTGATTTCAGAGAGGAAGGGAGAGAAAGAGAGCTGGAAACATCAATAATGAAAGAAAGTCATTGACCGGCTGCGTCCTGCAGGGCCCACACTGGGGATGGGCCCACAGCCCGGGCCTGTGCCCCGACCGGGAGTCCCACCGTGACCTCCTGGTTCAGAGGTCGAAGCTCAAACCCTGAGGCACGCTGGTGGGACCTCTCCAATTTTGGAGATGAGGAAACTAAAGCACACAGTGATAAAGTTACTTTTCACAGTGAGGGGAGGAGCTGGGATTTCAACTGAGGCTCCGGGGCTGTTTTTACCACTCTGCACTGCGGGCCACACCTTTTCTGCCTTTCTCCGTCCAACAGCCAAGCCATATTTCCATCCCTGGCTGTGCAAAACCTACTCCACCCTCATCCTCTTCTCCAGAACCTAACGGTCCTCTTGATAAAACACCAACGCTGGCACAAACAAACACCGAGTTCTCCGGGATTATGAACATTTTCATCGTTGGTATCAACCCGCCCTAAACTTCCACAGCAGGAACTGTGTTTCCCCGAAGGCCTGGCGGGTGCACACTGGTGCACAGCATTTTAAGAAGCCCAGCCAAAACCGGTTTGGCTCAGTGGATGGAGCATCGGGCCTGCGGACTGAAGGGTCCCAGGTTCGATTCTGGACAAGGGCATGTACCTTGGTTGCACACCTCCCGCGTAGGAGGTGTGCAAGGGGCGGCTGATGGATGTTTCTAACTCTCTATCCCTCTCCCTTCCTCTCTGTAAAAAAAAAAAAAAATCAAGAAAATGTATTTTTTTTTTTAAAGAAGCCTCCATCCCATTGCTTACATTGCAGCTCCACGTATCCATGACCTGCCATTTCCTAGAACCCCTTCCAGTTCTCCCCAGTGTCACCAGGTGCACGGAACAGAAAATGCTGCACTGAATTCACTGCGCCCAAGCATAGAGCAGCGAACAGATGAATTGGCCCGTCTTACCGTTGGTCCCTCTGGGGCCTCCTATTTTATTATTTACTTATTTAACTGCATAAGTATTTTTATTGACTTCAGAGAGGAAGGCAGGGGAGAGAGAGAGAGAGAGAGAGAGAGAGAGAGAGAGAGAGAGAGAGATCAACCACGAGAGAGGCTCACTGCCCCCACTGGGGACTGGGCCCCCAACCTGGCCATGTACCCCGTAACCTCCCCGTTCCTAAGGTCCATCCCCAGCCGCCGAGCCTTGCAGGCTGGGCGGGGCTTCCTTTTTTAATGTTGAATCATTACAGTTTGCAAAGCCATTTCACCAGCGTCAGCCGATTTGCTCTCGTTTCTAGCGTTTAAACCCGGGGTGCACGTCGCTTTAAGAACACAGCGCTTTTTCACACCGTTCTTCCAAATCCGCCCTTAAAACACGCGCCCAGACTACTCCCTGCGGGCAAGGCCGCGCTCCCCTACACCGTCGGCGCGGGACGCCCCCCGCAACACCGCCGCGGGGCTGGCTGGGGGTTAGACACCGAGGACACGGGGGTTCGAGCGCCCGGAAGCCGGGGAGGGCGGCCCGGCACCCTCCAGCCCCGGCCGCGGCCTCTCCCCGCCCCGGCGCCCGGCCGGGCAGGCCCGGCCCCGCTCCCCGGGTCGCCACGGCGCCCCCTGCAGGCCGCGCCGGGCACGGCGGGCGGAAGGAACCGAGCCGGCTGCCACCGTGTCCCCGGTCCCCGCCGGAGCCGCCGCCGCCGCCGCCGGCCGAGCGTCGCGGGCCCGATCGCGCGGACCGCCCTCCCCGCGCCACGTCCGCCTGCCGCCCGCCCGCCCGCCGCCGCCCGCCGCCCGCCCGCGCACCTGGGCGCCCGCCGCCTCCCGGCTCCCGCTCGGCCTCGGCGCCCGCACCGGCCTTCACTCTGGAGCCGCCCCGGCAGCCGCAGCAGGGCCGGCGGCGGCGGATCGAGGAGCTCTCCAGGTCGTCCCGGGAGCGGCTGCTGCAGTCCCGGGACAGGATGTTCTCCAAGTTCACGTCCATCCTGCAGCACGCCGTGGAGGCGGTAAGGCCGCGGCGGGCGCGCCCGGGCCGGCGGGCGGCCTAGCTCCCTGCCCGCCCCGGCGCCCCGCGGCCCGGCTGCCCGGCTCCCCGGCTTCCCCGGCTCCCGGTCCGGAGGGCGAGGCCGGGCCGCCGGCGCTGCAGGCTCAGCGGGTCGCCGGGGCCTCGGGCCTGGCTCGGAGCAGGTCGCCTCCGGGGCTTCCCGCCCTGCCGGGCCCGGCGGGGGGCTCGTTCCCCGACCAGCGGGGGGGATCTGGGGTGCCCGGGAGGACCGGCCCTGCCTGCCGGGGCGGGGAGGGGGTGTCTCCGATTCCCCGCTGGGGACGGGGAGCCGGGGAGCACCTGGCGGGGCCCCGGCGCTGTGACCGTTAGCTGCCCCTCCGCGGCAGCAAGTCGTCAGCCTGGAGCCGGACAAAAGAAACGGCCCCACACGGCTCCGTTTTGGGGTTTGCTTTGTGTTTTGTTTTGTTTTGGGGCGAGGGCGGGGGAGCAGGAAGGTGCGCGCCTACCTGGGGGCGACCCTGGCGAGGACGCAGCCCACCCCGCCCCGTGCCATGGCCCCGCCGCCCCGGGCGCGCAGGCCCGGCCGGGGGACCCGGTGATGGATGTGACACCGGGGAGCTTGGAGGGGCTCGGAGTGGGGTTCGCAGCCCGAGCCCCGCCATCTGTTTCCTCCTCTCCTGCCTCCTCTTCCTGGACGCCCTGCGGTCATCCTGCCATTGTGCTCGCCGCCGCCGAGGACGGAGACCCCCGCGGACACATGCACTGCTCACTGGTCCCCCCTAGACCGGCCCTGGAGGAGGGGCACGGAGCGTGTCTGGCGGCTGCTGGGGACACCGAGGGGCCTAGTTTGCTTCCCGTGCCCCTGGGAGCTGCCCCGGTGGGAGAGCGCATCCTCCTGAAGGAGCTGCTCCTTTGCTGGGTTTTGAAACGTCATTCTCTTTTTCTGGGTTCAAACCGGGGGGCGATCGAGCCCGTCAAAGACACACGACTTTTATTTTAAACAAAAAACACCGTCACGGGAGGACCGAGGGAAGGAATAAAAATAACACGGAATTTAAAAACTCGGTCCTGAAAACAAACTTGGGTGCAAATTATGTCAACTGACAGGTGGGAGATGTTTTGGGGGTCCTTGTAGCTTGAGGACAGGTTCTTGGGGGGAAACGCGTGCATCGGATCAAGCAAGGGAGGGTTCCTGAATGAAGAGCAGAGTGACCCCTGGGGGAGGGGACGTCTGAGACTGACACGTGTGTATTTGTCCTTTCGTATTCACCGTCAGCCTGCAGCGTCTTTAGGTGAAAAGATTAGACTAAAATATGTTTTTATTTTTAAAAAAAACAGTGATATTTACATTTTGCATGATTCCTTCACAACCACCACTTACTTTTCAACATGGAACAGTTTGCTATTGAGAGCACTGAGGCTAAAAACGGGGTACATTATTTATATCCTTTCCCTACCGGGCTCATATCTATAGAAATAAGTACGTAGATAAAGATGGCTTTCTTGCTCTCCCAGTAAAGACTGGTTTCGTCCCCGAGGCCTGTGTTTTGGGGCCTCATTATCTTGTCCTTAAAGGTGTATGTTAGCATCTGCCTACCCGTGTAAATCGTCCCAGTTGGTTCTGTAACACCCAGGCTCTCTACTTTGCTGAGGTCGGTGAGAAAGAGTGGATAATGTGCACCTCAGAACCACCACGTTGAATTTAGGAGCATCGCTCTTATTGGCTTCGAGTGGATGTTTTCAGCTGCCGTACTCCCCGGGTTACCTGGATAGGAGGGGAAAAGCTCATGAACAAATGTTGACACACTGTTTTTCTCCTTCTAACGTCTCTGTTGGGAAGGAACTCACGCCTCCTGATAAATAAGCCATGGGTGGTACTGGAGGACTGCTTTTTCCTAGCCCAGGATGGGTTTCCATTTATTAAGTTCCAGTTACTTGCTCAGCATGGTTTTCTGTAAGCTCATCCTCTTTTTTATTAGCTTTTTCTCTGTGTTCCTTTTCATTGGTATGCTCAATTAGGATTTTCTGATACAGTATTACAGCTAATGTCATTATCAGGCTTGTACAGAGACAGGAGCTAATCCTGCATGCAAACTCAGACATGACCTTTTCCCAGCCTGTCATCACATGACTAACGTTTTCCCCTTTGGTGTTATCACATTTAGGTTTCTTGATCCCGTTGGATCAGCCTTCAGGTGGTTTGTTTGGTAGGGGTGACCAGATACTTATTCATTTGAGTGAGATTTAAAGGCAGACTTCATGGTTTCTCTTCACTTCCTGTCAAGTCCTTACAAGAGAAAAACAAAACACTAAGATATGTTCAAAGGTCAGTATTGAAAAATGTGGTAAGCTGATAGGCTGCCATCTGAGTTTAGGAGAGACATTCACACCTTGATCAAAAACAAAACTTGGCGTTCTTGCCTCTGCTTTCAGAAATGACAGTCCCCCCTTGGTAGAGAAAGGATTGGCCAGTCAGAGTTACGAAACGGGTCTGTTGTGAGTTGCCCCATGTCACAGGCCTGAAAGCAGGCCTCTCTGGTTCTGAAGTTGGCCCGGATCATTTCAGTACAAATTCCCCAAAGGGTAATAAATAAAATACCTTCCCATTAGCACAAGTCGGCATTTGTGGAGGGCCTGGTCTGTGCTGGGTAATCTGCCAGGGGCTGGTATCTTTTCACTGCCAGCCAGTTCCATCCTTGGAGGGCAGACTTATTCCAAGAGCAGAAAGGGCAGTGAGGGAAGAAAGTCTTATCCATTTTAACGAAATTAATTCAGTGGAAGTCATCTTTCATTCATTTGAAATTACAGTGAAGAGTTAACCTTGATTTGGGGGGACCCGCTATTTCTTTAAAAAACAACTCTGCCCTGGGAATGAAAACCTCAAGTCAAAACCTCAAGTCAGATTCTGAAGTGTATTCTTTTCCAACGACGGATTTCTAACTTCACTTTTGGGTCATTCAGCAAGTGTTTGGTGAGCACATGGTGAAAGCACGGCCCAGTGTAAGAGACACAGACCTGCTCTGGTCCTTGTCCACAATGTTTACAGTCTCATGTGGGAGACAAAACAAATACATATAAAGTTCAAGCACAGGAGTGTGGCTTAGCCCTTAAAGCCAGACAGAGCAGGGGTCCAGTCCCTCTCTCTTAGAATTGTGGTGAAAATTTAAATGAGATCATGTACCTGAAGTGCTTAGTGCAGTACCTGGCACATAGTAAGTGCTCAGTAAAAATTATTATTATTATTATTATTATTATTATTGTTACTATTATTATTTGGATGACTGTTCAGCCAGTGAGTTCCACGGGAGGAAGGGAGCAGGCACTTGGGATGGGAGTAGCTGGGAAAGGCTTTCTGGAGGACATGAGACTTGTACTGGACGTGGGAGTCAGAGGCGGGAGGAAGGGCATTAGAGAAGTTGGGGTGAGGAAGGAGCATTTGGAAAGATCTGGGCATGGAGCATGCATGATACACGTGCGACAGCATGCAGACGTGGCTTTGAGGACACTAGTTCTCGTGTGGGCTTTCAGTGTGCACCCTCGGTGTGGCAGGCATTTTGAAGACAGACAGATAGTCCTGGTTTCTCCTTACAAGCAGTGTTTCCTTGGGCAAGTCGGTTACCTGGCTTCGGGCCTTACTAGGAGTTTGTTTGGGAAAAGGAGGCTTTTATTGTGAAAATTTAAGACCACACGCAGTAAGTGCAAACTTTGTAGCACACGGCCTGGCACATAACTACTTATTAAATGTGGCAACTGCTGTGTCATTCATTCATTGAGTCACTCAGTAGATGCCATGGAATGGTTACTCAGTGCCATCGCTGAGTTGGACTGGGGATTCGGGGATGAAAAAGATGACACATTCCCAGCCTTCGTAGAGTTTACAATCTAGTGGAGAAGATGGATAATTCAACAATGAAAGATGTGGGGCAGACTGGTAGGGGGTTCCACAGGAAAGGATCATATTCTAGGCAGGAAGCCTGGCAAGATTTCCCAGAGAAAGCTGTGGATAAGTTAGGCACTTATGTCAATTTCTGTTTGAGGTATGGATTGCATGCATTTTCAAGAATTTAATCTCTGTATTGTTCAAGTTAACTCAAATTAGAATCCCCTCATGCTGATTAAATCCCCTCATTTCTTCCCTTTTTGTTTTTGACCCCAGCATAAGTGTTTTTATGCAGTGATAAAGCAAGTAATTTGCATGTGAGAATTAGAAAGGGAAGAGGCAGGTTCACTAGGAAGTTTTATATAAATAAGGAAATTTATTCACGTTTGAACTAGATGGTTACTAAATTAACTTATTAGCAATTTAGAACTGTTTTGCCAGCTGCTTCAGTAGTAATTTTTTCTTTAAACCAAACTCCTGGAAGAGAGATATTTTATAAGTAAGCAAGGACACCATCCTTTGAGTTTGTGATTACAAAGGTTCAGACACAGGTGCTGCCAGGCCCCGGGTCCAGGCTTGCCCTGGAAGTGGAGCTCAGTGCCATGGAGAGCATAATCTGCAACAAGGACGCTGCGGCCTTACGTGCTCAGGAGGCCCCACAGCAAAATTCAGCAAATCACACTCTTACACGTAAGAAACTAAGTACGTTTCTTGAAATGCCAAATTTCATTTGGGTTGGTCCCAATTGTTAATACATTAAACTATATGTAAAGCCGGTATATTTAAAAAAAAAAAAAAAAAGAGGTCTATAAAGATAAGAGAAATTTTATGTTTTGAAAAAGATTCCCCAAACAAGCAGCTGATTAAAACAGATTTTTCTTACAACTAGACATCTCAGGAAGATGGTTTTTCCAAATTAACACTTTCGTTCGTATTTTTCTCTTTTTTCCCCCTCAGCCTTCCACAAGTAATTTCTCTCTCCATGTTCTTGAAGTATAGTACTCCCGATGGTTTTAACTCCTTCGTTAAAGATGTTAGAGTGCTTAACATGTTTTCATAAAGTTCTGTCTGAAAAGGAGACGAGGATCGCCCAGAAGGGTGGGGATGGGCCGGGATGGCCAGCCCGCAGCATGGAGGCGGCGGTGAGCGCTGAGCCCTCCCCGGCCCTGCTGCTCCCTGCATCCATCCCTCCTCCTGGACGGAAACCAGACTTGATCGTTGCCCAATCGTTTGGAAATGGTTTCCACGGGGTTTTGAACTTTGAGTTCTCTGCTGGGGACACCGGGAAATCAAAAGGGAACACGCAAAAGGGCAGGAGTAACATGACCTGTCAGGTCGTCTGTCTAGAGTGGAGCACATGAAACTGGACGACTGCCCTGCAGAGTAAGGTTACCAGAATAGAAACCTATTTGTTCTTAAGTGAGCTGGGTGTACTTTCTGGTAAAAAAAAATTTTTTTTAAATATATTTTATTGATTTTTTTACAGAGGAAGGGAGAGGGATAGAGAGCTAGAAACATCGATGAGAGAGAAACATCGATCAGCTGCCTCCTGCACACTCCCTACTGGGGATGTGCCCGCAACCAAGGTGCATGCCCTTGACCGGAATCGAACCCAGGACCCTTCAGTCTTTAGGCCGATGCTCTATCCACTGAGCAAAACCAGCTAAGGCTCTGGTGAAAATTGGTTGATGATAATAAAGCAGGTTTCTCCCCTCCCCTCCCCTCCCCTCCCCTCCCCTCCCCTCCCCTCTCCCCCCACCTCCACAAAGGAGAATGTTGTTGAAGGTACACCAAGTCTTTTTCTTTTTGGTTACTCCTCACCTGAGGCCATTTTCCCATTGGTCTTTAGCGAGAGAGTGGAAGGGAGGGAGAAGGGGAGGAAAGAGAGGAGCATTCACCTGAGAGACACACATAAACTGCATGCGCCCCAACCCAGGACAGAGATCAAACCTGCAACTGAGTTACGTGCCCTCACCGGAAGTCGGACCCGTGCCCTCACCGGAAGTCGGACCCGTGCCCCTGCGGTCCGCAGGCCAGTGCCCTCTAACCAATGGGTACACCTGGCCCGAGCTAGCGAGTCTTTGCTGCCCGTTTGCCACACCTTTGCCATACTTGCAGGTTTGGAGAAGGGCTATCGTTTTGGTCTTAAAACCTCTGAAGTACATTTCAAAGCTAAAATGTAAAACATTTTTTTACTTTTCGGACTTTAAATAGATCGTGTCTTGTCCACGTAGTTATTTTGCAGAAAACACGCCCTGCCCGTCCTAGGCTTAAAACAGAAGAGATGTCCATCTGCCTGCCACTGGGAGTGGGGCACAGTGGTGACCTGCTTTCGGGCTGACTTCGGTGTCTGTCGCAGTAGTGGTGACGTGTCACTAATTACATAGCAGCGGTTTACTGTTTGGCATGTCAAAGTCCTAGGTACAAAGGTCCCAGGTGACTGATAAGGGCATTTTGCTGATACTTGAGTGATAGAATATCGAGTGCTTTTCCTGAACACTGTTCCTTGTGAAATCAGTCGTGTGTGCAGTTACTCGTTTCAGGGGAAGGGAACAAAATAATGGTGTAGTTTAATAATAATATTCACAGATGTGTGTCCTCTTTCTTAAGTAATCATTTTCACCTTCTTGGATTTGACTCATTTTGCGTCTCTTTGATATCTGGCAAATGGGAGGAGCTCGCCCCTTATTTGTATGTTGCTTTTGCATGATTAGTAGACAAGTACGGAGTTGTACTTGATGGGGAACTCGGATGCCACTTTCTTAACTGTGGTCTTCTGTGTGTGTGTCTGTGCAGCTAGCGCCCTCTCTCCCTTTACAAGAAGATTTCGTCTACCACTGGAAGGCAATTACCCATTACTACATAGAGACTTCGGGTAAGAAACCATGCTGATGCTGATTGCTCAGAAAAATGTGCGGAATATGGAAATGTATTGCAGATTCGTCTTCAGTTCTGTTATATTTAAAATACTTATGTTATATTTAAAATACCTTCAGCAAATACTTTTTATACTTAAAATACCCACATTTGAAATACTTGTAGGTTTGGGGAAGGGCTATAATTTTGGTCTTAAGACCTCTGAAGTCAATTTTAAGCAATTTACTTTGAATTCCTCTTTCAGATTCGTTTAAAAAACACACCCAGTGAGCACCTTCTCTGTGTAGGCATTTTTCCAGGCACTGGGGGATAGAACTACCAAAAAGACAAAACCCATAATGAAATTAATACATTGATTGGGGGGAAGCAAACAACAAATAGACAGATACATACAGCGCGCCAGATGGAAAGTGTTCGAGAGAACATGAAGCAGGCTGAGACAGAAGTGTGTGCTGGGGGCTGGAAGGCCATCGTAGGTCAGAGAAAGCCCCATTGCCCCAGGCCAGGTCTGAGCTGAAGTCTGAGGGAGAGAGGAAGCAAGTAGGGGTTGAGGGGTGGGGGTGGGGGTGAAGGGGGAGAAGTTGCAGGAAGAGGAGGAGTGCACAGACCCTGAGGCCGGAGCAGGTGGTGGTGGACAATTCCTGGAACTATGAGGAAGCCAGTGGGGCTCGAGTGAAGGAGGAGAAAATTGGTAGCAGATGACATCACAGCTGGAGGGTGGGGATTCACACAGGCTTTGGAAGCGCCCCAAGGGCCTTGGCTTGTATTCTCACTGGGCAGCCATTGGAGCCTTGTGAGCAGAGGTGACCGGGTCACTTTGGCTTCTCTGAACATTTAGATGGAAGGGCTGCAGAGGTTTGCAGTGGTTTGAGAGGCGATGGCTTAGACCAGGGTGGAAAGTGATAGAAAGTGATCGTATTCTGGGTCTGTTTTGAAGAATTGGATGAGAGAATAAAAGGCGAGGGTACCTCCAAAGCTTTGGTTTAAGTAGATAAACTGGAAAAGAAGAGAATGAGGAGACTGCAGGAGGAGCAGGTTTGAAAGAGAATTTTCAACATACTAAGTTTAAGATGTATGATCTGTGCAGTTGGGTGTGTCAAGTAGACAAGTGTAAATGAGCATTCAGAGCAGAGATCTAACTAAATGAGGGATTAGGTGTCTGACTTCCCAATGCTAAGAAGTAATTCAGTGGCAATCCAAACAGAACCTGTCTTCTCTACATTTTCTAGGTTACCAAGCTTAATTTCAAGGCCAATCTGTTTCTACATAGATACTTAAAATGCAGATCATCTAGCTGGCCAATTGAAGAAAAAATTTTAGATGAGCTTATCTAGGGAGTGAGGATAGATGGGACAGAGGTGCTCAGGAATGAGTCCTGGGGTTCCACGTCTAGGGGTTAGGAAGATGAGAACAAGAGCAAAGGAAACCAAGGGGCTGTGCTCCTGGGGAGTGTTGGTGTGAAGGGGAGTGAGACATGGAGCAGCAGCTGGAAGGGGGCGTTGTGTCAAAGGAGGCAAGGATATGTTAGGGTGGAAAGAATGCAATGTATAATTTAATGGAATGATCTAGAAGGGAGGGAAAGGTGAGTGTAGTAGTCAGATGAAATCATTTCTGAGCAACGTCCCTAAGTAGGCAAGTGCGGGGGGTGGCGGGGAGGACACCTAGTGTCTAGTGCCCAAACAGAGGCTTAGCACTAAATAGGTGTGGACAGTTTCTCCATAAAAATAAGGGAGAGAGCAGAACATCTGGGTGTAAGTGCAGGAGGCGGGTAGACGGGTGTGGGGAGACCTCAGAAGTTACCTTCTGGTTTCCGTTTTTCTCCGTGGATATGCAGAGTGAATGTGGGATCAAAGCTGGGCAGACTTTTCCTGGAAAGGGCCAGATGGAGCCATTTGGTCTCTTTGTAACTACCCAGTTCTGTTGCTGTAATGCCAACTAGCCATTGTAACGTGTAAAAGAGCTAACATTCCCTTGTTCTAATACAACTTGATTCATCCAAATAGACGGCAGGGCTGGATCTGCCCTGTGGGTAAGGTTTGGCCACTTCTGAGGGAGGGAGTGCAGGAGCTTCGCTCCATGGCACTGGACTGCCTTGAATGACAGGTAAACACCGGTGGATATGCAGACTGGGCACGTGTCATTCCACCGAAAGGAAACATGAAAAAATGACAGTTGACTTGGCAAGTTGGTAGGGTTATGGGGGATGTGTCTTAAAAGAAAACACACACACACCTTTATGAATAATGATCAGACTATAAACAGGGTGAGGCAAAAGTAGGCTGACAGTTGTGAGTCCATGAAACACAGTTTATTCTTGTGTCATTTATTATCTTATTTTCCATATGAACAACTGTACACCTACTTTTGCCCTACTCTATATATTCTGTAAGTTGGTTTTCATGCATAATAATTTAGACATAAGAGCCATTTGGGGGAAAATGGGGACATGACCAGGAAAGATGCATGTAAACAAAAATTTTGTATGTACTTGTGATTAAAATTTTTTTTCCAATTAGCCAGTTCTTAGATGGTCTGAATTTTAAGTATCTTATATAGAAACAGATTGGCCTTGAAATTAAGCTTGATAACCTAGAAGATGTAGAGAGGACAGGTTCTGTTTTGATTGCCACTGAATTACTTCTTAGCATTGGGAAGTCAGACACCTAATGCCCCTAATTAATCTCCATCTGAGAAACGTGAGGAGACCAAAAAAGCCCTTTTAACAATTTCTGACCTTCTTCTTCTTAACAGACAGCTAGTCCCAAAGTCAAAGAGATGGAAACATCAGTGATGAGAACGAATCATCGATAGGCCGCCTCCTGCTTATCCCCGACTGGGATTGAGCCTGTAACCTGGGCATGACCAGGAATTGAACCTTGACCTCCTGGTTTATGAGTCAACGCTCAACCATTGGGCCACACTGGATGGGCTGTTTCAGTTTTCTAATAAGAGGGCAAAGCACATAGCCTGTGGGTCTTAGTTGGTTCAAGCGTTATCTTGTACACCAAAAGGTTGTGGGTTGGATTCCCAGGCTGGGCCTGTGCCCGGAATTTGGTTCCATCCCCAGTGTGCAGGAGGCAACTGATTGATGTTTCACATCAATGTTTCTCTCTCTCTTTCTGAATATGAATTTTTTAAAAATGGCAAAAGCATCATCTAAATTCTGGCAAAGATAGCCCTATCTAATAAAAGAGTAATGTGCAAATTGACCATCACTCCAACACACAAGATGGCTGCCCCCATGTGGACACAAGATGCCTGCCACAAGATGGCCAGCAGGGGAGGGCAAATGGTGGGGACCAGGCCTGCAAGGGAGGGCAGTTAGGGGTGACCAGGCCTGCTGGGGAGCAGTTAGGGATGACCAGGCCTGCAGGGGAGGACAGTTAGGGGCAAACAGGCTGGCAGGGAGAGTTAGGCATTAATCAGGCTGGCAGGGGAGTGGTTAAGGGTGATCAGGCTGGCAGGCAGAAGCGGTTAGGAGCAATCAGGAAGGTAGACAGGCAAGCATTTGGGAGCCAGCAGTCTTGGATTGTGAGAGGGATATCCCAGATTGGAGAGGGTGCAGGCTGGGCTGAGGGACACTACCCCCCCCCATGCATGAATTTCATGCACCAGGCCTCTAGTTATACTATGAATATAAACTTCATTTAAGTGTGTAGTTCATATTTTTTCTGTTTGAATAGGGATAAGCAAATATAAAGAGTATTTTAGTTTAAAATTACAGTTTAAAATATGTAGTTTAATATTCACTAAAGTACTTAGTTTAAATACGCAGTTAATAAATGTTGGGTTGTTTGACGAATGTTTTTTATCGTTTAGATGACAAAGCCCCAGTGACAGACACAAATATCCCATCTCATCTGGAACAGATGTTAGATATCTTGGTACAAGAAGAAAAGGAACGAGAGTCTGGAGAGACGGGGCCATGTATGGAATACCTGCTTCACCACAAGATCCTGGAAACGTTATATACCTTAGGGAAAGCTGATGTGAGTTTCTAATCCACATCATGTCCTTAGGCATGTAATACACGTATTCACTAAGACATGTATTCACATGTAATGCATGTCTTAGAGACAAAGAAGCTGCCAAGCACTAAATTTAATTATAGAGACATGCGTTAAGCATGGCAGGACTTAAGGTCAGTGTTGTACAAAAAATGAAAATCGTGCATGCTATAGCAACATGACTTTCCATAGAGAGAGCGAAACTCCCAGATGCTCCAGACAACACTTGGTAGTTAGGCAGCCTAGAAGCCCAGTGTAAACACTCATGAAAATAAGCTCAAGTACATGTGCCTGAACAAAGAAAGTGAGAAGGAGCCCAGTGCAAGTTGGGTTATGAAAATTAGGAATTATGTAAAAACAGAAATAGGAATTCTGTTTCATAATCCTGAAAGAATGTCGCTGATTATTCTGACATTACGCCTCCTAGTAAGTGAAGATCACTCAAGTTTTGAGACCCAATGAGTCTTGAGAAATCTTTGTGAAGCTGGTATTCTATGAATAATATTTTGTGCTTCAACACTTTCAGATAACTTATAAAGACAGTGAGGGTAGGGGAAGAACTTGGGGTTCAGGTTAGGAGGCCTGGCTTTGTCACTAATATACTGCAACCTTCAGCAAATCTTGCTGGTTAATCTTCCTCTTCTGTCAAAATGAGGAAGTGATATCAAACAGCCTCAACTCTAAAAATCTGTGGTTCTGTTTTGTTAATATCTGATAAGTTGAATAAATATTAATTGATTTTTGAGTAAATTTTAGTAGTTGTACTATTAAATATATTTTGATATAAGTAATTGTAACTAGTAGTGGTTTATCTGAATAGTGCAGGGTATTTGCTATCTTACAAAATATTGTGCTATTTATGGATAGCATGTCTGTGATGATACTTTGGAAATGCTACACATTTTGTGACTGTATTTTAGTTTTGCGGCAATATAAACAAGTTAATTATAGAACACATAACATTAATTCACACTCTCTTAATTCACAATGTGAGCAATCATGTTTACCTACTTTTAAGCAAATATTTAAAACAACTGTCATGTTATAAAAACTTTAAAAAAATATTAATTGCCTACAATAAGAATTTAAATAACTTTGCAACTCATTTAAAACAGTGTTGTTGGCCTAGATCACAGGCGTATATACCCTAGGAACCCTTTTATTTACACACATGTGTTAGGCCTTATTTACTCCTGCATTCATATGACGGACAGTTATTGATTACCCGCCATCAGCGTCAGTAACAACATTCTGGCTTTACTTTGCCAAGGAGGGAAGTACCATTGTCTCATGGTACCTTCGCATTTAGAGTAAAAACAGGCTGACATCGCCCGAGCCACGCTCGGATCTCCACAGCCTATTGTCACCATGCTGTCTTTAATGACATCAGCCCCGGTCCCATATGCTGTAGTCTAGCCCCAGATGTCGTTTTATTTCCAGGATGCCAGGCATCAATAATGGAGCATGTTATCCTGGCTAACTGCACTGACTTGAGGTTGGAATGCGTTCGAATTCATTGTCTCCTATATTGTGAGCATCTGAGTAAGCGCGATTGTGCTGTCTGTTTATTTCCTGTTTGCTCTCCTCTCCTCTCGCACTCAGTGTCCCCCGGGAATGAAACAGCAGGTGCTGGGCTTCTACACCAAACTCCTGGGCAGAATCAAGCAGCCGCTGCTGCCCCACATCAACGTGCACAGACCCGTGCAGGTGTGTGTCCCCCCAACACAGTGATTTGGTTCGGTTGCTTTGGGTATAGAAATAATTGTATATAATTTTTCTAAGAGTACAAATAATACAGGAAGTTATCCTAAAAATTACAGGCAAATTAGCAAGTACTTGGGCTTTCTGTATGACATGATATTAAATCTACTTCATGCCTTTATTATATTTCTCGGACATCTCAAGGAGTTTTTTATATACCTCATTCATTTTTGGGGGGGATAATGGATTTGAAAAATTTATTACTAGTAAACTTATTTTGATGTTTGTGATTGTAAGTAGTGTCCTTTCTGAAAAAATGCAAGCTGTTTGCATTATTTGAACACTTTAAATATCCGTAAGGTTATATATGGATGCCTATGTACATACTTGTGAAAAATAAGCTAACTTTAAACATTTTTGAAAACATTGTTGACAGAAATTAATTCGACTCTGTGGGGAAGTCCTTGCAACACCAACGGAAAATGAAGAAATTCAGTTTCTCTGTATCGTGTGTGCAAAACTGAAGGAAGATCCCTATTTGGTTAATTTTTTTCTGGAGGTACAGTATCCTTGTCACTCTTCAAAGCATGCCTGTGTTAGCGTTTTTCTCTGCATTTCACTTTGTCCTGCTGGCCAGTCAGCTCCTTGAGGACCAGGGCTCTGTTCTATTCATCTCTGGGTCCCCACAGCTTCTCTGTCTAGTACCCGGCACAGTGCATAAGGACTGTTTTTTTTTTTTTAATATATATTTTATTGATTTTTTTTTTTTTTTAGAGAGAGGAAAGGAGAGGAATAGAGAGTTAGAAACATCAATCAGCTGCCTCCTGCACACTCCTTACTGGGGATGTGCCCGCAACCAAGGTACATGCCCTTGACCGGAATCAAACCTGGGACCCTTCAGTCCGCAGGCCGACGCTCTGTCCACTGAGCCACACCGGTTTGGGCCATAAGGACTGTTTAATGAACACAGGTTGAATGAAGGAATCTTTAGGGAAACACAGCTTTATTATTAGTAATTATAGAAGTCACAAAAGTACTTTGCAGTTCTTACGCACGTCCCCCCTGAAATCTAATCTATATTCAGTTTGTACCATCTAACATGCATCTGCCTGTGGTAAAGAAGCTAGAAACTGTCTTTGCCTAAAGGAGTTTATGGGCTGGCGACGAAGGTAAGGCTAATGTTCAGATGCGGTAGCAGTCAAATAGACATCACTGACACTGTGCACTGCTGGTGGCCAGTGAAACATTTTGCAGAGCAAGCATGTCAAACTCCCGGCCCTCGGGCCACATGTGGCCCACCGCGAATGTTTTTGCGGCCCAGTCAATATAACGGTTTGTGAGAATGTTTTCATAAAAATGTCGTAACTTAATTTTTACAATACCCTGTTATACATAATTATTAATAACGAACTACACCGTTCACTAATGACTGATTACTATGTTGCATTCATTTCCCTTATGCGCCTTACACGCAGGCACACCATTTCTCTCCACTAACACCAGCAGCGACTGTTTTAGCCGCTGCTTGCCGTGTCATTAGTCTTGTCCTGACTTGTTTGGTGTATTTCGTTTTGGAGAACAAGAAAAGTAGGCATGTGTGAGTTCTGCTTATTCATTTGTGCAGTTATTCAGTGTCTGGGAAGTTCATGTTCAAGAAAAGATATTAATTTTTATTAAAATGTTCTGTTATTTTATGTGAACGATGACTCATTTATTTCCCCCCTTGGTATTCAGCATGTCTATCAAAATAAACCTACGTTTCTATGAAAATTGAAGCTTTTTTTTTTTTTTTGCGGCCCACATAAACTTGAACCTTGTTTATCTGGCCCCTGTCAGCCTTTGAGTTTGACATGCTTGTTGTAGAGAAAGTCTATCGGAAATGCCTCTGCAGGTTTAAAATAGCTGCAACACGTTTTGTTCAAGTCTGAGCGTGTCCATTTGCCAGAACGCTTCTGTCTGTTGCTCTGCCGGCTGCACACCGAATGCCAGGGACGGGAAAACCCGTGCGGCATGGCACCTGCTGCAGAGGGCCTTTGATGCGACGCTGACCACACAGTGCTCCTTTGCAGAATAAGTTGAAATCCTCGGCTTCCAAAGGAGCAGCCGCCGCCCCTGCAGAAGACGCGTGCAAAGGCCCAGATTCCTCGGCCACAGACGCGGGCCAGCCCTGCCGGCCGGAGGAGCTGCCCGGCGCTGCCAGGACCGAGCCCACAGAGTGGGAGGACGAGCCGCCGCCGCCGCCGGACAGCCTGTCCGCGAGCCTGGACAGCCTCAGTGTCGCCGCCCTGCCCGAGGCCACGGTCGTCCGCCCCAACCAGGACTACAACCTCGTGAATTCTCTGTTAAATCTCACCAGAAGCCCCGTGAGTCGCCGGTGTCTCTGTAACTTTCCCCCCTAATGTGACCACAGTTAGATGCACTTAAAATAGGAAGAAAAAAAAAATCTTTTGTTGTTTGAGAGTAAAGCATTAAATCCTTTAAAGTTAATTTTTTCCCAGACTGCTCATCGGACATCTGCTTTGGGGGCTGAACGGGGTGTGCTTCCCCCCACAGGATGGCCGGATCGCCGTGAAGGCCTGCGAGGGCCTCATGCTGTTGGCGAGTTTGCCGGAGCCCAAGGCCGCCAAGTGCCTCACGCAGAGCACCTGCCTGTGCCAACTCCTGACCGACAGGCTCGCCGCCCTGTACAAGGCCCTGCCTCCGTCGGTGGACCCCTTGGATATTGAAACCGTGGAAGCAATCAACTGGGGGTAAGAACCACCACTTGTGTTTCCATAAAAGCTACTTCTCGCCCCAACCGGTTTGGCTCAGTGGATAGAGCGCCGGCCTGCGGACTGAAGGGTCCCAGGTTCGATTCCGGTCAAGGGCACATGTACCTTGGCTGCGGGCACATCCCCAGTGGGGGGTGTGCAGGAGGCAGCTGATCGTTGTTTCTCTCATCGATGTTTCTAACTTTCTCTCTCTCTCTCTCTCTCTCTGTAAAAAAATCAATAAAATATATTGAAAAACAAAAATATAAAAGCGACTTCTCACACCTGTACTTTCAAATCTATTTCCATTGGGCAATAATAGGATTCTTTCTTTGAAAAATGTAACATCGCTGTGAGCATTCAATGGGATTATTTTGTGAGGCTTGTTTTGAATTGGTTATTAATTAGCGGAAATAAATGGTATGGGAATAGTCCAGCTGTTGGAGGGAAGCTACTTTGCCTCTGTCCGTTACAGTGATCAATCAAGACCTTAATTACATTAAGATCAATAACTTTATCTGTTTTTAAAAGATCCTAAAAAAAAGTAATTTTCTAATGAATAAGTTCCATGGGCCCTGGGGCAGTCGTGTGTGTTCATGGCCTCCTTTATGTAGGATCTCTCCTCCTACCCCGTTCTCTCGCCCCTTCTACCCATCTTTTAGGGCTCCCCCTGGATTACCATAGGAAACTAAGATTATTGTGCAACATTTGTAAGTTATTAAAAAGTATAAAACAGCGTAAATAAAATCACCCATAGTCCCGCCATCTATACGCAGGATAATATTTTAAAAATATGTATTTTTATTGACTTCCGAGAGGAAGAGGGAGAGAGAAGATAGAAACATCAATGCTGAGAGAGAATCATCGCCCGGCTGCCTCCTGCACGTCCCACACCGGCGGTCCGGCCGGCAACCCGGGCGTGTGCCCTGCCCGGGATCGAACTGGAAGCCCCTGGTTCATGGGTCCAGGCTCAACCACGGAGCCACGCCGGCTGGGCGAGCAGGATAACTATCTTGAAATAATAACCTCCTACTGTTTTTTCAGGATATTTTTGAGCCTTCTTGGTTTTTACTCGTTTTTTTCCGCCCCGTGTCCCGCCTGACATCTGTCACTCAGCCCCACCTGTTACTCCTCTGTCTCTCGTGTCAGGACAGGAAGGGGGCAGGCCAGTCATTTCCTCGTGCAGACCCTCCGGCCCCTTCCTTTTTCTTTCTCCCAGCGCCCAGGTCCTCCCACTCCTCATCCCCGTTACTTGGTCAAGTTCATGGCAGAAGTCTGAGGAGCTGAATGTGGTTTTTCTCCTGCAGCTCCATTCTGCTTTAGTCCCTCTCTTCCCACGTAATGAGGGGAAATTAGTTACAACTTCTATTTAAGAGGTCTTCTCGCACCTTTGGCTTTCTCTTACAAAACCCTCGTCCGGTAGTCATGCTGCTTTGCCTGGGTGAATACATACATCATCCTGTGTAAGTCCGCGCGAGCCTTCACGTTCCCACACGCCCTGCGCCGCATCGGTGCTTTGGGGTGACTTCGCGTTTCTTCTCTGCCCACAGTTTGGACTCGTATAGCCATAAAGAAGATGCATCGGCATTTCCGGGAAAACGAGCCTTAATTTCATTTCTTTCCTGGTTTGATTATTGTGATCAACTCATAAAGGAGGCGCAGAAGGTTGGGCTGTTTCTGTTATTTACTGATCCTTTAAAAATGTAGCTGTCTACTTATTAAGTGAAATTCCAGTTCTCAGTTAATATCCTGAAATGTATTTTAATTGTTCTAGAAGAGCACAGTTGGTAAAATACAAGAACAAGAGAAGTGCGTATGTATAAGGGGATAAATTGAAATTCCAGTTCTGCCTGTGCATTGCTTTAAGTTTTGTAGTTCAGCCCTTCGTAAGGTGCCATCGGCCTCCCTTCCTTTCTCCTCTTTGGAAGATGTTACTGCCACGAGGTGGTCAGGAGAATATTTTTATCCTGCTAGTTGGAAACTGAAGTACAATGTAAAGAACTTAGTAACTAGCATCTAATCTAGGCAAGTTTATTTTCTACATTAATTCAGACAGAGGGCGGAGACTGATTTGTTGATGGTACAAATTGATGTCTCTTTGATATCGGTGCTTGTACTGTATTCTAGACGACTGCTGCTGCTCTTGCCAAAGCCATCCACGAAAGGTTTTTTATTGGCGTTATGGAACCTCAGTTAATGCAAACGTGAGTGGTCTCTTTACTTAAAAAAAAAACCACCGTGTTCCTGTCATCTTTGCCCGCTAACTCCCCGTTTGTTGTGCCAGCTCCGAGATGGGCATCCTGACGTCCACTGCTTTGCTTCATCGCATTGTTCGGCAGGTCACCTCCAGCGTTTTGCTTCAAGAAATGGTGTTTTTTATCCTTGGGGAAGAGAGGGAGCCGGAAACGCTGGCAGAAATGAACAGGCATCCTTTAAGACACAGGTTAATTGAACATTGTGATCACATATCTGATGAGGTGAGCTATGCGAGGGTTTAGAATTGGACTTAGTCTTTGAAATACTGGCTTTAATATACTTGGGACGTGTTGAATACAGCCTCTTTTTTAAAATGTGGCTTTAAAAATGGACACCTAGACTTATAGGATGGCAAGAAGAGTTTATTGAAAGACATTTTTCAGTGAGCCTTATCGCTTTTGGTTTCAGATAAGCATAATGACACTGAGGATGTTTGAACATCTTTTACAAAAACCCAATGAGCACATTCTTTACAACTTGGTCCTAAGAAATCTTGAAGAAAGAAATTATACCGAATATAAACCCGTGTGTCCAGAAGACAAAGATGTGGTAGAGAACGGACAGATAGCAGGAGCAGTGTAAGTTTCCGGCCAGCTCTGTAAAGTTTAGCAGTTCATGTAGAATCATAATGTTCTCTTTCCTCTTATTTCCCTTATTCATAAAAAAAAAAACCTCCAACAATTTTACAAGTTTTAAAAAAATAAATCTTAGATATCTTAATATTACTATCCCTTAAATTATAAGTGGCATTATCTATTCATTAAATCTAATACAGCCACTATCTTCTTGAGCTTGATGTTAGTATAAAATCTTAATTCCTCTATCAGATATCAGTACAGTATTTCTTAATTTTTTAAACAAAATTATGTAAGAATAAAATTACTTCTAAGAGCACAGCAGAGAATCTTTTGGTTTAGAAAATATAATAAAATGTTTTCTTATGCGTCATTAAATTAAACTTAGAGATCTGGAAGAAGATCCATTATTTACTGACATTTCACCAGATAACACGTTGTCAAACCAAGAGTGGCTTAGTTCTTCGCCGCCTGCTACTCCAGACCACCCCAAAAATGATGGGAAGACTGAAGTCCATAAAATTGTGAATAGGTGAGTTGCTATATACATTTAACTCGCATCTCTCTTTTTTTCTCCTCTAAACATACTCGTATTGATTTCATAGAGGAAGAGGAAGATAGATACGTCAATGATGAGAGAGAATCATTAACTGGCTGCTTCCTGCACTTGATCCCCACCTACTAGGGATCGAGTCCGCAGCTGGGGCGTGGGCCCTGACCAGGAGTCAAACCGTGAATGACCTCCTGTTTCCTGGGTCGATGCTCAGCCACTGACCCACACACGGCAGAGCCGCTGGTGGTTTCTTTTACTTGTTTTTAGAACAAACCTTAGCTCTGCCTTTAGATTGTTAGAGAGATGCAGTAAGAACTCAGTCTTCCCTTGTTTCACCTAACGATTCCGGGAGCCTTTCGTCAGTTTAGGTGTTCAGTGAGACACTCAGAGCAACTATCAATAGCAAAAGAGAAATAAACACAGAAATAAGCCGGGACCGGTTTGGCTCAGTGGATAGAGCGTCGGACTGCGGACTGAAGGGTCCCGGGTTCAATTCCGGTCAAGGGCATGTACCTTGGCTGCGGGCACATCCCCAGTAGGGGGCGTGCAAGAGGCAGCTGATCAATGTCTCTCTCTCATCGATGATTCTGACTTTCTATCCCTCTCCCTTCCGCTCTGTAAATAATCAATAAAATATATTTTTTTAAAAAAAGAAATAATACAGAAATAAGCACACATGACCTCGGTGAAACTGGCCTAAGGCCCCTACTTCTTATATGTGAATAAATCTAAGTAATTCCCAAGTGCAACAACATTGAGAATCTCCAGTTTGACAAACTGTTCTTATTAGATATTTATTCATTTCTTTTTTAGTCTGTGGTTTTACTTTTTTTTTTTTTTAAGTGCCCTTTCTGTGGCAATTTCCTGCTTTTTCTGCCTTCGCAGTGCTATGACCGATGCTCCTGGTTCTGTCAGGTGCCTAGAGAACACTTCATGTCACCTGAGCTATCAGATCAGGATGCACACAAATCCGAATCTCACTTACTGGAAGGCCCGTTTCCCGAGACTAACAACAGCACGGCAGTCTGCCGGTGTGCTGCAGTGTAAAAAATAAAGTAATTTTAGGCTTTCTTCTCCTTTCAGAGGAATGAGTAATTTTTTAATAAAAGCTTTAATGAAAGTGTATCTAATCAGTACGGCTGATTAAGAACCCACGTACAATTTTGTTGTTCAAGTCTCCACTCGCATTCATGCCTGTTTAAAGGGAAGCTGCCGCGAGGTATTTGAACACACGTAAGGCTGTTGTGAGAGTGCTGGGTTGTTGACTGTAACTTTTTTCATTGAAGTTTTCTCTGTCTGGTGCCGGATGAAGCGAAGTCGTCCTACCACGTTGAGGGCACTGGGTATGACACCTACCTCCGAGACGCCCATAGGCAGGTGAGGCCGGTGACTGGCTTTTTGACATGAAGCCGCACGAGCATGCACTCACACAACGTGTCCCGTCGCCCCCGGCATTTCTGCAGAGGGGTCCCTTCCTCTGCAAGGCCTGACCCCCCTCCCCTCTCACCGCCGGCGCTCCCTGCAGCTGACCTCACCTTGCATTTCACCGGCTCTGTCTCGGGATTTCTCTAATTCCCCCTTCTGTCTCTCCCCCCCTCCCTCCCCCTCTCCTGCTTTCTTCCCTCCTCTCCTTTCTTCCCACGCCTGACATTTTATCTCCCCCACATCCTATCCCCCGCTAACCCAAAGGTGACCTTTAAATGATTCCACCTGCCACCACCATCCTTACATCCACCTGCCACCCTTACTCCCATTCCACAGGCTCATTCTCCTTTCCTCTCCCCCACTGTCCCCCACACACAGTGGTCTCTGCCACTGTCCTGTCACTCCCCCACCCAGGCCTCCGCCCCCCGCATCCTCATGTGGATTTTGAGGTTCCTGTTTGAGGAAACCGTTTCTGTTTTGTCTCAGCTGGTTTGGGGTTCATGCTCTAAATGCTTTCTTCCTAGTTCCGGGACTACTGTGCGATCTGCTTACGATGGGAGTGGCCTGGCTCCCCGAAAGCCTTGGAAAAGTGCAATTTAGAAGCCACTTTCTTTGAAGGTCATTTTTTGAAAGTCTTATTTGACAGAATGGGAAGAATTCTTGATCAGGTAATAGAACAACCTGGGGGGGGGGGTGTAAAACAGAGACATTCTGATGACGCTGTGTGTTTGTGTTTTCCTGAATATTGCACGCATAAATGCTTAGGCCTGTGTTATATGCACTTTGGCTGAGGCGGTGAGAGCCGGTTTGGTCACAGGTGTTTCCGCTGTAGACGAGCAGGTGGAGGAGGGGGGAGTGGACTGGCCGACTGTCCTCTCTGGGAAGTCGGAATGGTGGAGGCAGGGCTCGGGGGTGGACGTGGTGAGTAACGTCACGCGTGTTTCTGTGTCTCGCCCCTCCCAGCCGTACGACGTGAACCTACAAGTGACCTCGGTGCTGTCCAGGCTGTCTCTCTTCCCTCACCCCCACGTACACGAGTACCTTCTGGACCCCTATGTGAACCTGGCCTCCGGCTGCCGGTCTCTCTTCTCTGTCATTGTCAGGGTGGGTGATCGCTTTCGTTAGATGTTCTCTAGGATTCATAAACCTGTCCAGTTCACAGCGCACTGACATTGCATGTAATCCGTGTCACACAGAGGGAAATATATCTACTATGTCGAAGTAGTTATTTCACTATAAAATATGAAGAGAAAAGAAAAATTAATTTTTTTAAATGATATATACATGTGTATATGTATGTTTTATATTTTAAGGAATAGATAGGAGTCCTTTGTCAAAGATGGTTATGCAAACAGTGAAAGGCGACATTGGTCCTTTAGGGAAAGGAAAGGGGGTGTGTTTTTCATCCTCAAAGTCCCTGTGCAGCCGGAACCGAGTTCCTTTTGTCTCTGTGATGCAGGTGGTCGGAGACCTTATGGTTAGAATCCAGCGTATTCAAGACTTTACTCCCAAGCTTCTTCTAGTCAGAAAGCGATTACTTGGTTTGGAACCGGAAGGCCCTATGTAAGTCAGTGTCCCCCACCCCCCTTTTTATTTTAATAAAAATTCCGCCCACACCGACCACCCGCTGCTCTCCTGGCTGACGTGTGCGCTGTCCCCCAGGGTGGACCACATCACCTTGCTGGAGGGCGTGATCGTGCTGGAGGAGTTCTGCAAGGAGCTGGCAGCCATCGCGTTTGTGAAGTACCACGCTGCCTCCACCCCATAGAGAGCCCCCCCCCGCCCCCCCCCCCCCAAAGAACGGAGCGAACAGAACTGCATCCAAAAGCCTCCGTCCACCTCACGGAGAGAGGAGAAAAGGCCCTTTTCACTGAAGTGTTGCTGCTAACTGGACAGAAGCATTTCGAACCCAGCGAGTGGGCAACTTCAGGACAATGCTGTGTCACGGTGTCGGCCTTGCTTTTTCATAAAGGCTCCCGTCCCGGAATCTGGGATACAATCAAAGGAGCTTCAGGAAATCAGCGTTTCTAATGCCTGTGTGCAAAGCTGCAGAATACCTGATGCCAGGCCTTTGCTGTTTCTGTTATTTTAATATCCTTTTCGGTAGCAAGGCATTTGGCCATTTCTCTGGGAGTCGGATGCTTCTTTTGGATTAATCAGTAGCAAAAAAAAACAAAAAAAACAACACAACGAATTTTTATAACTTTTTAAGGTAAGAATTCTCATCAAACAAAATATGAAAAACTGTAAATGAGACAAAAAATACAATTCAGGGACCATCAAGTGAGTTGAGTTAATAATAGGAGATAAAAATGTGTAGAGAACCATTCACTTCCTTCAGCTTTTCTAAGAATAACAATTTAATATGATAATAAAATTCTTGGTTAATATAATATATATATTTTTAAAGAAATGTTCTTTGACTCCTGTGCACATTGCCATGTAGGTGATTCATGCTCATGTATGGGTCCCAGTTTATTTAAACCGTGTCATTTTGGCAAGCATACTGAGTTTGTGCTCACCAGTAGTAGTGCTTGCTAAAATAGTATTTTTTTTTAAAGCTAATTTACACCTGTTACGTTGAGAACCTTTTTTCTCTCCCTCTTTGAAAACTGTTCCATAGAATCACTTTATCATTTGATTTCCTTACCGCAATGCGCGGTCATGTCTCGGTGGGGAACTTGCTGATAACTCTTAGAATCAAAATTCCAATGGCCTCCCTAATGTTTACTTTTTTTTTTTTTTTCATTTTGTTCGGTCTTGTTTTCAATTACTTGAAGGAGAGAGTTAAAAACCAGACAGACAGACCAGTCTGTCCTGTGCACATGGGAAAGAGTGTATGTGAGTGGGTGTGTAGGTAGGAACTGTGGGGAGCCTGGCAGAGCTGTGGCCACGCGCTGGGAGTTAACTTACCGGGTGGTGTTTGCTGATCCACCCCCTGGTCCTCCCGTAAGGGATGCTTGTCCCTCAGACACATTTCACATGTATGTATATTGCTTCTAAGCATTCTTTAGTTGAAATGTTAAGCAGCAGCACTTTCTGGTCTTTCTGTTTACGGATATTTGGGGAGGAGATGATCAGATTTCCAGCTTCCGAGGCGCTCTTGCTGCTGGCCCTCCTGAGAAGCTGTTTTCTGGGGTGTGTGTGCGTTTTCACGGTGTGTGGCGAATGCACAGAAGCATGTTGTACGCCTACCCCTAATTTTGTCGCGTTCGTTTTCCTGATTTATTTTATAGTTAGTTTTTGCTATTTATTGGGAACAAAATATCAAGAGATGATGAATATTCTTGGCCCTAGAATGCTTACCACCCGTAAAACAACAACAAAGAGACTGCACTTCTGATTCCGTGCGGATCTGTGTTAGCTCCTTGTAAGGCATTTATTAAGCACAACAGTGGAAAAACAGAAGTGGGGGGTAGTGAGTTACTTTGTGCGTGCTTTTCTTTAAATGGTTTTTCAGGATGGGAAAACATTATTAAGTTTGCTGTACTTATTCATTAGGCCATGCAAGGGACTCAGCAACATCTTCGGTTTTAGGTATAGCTGCAGCCCACTTTGATACAGGTGTATTTAAAATGAGGCATTACGAGATATTGTATGTTTCCTCACGTGTGAGCGTTCAATAGGTGTTAGAGCAAAGACGTGACCTCTCAGACCACATGCTATTTTATCTTTGATTTCACAATGGGACCCTATAGCTAATGCATGAAACCAAGTTCTGAAAAGCTTTAATTCATATTTTTTACATGTATGTATGCTGCTTCTTAAAACATTTTCCTAAGTTATTGGAATGACTTTGATTTGTAGTCAACTAAAGCTTGAAGTATATTTTGTTTCTTTTCTCAGTTTCTTTCTCTCCTTCTCACGTTCTCTCACTCTCCCTTCGTCTCTCCTTCTCTTTCTCTTTCTTTCTTTTATTCATCGTTAGTAGGGACCTAGAGCCAGCACAACTTTCACAGCGAGTTGGATCTGTTAGCGAAATATTGTACTACGTTGGTAGTCTTTTTGTGCTGTCATTCAGAAGCTGAACCTTTCTATAACTTGGGTACTTGGAAAATAGTGACCAGAATGTACTGTGTTGGGTAGAAAGTACCATCTTAACAACGGATTGCCCTAAGCAAGTTCCAAACCAAATTTTAGCCTTGCTTCACATTGGTATAAGTAGCTATGCCCATTTTTAAAAATCTTTCTCTCTAAAGGTATAGTCTTTGTGGTTATTTTGAATAATGAGCCACGTTCTTTACTTGCTAGAACTCAGACTTGTGTTTAGCCCATTATCATTGCAGCACTCACATTATATCTGTGTAATATTCTCGTAGGATATCTGTCTGTGCAATATGGAAGCTATGAGTGGATTCATAGCTTTTTGGTTTAATTGTACATCATTGTGTGTGTACATGTGTATATATATGTGTGTATATATATGTATAAGGACCAAAATCCTTAGCTTGCTTACACTGTTGCTAGTGTAAAGATTGTTACACTTAATTTTACAGGGCACAAATTATGGGAATTACCTTTATAGTCCATTTATACTTCCATAAATTATTGCATTGATATACAATTACCAATTTAATTATCAAGTTCATAGGTATTGACAGAAGTTACAGTGAAGTGCTCAAACCACCAATTATGTGGCAATTATATTTTGGGTTGTTTAATTAATCAAAATATGCATGTCATTGTGACACTTTGATGTGTTAAAACATGATAGATCATCATATTTCTGGGCCCTGTAAAATAGTGTCGCTGTAATACTGTTTGCCTCCTGCCTTGTTTACATTAAACAAAGGACATCTGGTAAATTTTCCTATTGGACATTGTGTAGGTTACTGACAGTGTTACCACGGCCTGAAATTCTTGGGCCACCTATGAAGAAACCTCAGGTGGTGACTGTGTACCTACTATCTCTTTAAAGGAAGTTGTGGTCAAGTCCAACTTTTTGTGCTAACAATGCATGCAGGACTAAGAGGGATGATCTAAAAATAAATCATGTAATTTAAACAAAATGTCTTGTATATTCTTATAGACTTCTAATTGGAAACATGTTTATTCACCGGTAAGTTGAAAACAATAATTCCTAACACACAAAAGGGTATGGCACACGAAGATCAATAGGTCACTGTAGCATCGATTTCAGAGAGAGAACGAGAAAGAATATATTAATACTAGAGGCCCGATTGCACAAAGATTCATGCAAGAAAGGGCCTTCCTTCCCCTGGCTGCTGGCATCGCCTTTGCTCTGGCTGGAGCTGCCTTTCCGCTCTGGCCCGGAGCTGCTTTCTGACTTCCCAAGTTGCCCAGAGGTCCAGAGCAGCTGGGGTGGTGCAACAATGCAAGCGTGTCCCGCCCCACCCTCAGCCATTCTGTGCCTGTATATGCAAATTAACCCACCATATTTGTTGGGTTAATTTGCATAGTCACTCCCGATTGGCTTGTGAGTGTCGCAAAGGTACAGTCAATTAGCATGTTACTCTTTTATTAGGTAGATTTGTGGAGGGGAATGTGCAGTTTGAAAGATCCTCCTGGGTGAGCCTCAATAATGTTTCTCCTACAATTAAAATAACTATACAGGCAGTGCTTATGAAAGTACATTTCATTTTCAAAATTGAGCTATCAGCAGTGAAATTGTGCAAATATTTCTTTGGGACACTCTGTGTATTATCCACTCCACCCCTTAGGAATCACTTCCTTAAAGGAAGGAATGTTTGTAAAAGTCTTCAGAAAACAATTCATTGGAAGCATTACTTCCCATCCTATACAATAAAAGCCTAATATGCAAATTGAGCGAACGGTGAAATAATCAGTCACTGTGATACATACTGACCACCAGGTGACAGACACTCAATGCAGGAGCTTCTCCAGCCCACAGGCCCCAGGCCAGTTAAGGTGGGTGCCAGTGGGGTCCCCCAAATCACCCCACCAGTTGCCCCACAGAGGGAGACAACCAGCAGCAGTGGGAGGGTGGAGGGGGGAGAGACAGGACCAGTAAGCGGATGGCTCCAGACCAGTCAAGGTGTGTGCCAGCAGGGGTCCCCCAATATCCTTGCTTCCCCATAGATCAGCCATGATCGCCGGCCAGACCTGGAGACCTACCTCTGCATGAATTTCATGCACAAGGTCTCTAGTACATTTATAACACATATAAAACACTTTTAAACTGACATTTAAAATAATTAGACTCTGGGCTTATCCCTCTCACTCGAGTATTTGCCGAAGTCCCTTAACAGGAAACTGAAAGAAATGTAAACCAGAAAGAAAAATCTAGTTATCAATCCCATCTGTGGTTATTCTTTTCAGCCAGTATTAGCCAGAATAGTTTTAGTAAAGAGGATAACAGGTTCTAAAGATGCAGGGAGGTGAGGTTTAGGCTTTGAAGAGCTGAAATTACTCTCCATGCCTGGAGCTACATCGAAGGAAACTGCATTTTAGGAATATATAATCAGATCCCCAGTCCAAACACCTGCTTCAGACTGCTATCAGTGAAGAATGTGACAGTGTTTCGCCTGCTAAACTGGTTATCTCAAGGGAATTTAAAGAATGTTAAATTGTTAAGGTTGACATTTTGTTAGAGTAAAAACCAGGCTGCTTCCTCAAAATAATAGTCAAGCAAACACGCTTCGTGACAGCTGGATAGCTGACGGACCCATGAAAGAAATGGGAGAGTTTCTAGTTGGTCTTGAGCCAGTTAGGAAAGTTGTGGCCTCTGGCCTCGCTCGGGGGGGACTGGGTAACTGTTGGTGCGGCTCACTCTCCCCACCAGGGAGCTCCGTCTAGGCTTATCCATGTGGTGTGACTGTCGTGTATGCATTGGAGGTTTTCGTGTTATCGCAGCGTCTCTAAAAGTATATCAGAAATACGACACTTCCGTGTCACTCCAAACAAAAGGAAACAGTAGTTTGGTTCATTCAACAAATATTTTTGAGAACCTCATGGGGACCAGGTTTTTAAGGTGCTAGAAAACAGTGAGGAGCAATTCTGCCCCTGAGAATTCAATCTTGGTCAGGGCTCACTGTGCATATGCAAGTCCATTACCACACACACACCCCCACACACACACACACCCCCACACACAAACCATACATACACACACAAACCACACACACCACACATACACACACAAACCACACATACCACACACACACACATACACCATACAGACACACATATACCACACACACACACACCCCCCACACACACCCCCACACAAACCATACACACACACACACACACACACCACACATACACACACAAACCACACACACCACACACACAAACACATACACCATACAGACACACATATACCACACACACACACACACCCCACACACACACCCCCACACAAACCATACATACACACACAAACCATACACACCACACATACACACACAAACCACACACACCACACACACAAACACATACACCACACAGACACACATATACCACACACACACACACACACACACACACACCCCGACACAAACCATACACACACACACACAAACCACACACACCACACATACACATACACCCCCCACACACACCCCCCCCACACACACACCCCCACACAAACCATACACACACAAACAAACCACACACCCCACACATACACACACAAACCACACACACCACACACACACACACCACACACACACACACACCGACACAAACCATACACACACACACACACCACACACACCACACATACACACACAAACCACACACACCACACACACAAACACATACACCATACAGACACACATATACCACACACACCACACACACAAACACACACCCCGACACAAACCAAACCATACACACACACACACAAACCACACACACTACACATACACACACAAACCACACACACCACACACACACACACCACACACACACACACACCGACACAAACCATACACACACACACACACCACACACACCACACATACACACACAAACCACACACACCACACACACACACACCACACACACACACACACCGACACAAACCATACACACACACACACACAAACCATACATACACACACAAACCACACACACCACACACACAAACACATACACCACACAGACACACATATACCACACACACACACACCACACACACACACCCCCCGACACAAACCATACACACACACACACAAACCACACACACCACACATACACACACAAACCACACACACCACACACACAAACACATACACCACACAGGCACACATATACCACATACACACACACACCACACACACACATACATATACCACACACACACACCACACACACAAACCACACGCACACACAAACCACACGCACACACAAACTACACACCACACACACACACACACAAGCAAACGCTGTGCGAGAAACAGGACCCCGGTGTGTGAGAGTGCAGAGAGGAGCAAGTAATGGGGCAGATCATCCAAAGGGAAAATCCACAACTCAAGTGTTGACTGATTCTTCCTTGTGAAGATAGAAATGCCAGATATCCTGAGAAGTCATCACCGTGAACTCAGCTCAGCAAGAAGTGGGGAACTGCTCTGTACCCTATTCTGTTCACCACGATCCACCACATCGCCTTCATTCTGAGGCCGGGATAAAGCACCCGCCCAAACAAGTGTGCTCTGGGGCCCATGTTTTCTCAGTGGATGGATAGTAATGACTGTCCTGATTTACGTGATCTCTTTCTAGAATTAGTATAGAGAAAAGGCAAAAGTCAATTGGAATATTAAAACCAAAAGCTTTAAGTAGGCTTTAAAAAAAATGACCTGAACATTAGGAGTAAGATTTGGTTTAGAGAAAGACATTTGTGGAAACAAACCTTCCTTTTTGCTTTAACTCAGGGCTCGCCTGACCACACTCTCCATTGCCGCCTGGGTTGGGCACAGGGTGGTTGCAGAGCCAACTGAGAGAGACCGACTGGGTGGATGGGGTGGATGGCAGCAGGAGCCGTGCATCCAGAGCCCCTGCTGGGTATGGGGAGAGATGGAATGTGTAGAACTCCATCCAGTCCTGGAATGTGAGCCTGGGGTCAGGCCAGGGGTCACACCTGCCAAGGAGCAAGTTGGAGACCTGACCTCTGTTTCCCTTCCTCGACCTTTGGTCCTCTCCAGTTAGCCTCCAGGAACTGCTTGGGTTCCCAAAGGTGCGCCTGAGGACTGAAGGAAATCTAGTTTCATATTTCAACCCTACGCGTCCCTCTAATGAGACTCGTCAAGGAACAAACAGAACTTCTCTCTTTTTTTAAGAAAAATGGGGGTGGGGTAAGGGTATGAAGGTAACATTTCTCTTGACTGAGTGACGACAGCCTGAAATGTGAGGGCTGTCAGAAGTTCCAGGACTGCCATGGATGACTTCGCTGTCCTCGAGGAGGGGAGGGTGAAGAGAGAAGGAAGACAGCCTCTGAGTTTTGTAGCTTTAGTTTTATAAAGCTACCCATGTTGTGGGCCTTCGGTTGCATGGTGATCATTCTAGTAATACTTTTTTTGTGTGTGTGTGGGAAAAAAAGGTTCCTTTTTTTTTATCTTTATTGTTCAGTTTATTAATTACATTGTTCCCTTTTTTTTCATCTAGTAATTCTTTTTAAAAATATATTTTTTATTGATTTTTTTACAGAGAGGGATAGAAAGTCAGAAACATCGCTCAGCTGCCTCTTGCACACCCCCTGCTGGAGATATGCCTGAAACCAAGGTACATGCCCTTGTCCCAAATCGAACCTGGGACCCTTCAATCCTCAGGCTGATAATCTATTCACTGAGCCAAACCAGTTTTGGCTCATTCTAGTAATTCTTAATGAAATGTTTCATCCCAATGATACCCTAAAGCAGTGGTCGGCAAACTCATTCGTCAACAGAGCCAAATATCAAACAGTACAATGATTGGAAATTTCTTTTGAGAGCGAAATTTTTTTAAACTTAAACTTCTTCTAACGCCACTTCTTCAAGATAGACTTGCCCAGGCCGTGGTATTTTGTGGAAGAGCCACACTCGAGGGGCCAAAGAGCCACATGTGGCTCTCGAGCTGCAGTTTGCCGACCACGGCCCTAAAACGCTTCAGGGATAACGTTCTGTGTAGAGGGTCCAAGCAAGGCAAGAAGAATCCATCCTGGGCTTCAAAAATGCATTTTTGAGGTTCAGAACCAGAATCAGAACTGTAAGCTTGAAGAGCTAGATGTGGTTCCGAGGAAAGAAAAAAAAAAGAGCAGGTGACGTGCCCAGCCTGTGTGACTAGAAGACAAAACCGAAACGTCGCCGGCCTGTAATTTACGGGGAAGGAATCATAAAATCAATGTCACCGGAACGCAGAAAGATGAGATGGCGCACACAGTCACGACTGGCCGGATGAAGCTATATTTCAAAGCCCCGAAGATGAGATTCATTTCTGTAATAACACAAGGAACACGTTCCTCCCGCTCACAAGGAGAAGAGCGTGGAAGGTTTTAATTGATTACGTTTCCCAAGAGAACCGTGTCCCGAAGATTTCCACGGGAAAACAAATTAGCCATTCCTTACGCATTAGTCTCCCCTGTTGGCAAGACGCCCCCCTGCTCCCATCTCTTTATCCTCGACGCGCTCATCAACAGCGTAGCAACTCACAGAGCCTTTTACGGCTCTAGAATCGTTGCGGCTGCTTCGATGACTTGAATGTCCTGCGATCTTTAATATGTATTTTTTTACTGGTTTTTTACAGAGAGGAAGGGAGAGAGACAGAAAGTTAGAAACATCGATGAGAGAGAAACGTCAATCAGCTGATGTGCCCGCAGCCAAGGTACATGCCCTTGACCGGAATCGAACCCGGGGCCCTTCAGTCTGCAGGCCGACGCTCTATCCACTGAGCCAAACCGGTTTTGGTTTCCTTCGATCTTTATATCCATCCTGTTTTGGAAATGATTTTAAAAACTAGGCTTTTTCTTACGCCGGATCGGTGTTGGGCTCCAACAGAAATGAAAGTTGAGAATCGAACATCTGCTTTTAGGATATAAATATGACCCCAATAGTGCAGGTGTCTTGGTCTCCTTGACATAAACAGGTTCCATTATATTTTAGAAGGATCCACATTTTCCTTAAAACGATGCCATGGGCTGTAGTTTCCCATTGAAAATACTGTTTGCAAGAGCACACGACTCGTTGGGTTTGGGGTTCAAAACCGCATCCTGAAACTAATAAAGTTGTCAATGCAAACGAGCCATGTCTGGGTGTTTTTCTTTGGAATTTGACATTGAAATAAAAGTAATTCTGCACCGTTTGCAATGGCTGGATTCTTTTCAGGGATAGCATATCATTGCTATTCAGGGAGTTCTGAGTATTTCAAAGAAAAAGCTAGTGTCTATCTTGCCAAGTCGTGTTGCTCATTATCATTTTTACCATAGTTCAGTCATAGGAAAAAGATGAGGGATGCGTAATTAACTTGACACGGATGATTCTGGCCTGAACATTTCGGTACCAACACCATTTTAAGGCTGTTGGGGAAGTTCTTTGTCCTCAATATACAGCTCGCCATGGCGGTAGCCGCTGATACAGGACTATTGTATTTTGGCGCTTCCTTCAGTGAGCTGGGTGATCAATCACTCAACTAATACCGTTGACGCTTAGAGCAGAAAGACTCACTGTCAGCCTTTTTGGGTTAAGGAAGATGTTGGTTAGACATAAATGCTGAGCTTTTCTAGGCTCTTGGGTTATTTTTGGAAACACCTGGCAAGTCTCTCAGACCCTGCACTGTATTTTTTACATGTAAATCTGCAGAAATCCTCATCCCCCCTGGCAGCTGATCCCTGCCTCGGACAAGGATTTCTTCAAAGTTCTTTTAAGGGAGCAGTTGAGCTGACCTCAATACCTCTGTTCCTCAGACCACTGACAGCAAGAGGTTCCTCCACGTACTCAAAAGGCAAGGCTTTCCTGGCCCGGCTTTGCCAAATGACCCTCCTTGGAGCGAAAAACACTCTCTAGCTAGACACAGAAAACATCATCCTTGGACGTTCTGTGCATCCAGGCTGGGGCCTGAGGTTCCAAGTGGATTGTATTGTCACAGGGTGCTATCATCCGTGATGCTCAACCAATATTTGCTAACACCCTGGCCAGCTACGGGAAGAATGGGTCTGTCTTGGAGAGGTTTGCTTTAGAAGAGGAGGGGATGGAGCACGTTCTGTATTGAGCCACGGTCCTCCAGTGCCAAATCCACGCCTCTGTATTCCGCTTTCTCATCCTGGGCTGGCTTCCCCCCAGGTTTTGAGATGAGCGTCTCTGCAGGGGAAGGGGAAGCAGGAGGAGGGGTGAATTGTTTCCATCTGCTTGGTGTTCCTGACACAGCAGCTCAGCAATGGGTTCCCAGCAGTTGGTTTCAGCCTGGGTATTCCTTAAGTGTTTCCGGAACCAACCTCATCAGGACTCCAGCCTGGCAGGGCCCCCTCTCAGACGTCTGAACCCCGCTTTCTAGGGCACTCCCTCCAAGCTTCTGGGCCTGTTACCCCAGCCTCTTTCCTGTTCTCTCAACCCCAGGGGGAGATGCTTCCTGGGTCATTCTTTCTGGGTAACCTCAGGGAATGACCCTTCTCCCTCATTCTGCCCTCCCACGCTGGTGTAACCAATACTCACATACTAAGTCTATGATACAGTTCCTATTGTCCTGTTTGGGCCCATGTCAATGGCTTCATTTTCCACTATTAAGCATAGCCTGGGGAATAGGAGGGAGGTGGGGGGGGGGGAGGGTCGCAGGGCACCACCATAGAACGTTTCAAGGATGCTGGTGCTCCTCTCATTAATATATATTTTTTAATACCTTAGTGAAGAGATTGTCATCTGGACCCATCAGGAGATATGGTTGGATGTTCATGCCCCAGATAAGTTCACATTCCTGTCTGCCTAAGTCTTTGAATTCCTTTTCTGCATTATACCAGGAGGTCTGGCATCGCAACTCATTGAATGAGGCTGCTGTGGACTATACATTAAATCAACCAAGAGTGCCGTTACAGCAGCTTCCAGCCTGATGAGCAAAAACATGCAATCCAGACTCAGAGAAGTATGCCCCAATCCGCGTGGACCGACTTAATGTCATGTTTTATCTTCCTTTGACTCCATTCCCACCATAAAAGGACTCGCCACCTCCTTCCATCTTGTTCTCTTTGGAAGCAACTCACTGGGTAGCCCACACTTAATAAGGGAAGAGTTATAGTCTGTCTTCTTGAGGGTGGAGTATTGACATACATTAGAGGGGCAGAATGAAGAAAAGAAAGACAGAAAGAGGGAAGAAGGAAGGAAGAAAGGAAAGAAGGGAGAATCTGCAAGGAAGATTTGTGTCTCTCCCCCGCCCCCCTTATTTATTTATTCATTTATTTATGGAACTCTGTGTCAATATTGACTCATGGATATTTATTTTATACGTTGGATTATAATCCAATACTTTATAGAATTTCTTGTTCAAATTGTTCTAGTTTTGGCCACTAGGAGCTCTGCCAGTTGGCTCCTGCTCCCCCCTGCCCCCCTGCTGCCCCGCGCCCCCCCGACCCCTCGCCCCTGACAGGCCATCAAAGCAAGGATGCAGGTGTTTGTGTTTGAGTGTTCCTTCCTTCCTGGCACTGTCAGATGTCTGGGCTCACCTTGTATTGCTCCTGCTCCAGACTTGGAATCAGCACTTTCTTCAGGGAGCACCCGGGCCATTGAAAACACTGAGTTCTGTGGCAATGCCCTGACTTGGCATGCAGCTCTGGGCCCAAACAGTCTCAGAGGGGCTGAGAGATAATATTCTTAAAGCCCTTCCCACGTGAGCATTGTTCAGACAGGTTGGGACATAGACATACTTGGAGAACTAGTCAGGATGAGTGACGGAGTGGGAAGAGCAGTAGAACTTATTCAGAGATGAGAGTGTCTACATTGACAGAAGGGGTATCTCCCCAGTCACCGATATCATTAGCTCACACATGGCCACGGTCACCAACCTTCTTAACTCAAACGTACAATTTCAATATTAGGCTTTTTATATTATTGCCAAAGGAATCATATGCTGACATGATTGAAAGAAGTTTTCAAAATACACCTTTACACCTCTAGCCCATGACCTGTGGTGGGCGAACTATGAATTATAACTTTTTACAAATCCTGTGATTAGCTTATTACTAAAACAGTTATATTACATTACATCTTTTGTGTTAACAAATAGTCACTTGCTGCCAAGCTGGTGTGGCTCAGTGGTTGAGTGTTGACCCATGAACCAGGGGGTCAGGGTTCAATTCCCAGTCAGGGCACATGCCCGGGTTGTGGGCTTGATCCCCAGTAGGGGACATGCAGAAGGCAGCTGATCAAATGATTCTCATCATTGGTGTGTCTGTCTCTCTTCCTCTCCATTCCTCTCTGAAATGAACAAAACATATTTTTAAATTAACTTGTTAATGATAAGTGTTGACAATCAATTACAATTTTTATGACCCAATTTTGGCCTTTCTTTATTCTAAAATTACTGGGAGACTCAAAACATGAGGTGACCCCGAACTCTCTAGGCCATAGAGGTCCTTGTTTATAGATTTTTCCTTCCTTCTGACGGGATGGTTTTGCTTAAATCTGTACAGATGAGAACACAATGATCGTAAAACAGGAAAACCCGCATCCATTCCGCACACTTCCTTTAGCGCTGGGAGGGGCAGCAGTTGTGTATCTTAAGCTGTATCTTGAAAGCTTTCCTGTCTCAGAAGCTCGCTTGCATTAAACATGAGACCCTGCTAAGTGCTGTTGCCACAGGGAATTGCAGGCAGCTCTGCAGCCCAGGGTGAGCTCAGTTTTGTGGAAGGGCCCAGAGGGAGGGCTAGGGCCCGCTGAGGCTGTATGCACTGTGAGGGAAGCTGTGTGCACTGGGAGGGGAGGCTGGGGGCCCACCGAGGCTGTGTGCACTGGGAAGGGAGACTGGGGGCCCGCTGAGGCTGTGTACACTGTGAGGGGAGGCTGTGTGCACTGTGAGGGGGGGCTGAGGGCTCACAGAAGCTGTGTGCACTGTGAGGGAGGGCTGAGGGCTCGCTGAGGCTGTGTGCACTGGGAGGGGAGGCTGTGTGCACTGTGAGGGGGGCTGTGTGCACTGTGAGGGGGGCTGTGTGCACTGGAGGGGAGGCTGTGTGCACTGTGAGGGGGGCTGTGTGCACTGTGAGGGGGGCTGTGTGCACTGTGAGGGGGGCTGTGTGCACTGGGAGGGGAGGCTGTGTGCACTGTGAGGGGGGCTGTGTGCACTGTGAGGGGGGGCTGTGTGCCCTGGGAGAGGAGGCTGTGTGCACTGTGAGGGGGGCTGAGGGCTCGCTGAGGCTGTGTGCACTGTGAGGGGAGGCTGTGTGCACTGTGAGGGGGGGCTGTGTGCACTGGGAGAGGAGGCTGTGTGCACTGTGAGGGGGGGGCTGAGGGCTCGCTGAGGCTGTGTGCACTGTGAGGGGAGGCTGTGTGCACTGGGAGGGGAGGCTGTGTGCACTGTGAGGGGGGCTGTGTGCACTGGGAGAGGAGGCTGTGTGCACTGTGAGGGGGGGCTGAGGGCTCGCTGAGGCTGTGTGCACTGTGAGGGGAGGCTGTGTGCACTGTGAGGGGGGGCTGAGGGCTCGCTGAGGCTGTGTACACTGTGAGGGGAGGCTGTGTGCACTGTGAGGGGAGGCTGTGTGCACTGTGAGGGGGGCTGTGTAAACTGGGAGGGGGGGCTGAGGGCTCGCTGAGGCTGTGTACACTGGGAGGGGAGGCTGTGTGCACTGGGAGAGGAGGCTGTGCGCACTGGGAGGGGAGGCTGTGTGCACTGTGAGGGGAGGCTGTGTGCACTGTGAGGGCAGGCTCGTGTGGGCTATGACTGCTGATGGAGCTGACTTTTCCTGATGTAAACAATTGACTCTTCTCCTTGACCTCCTGAGAGGGATACTGGACATAGTGGGAGGACAGCCTGAGGGAAAATAAAACCCCTCCTCCAACAGGGAAGATGAGAAACAGGGAGAAAGGATGTAGGGGAAATAAGAGGCAGGTGAGAAGGTCCAGGAGAAAGAAAGGATCTCAAGGAGAAAGGCCTGCAGGAGGACACGGAGGAGGGGCCTGTTTACCGTCCTCCCTGCTGACCGGGCTCCTTCCGCCTGGTCTCCAGTCCTCTGCTCCCCTCCTCCGCACCTCCGCACCTTATTCCAGTCTTTTCTTCACCACCAGCGTAGGTTTGGCACCACTCCAGGCTCCAGAGCCAGGCCTATCCTCCCGGAGAAGGTCAAGTTGCTGTGTGGACTCGGCTTGCATGTCCACTGACTCAGGTCCTACTCTGACATTCAGCACTGGGCCTCGTATTAAGGATTTGACTTGTCTCTGTGACCAGCTCCTTGTATTAACCCCGACCTGACACTGCAGTCCAGGTTCCATCAATGCCCAGCTATGAGGCTTCAAGCATCTACCCCCTCCTCCCTGAGCCTCAGTTTTCTCATCTGTAAAATGGGAATGATACTATCCACCTCATCGAGGGTTGCTGTAAGATCTTAATGGGGGAATAATGTAGCATCATGCCTGGAACCATGTGGGCACTGGATGAATAAGGGACCAATCTAACTGCTCCTTAAAATCCCCCAGATTCAGCCCTATCTGGTTTGGCTCAGTGGATAGAGCCTCAGCCTGCAGACCGAGGGGTCCCAGGTTTGATTCCAGTCAAGAGCATGCATCTTGGCTGCGGGCAAGTAGGGGGTGTGCAGGAAGCAGCTGATTGATGTTTCTCTCTCATCGATGTTTCTGACTGTGTATCCCTCTCCCTTCCTCTCTGTAAAAAAATCAATAAAAATATTTTTTAAAAATCCCCTCAATTCATAGTTATGATTGAGTCGTAACTTTAGGTGGGAATGGTCCTGGGCAGAAGCTTTCTGGACATGCTTCCCAGGTGGTTCTGATGTACAATAAGGTTGTACATCACAGGGATATGTCTGTCCCCACGCATGGGCCCACTATCCCTATCCCTGGTGACACTTGCCACCCCACCCACCTTGGACTTCTGCCCCCACACAAGGGGCAAAGCTAACCTGAATCTTCTTAAGAGTTTGTTTTGCTAAATATTTTAGTTTTGCCCTCCTTCTCATACCCTGTAACTATTGACATGATTCTTTTTCGCTATAACACTGCAGGAATAATTCTAGCTCGGGTCAGCAATGCCAAAGTCAAGAAGCAATTCTGCAGCTTTTATCTACAACTGTTATTCCCGACGATTAAGAACAAGTCTGCAAGTTGTCCTGGGTTTCCGGTTCCCAGTGTCTCGCTGACATGTCAGAAAGGGGCAAACTTGTCAAGAAGGGCCAATCGCAAAGGAGCTTTCAAAGGGCAGGCCCACGCCCAGCCAGTCATTGGCTGAAAGGGATGCAGACTCTGTGGGAGGCTCTGCCAAGCAAGGGTCAGAGCGGCCTTTTGGGCTGTTTTTTTGTAGAGAAACCACCAATAGGAAGGACAAACCAAGGCACCGCTAAGCAATGACCACGTGTTGCCACTAGAGGGAGATGTCTCCCAACAGTCTCTTTCCCACCAGGCCCTTACTGCCCAGGAAGTGAGTTCCAGCCTAAATTTTCCAATTTATCCCACGAATAAGGAAGTTAGAAACCCTGACGCTCCTTCTGAAGTCCTAAGAAATGCAGACATACTAAACTTTTAACAACAAAATAACTGAATATAGAATCTTAAGTTTAATAAAAATATTCTAGGTCAGTGGTTCTTAATCTGGGCTGTAGGTGAGAATCATTTAAAACATTAATAAAGCTATCGCTGTCCAGAATCCACAGAAGACCAATTAAATCAGAAGCTTTAGAAGATGAGGCACGGTATTTGCATATTTGTAAAGCTCCTCCATTAATTCTTATGCTCACTCCACCAGATTCTAGTTGAGACATTGGTAGCGAACATCAAGGGAAAAATATGTTATGTTATGGAAAAATAAATCTAATTGTAGAAATTTCTATCGCTGTCGTTTTCTTCTGCAAGTTAGAAAATCGCTATTGGTGACTGACTTAAAGGTAGAACTGGCCCATCTTGCCTCTCTCTGAAAGCCCGTTTCAATAGCCCCCTTAGCAACCTAACAAGTTATTAACAGCTGGGTGCAAGTATGCTGATCAGATATCAAAATAATTAGAATTCTGAAGAAATCGAGGCCAGAGAGCTTAAGGCTCTCCCCTTCCCTGAATATCAACTTTTCATGGAAAGCCAGAAAGTATTTAAAAATAAAATCATCCACAACCCTTTCATCACTACTGACTTTTTTATGTTTTGGGGTTGTTTTTTTTTTAGCATTTTATGCACTGGTGTATATTTTTTAAATCTGTGAGACCCACATAATTTTGCCTTATCTGCTTCACCTTGACATTATAATATGGGCATTTTTTCATGCCTAGAATCACGCCACATGAGTTCACTTCAAATCACACAACCACAGTGGAGCACGAGAGTGTCTGTTGCATGCCTGCCCCCCCACTGTAGACCTTGTCTCCGTTCTTCTACTAGTAAATAGCTACATACTATTGTTGGGTTTGCATCTTCTTTCCCAGAGGCCCCTAGACACAGGCTGGAAGGCCTTGGCCTCAGAATGACAAAGTCCCAGGAGAGGGACTCCCTGGCCTAGCTTGGATTGGGTCCTCACCCAATCTAACCGACTGTGACTGAGAAGAGGGGAGTGGGGGGCGAGGTTGTACTGTTATGGAAGCTGTTGGGAGCCCTCTTCGTTAACCTGGTGCATGGGTGGTGAGGTCAGGAGAGCTCCTGAGGAAGGGGAGCCTGAGCAGGTGGCACATGGGTGTCCTCCCCAATTCTCCACGCTCTCTGGGCTTTTGTATATGAGGCAATATGCTAAAAGCTGTGTAGGGGGCAAAGGACTATCCTCAAAGGATCTTAGAATCCAAATAAGGAAACACAACATACACAAAACGAAAATTAAATAATAGTAATATTTGCTACTTTTAAAATATATATATTTTCCTTTATTTCGGAGAGAAAGAGTGAGAGGGAGAGAGAGACAGAAACATCAATGATGAGAAAGAATCATTGATTGGCTGCCTCCTGCACAAACCCACTGGGGTCGAGCCCGCAACCTGGGCAAGTGCCCTAGACAGGAACCTGGGACCCTTCAGTTCTCAGCTGCTCTCTCCACTGAGCCCAACCATCTAGGGCTATTTGCTACTTTTTACTGAGCAGACAGTATGTACCAGGTTCGCTACAGTCATTATTTCACTTACTCTTCAGAATCACCCTAGGACCAAGGTACCAATATTCAGATCTACAGGCTGAGAGGTGCAGTAACAGTTATTTAAGGTAGACCTGACTTTGAACTCAGGCAGCCAAAGCCTTCCCTGTCCGCACAAGGCCTGGCAATCTCAGGCAGCCCAGGTCATAGGGTAGCATCAGACAATGGAAGAACTCTCATGAAACTGGGCATTCAAGTGTCTCTAAGAAACCCAGCAAAGCCTTTCGTCCGCATTTTACCTCCTTCCCCTGAGACTTGACTTAAGTAATTCCCCAAAACATTAGATAAGAGACCTGATCTCACCTATGAAATGCCCTTATACCTGGGCTAGACTAGGGTATTGGCAAATGAATCCATATGGAATGCTAAATCTCTCTCTCTCTCTCTCTCTCTCTCTCTCTCTCTCTCTCTCTCTGGCATTAACATTTTTCTGGAAAGGTACTGATAGAGGAAAACTGTCTCTGAAATAGACTATTTTACAGTGGCTCTCAAATACGTGCGCATATGCTCCCTACATCAGAATCACTAGAGGCACTTGCCTAAAACACAGATCCCTGGGCCCACACAAGATTTACTGGATCTCTGTGGCCTCCTCTCCCCCCAGTATCAGCAGGCAGTTGCTCAACTGCCTTATAAGGAGCAGTGGGTGTGGATAACTGCAGGGTTTTGGTTTTCCAGAGTAAAGCTTGGTGGGTTTTTTAAAAAACATTTTCCTGAAGATGTAATTCACCCGCGGAAAGTGTACAGTTCGATGCTTTCAGGCTGTTCCGCTGTGCGACCATCTCCACAAACATGTTAGGACCTTTCCACTGCCTGGGAAAGAAACCCCACATCCCCTCAGTTGTCACCCTCAGTTCCCCCACCCCGACCCCCAGCCACAAACCTGCTCCCTGTCTTTACAGAGTTGTCTATTCTGTGTAGAGGGCCCCCTGGGAAGGGACATGGGCATTTCTTTAATTACTGTCAGCTGAATCCAAGGCGACAGGCAGAGCCACCCCTCAGACACACATCTCGCCAAGAAGGCAAACGTGTTATCAGTACTGACTTTTGACTTTGCCCAGGTGTCAGGGAGTGGGACTTTTGATATGTAAATCCAGCCTAGTGCCAGGAATGCTCAGGGCCTACTCAAGAATGCAAATAATCTCCTTTTGTCTTGACCTTTTGGTGAAACTTCCTGGAATTTGGGGGTGTAAATAAACACGGTTTCGTGGGCTCGGGTCACTGTCTCTCCTTGAGAGAGAAGACAGCATCCCACCCAGCACCCAGCTTTCTTCTATTCTCTCTGTATTTCTCAATCCTCGGCCGCCTCCATTCCAAACAGGTTCCATCTCTTTCCGTGCCGGACATGGAAAAGGGAGATCCCCGCCATATTTGTCCCCCTCCCCTCCTTCTCCCACGCACCACATCTGGTGCCCCCCAAAATTCTGGGCTGCTCCTATAAATGGAATCAGACAATACATGATCACAGAGCAAAGTTTGCAAGTTAGGGTCAAGAGCAGATTCACTGCAGACAGTGGAGGAAAAGTCTTCCCCACCCCACCCCAGGGCTCTCGCCTCGAAATAGGTGTGGGATGCACACTTAAAGGACACTGGCTTGCAGGAGGTCAAGTGTCAGTCATCCCGGAGCCCTGCAGGCCAAGCCCTGGACTGCACCAAGCCGTTGCCAAGGGTCCTTTGAGCACTGAAGTTCCGAGGGAAAGCTCCCGTCCACTGTTTCTTGGGCCTCACTGGGCAACTGAATGACCCAAGGCATGACCCTAGAGATAAAATGGGGATGAAAGGCTTTGCTGGGTTTCTTGGAGACCCTTCAATGCCCATTTTGTATGAGAGTTCTTCCCTTGTCTGATGCTACACTAAGACAGGTCATTATGACCTGGGCTGCCTGAGATTGCCTGGCCTTGTGGGGACAGTGAAGGCTTTGGCTGCCTGAGTTCAAAGTCAGGTCTACCTTAAATAACTGTTACTGTACCTCTCAGCCTGTAGATCTGGAATATCGGTACCTTGGTCCTAGAGTGGGGATCAGGTGTGTGCATTTTTTAAAATATAGATTCTTATTAACTTCAGAGAGGAAGGGAGAGGGAGGGAGAAAAATCAATGATAAGAGAGAATCATTGATCAGCTGCCCCCTGCATGCCCCCACTGGGGATCGAGACTGCCACCTGAACATATGCCCAGGTCAGGAATTGAACCGTGACCTCCTGGTTCATAGGTTGATGCTCAACCGCTGAGCACATGGCTGGGCAGGGAGCGCTCTGGTGACTGTGAATGTAGGGCATCAGACACGTCTCCGGGAGGCACCACAAAGGGCTGTTTCGGGGACAAGACAAAGGCCTCCTGGGCTCGCACATTTCCATCAACCCGTCTTCCCCTCCTTGCAGTAGCCGCAAAGGGGACTTTATTTCTGGACATGGCCACAGCAACTGTTCTATGGAAGTACCGTGCTTACCGAGATCAGGGAAACCGGAGCGTAAAAATAACCCAAATCCCCGGAAACCACCACAGGCCACGCGCCTGCTGGACTTGACCGCCGGCGGGAGGGCGGCATGGAGACCTCAAACGGTCGTTGTGCCCGAACCAACGTGGGCACCGAGTGAGGTCCACGGGCCTGAATGTCCTCAGCCTCCAGCTCCCCTCGCTCGGCCTGAAGTTCATCTTCCCAGCGACCGGAAATGCTTTCCGCAGCCCGGGCCCTTCCGAGGCCTCTGATTCACAGGAGCCTCCCCACAAATAAATTCGAGTTGCTGACTGGGTCACAGACTCCGAGAGAGCCTCCCAAAAGCCTTCCAGGGGAAGGAAGATAAATTGGAACAATATTTGGAAAACAACCCCAGTTGTTTGCCTGTCGTTCGTCCAGGGGCTGAGACACTGATGACACCGTGGCTCTGTGCCATCACCCGATGAGGCAGGCAGGGTGTCTCGAGCTACTGTTTGCAGATAAAGAGAGGGACAACCCCCAGATGGCCAGGTTGGTCAGTGGCAGCTCCCTCTGGGGCCTTGGGCGCAGCTCTCCAACCCCCCCGGGCTTACCGTGTTGTCTCCCAGTCATAAATATTTTAGCGAAGCCTGCCAGGATGTCAGAAACTCCAGAGGTCTTTTCTCCCAGTCGCTTAGCCCTGGAAACTGGGCTAACAGAGTCACTAATTCAGTCTGACAGCCTCTTGTCATCGGTAGAGCCTCTGCAGGAAGCATGAGGGAGATTGGACATTTCAAGGATGGCTGGCCCCATGGGTCTGCCAAAAAGGACCATTCTAGGGCATCTCAGAGCTCTGCTAGACCCACGCACACACTCATACATGTGCACACACATGTACACAGAGGTAGACACAGCAGACAGACACACACATACAACTCCCTCTCCTTGCAAGGACCAAATGTGACATGGTTTGTTTGTAGGCTTAATGTATTGGCTAATCCATTTCCAAGACAGTCAAGACCTAGTCATGACATCATACTCGTGTGTGTGTGTGTGTGTGTGTGTGTACTCTGCTTATTTGTTTGTAATGGCTTTTGTTTAATGACACAGCTTGCAGCTCTTCCTGTTTGGCCTCAACATGAGCAGCGAGCTAGGGTTTGCTGACCCACATCGGCACCGTGTGCTGCCGTGTGCGCAGGTCCGCTCACCCGTGAACGGAAGAGATGCTCTTGGGCTTTCTCCGAGCAGCTTCAGCTGGGCAGCTCCTGCTCACGACCACCCGGGAGCCAGAACACCTACAGCAGCGACCTCACATCAGCACCTCTAGGCAAAGGACAAGGCAACCCGGCCCCCAGCGTCTCTGTTCTTTTTACGGGACAGGAGCTTCTGTGGTTGCAGAGCCCCCCATGTGCCAGGCTCTTTGCTTGCATTATTTTCTTCTGTCCTCCTAACAGCCCTGCGTGGTACACACTCTGTCTTAGGATGAGGACAAGGGCTCCGAGAGGGGAGACAGACAGGAAATGAATTCCTACTGGTGCAGTGGGGACTGCAAAGCACACGCCAGGAGATGCTGTAGCAGCGTTTGGTCTGAGCGCCAGAAAACACATATTTAAGCTGGACACACAGGGTGAGTGAGGGCTGGTGGAGGAGCAAGGTGGAGATGGGGCAGGAGAGAGCAGTCTGGGAGAAGGATGAAGAAGGGGGACAGACTCGTGACAGCCGGAGCACTGGAGGCACCGTAGGAAGGCCAGTGAGATGACCCTGGTGGACAAAGGAAAGAGGGGAGTGGAGAGGTTGGGAAGGAGAGCGGAGGCCAGACTGGCGGAGGCCTCGGAGGCTGAGGACTTGGGGTCATTTTGTGATATTACAGAGTTAAATAGTTTCTGTGGATGATGGCTGGGATAGCAGGGCCTTGTATAACCTTCTTCCTATGGGAAAACATTCCAAGTTTTACACACTAGATTTATTTCCCAAGGGACTTTTGGAACACAACCAACCAATAGTCAAGCTGTGGAGAGGCTCCGCCCACCGGAGCTCACCTTTGTGCACCTAGGATCTTACCCCCTCATCGACAACGTCATTCCTTGACTTCAAGGTCATCATGCTGTTTTAGAATATCCTTCTCATGCCGAAACCGGTTTGCCTCAGTGGATAGAGCATCGGCCTGTGGACTGAAAGGTCCCAGGTTCGACTCTGGTCAAGGACATGTACCTTGGTTACTGGCAAATTCCCAGTGGGGGGTGTGCAAGAGGCAGCTGATTGATGTTTCTCTCTCATCAATGTTTCGGACTTTCTATCCCTCTCCCTTCCTCTCTGTAAAAATCAATAAAATATATGTTTTTAAAAAATAATATCCTCCCCAGCCCACTCCCCTTACAACCCCAATTATTTACTATTAAACAATTTTGATTATGTCACTACTTGAGAGTGAAAACAATGAAGGCATCTGATTGGTCTGTATGGAATGAAAACAAATGTAATAGTCCATCACAGCTTCACGTACTACTCAATAGATTTTCTCATGCTACAGGGCAAATCACTCTTCCAGAGAGTGGCTCCCATCCTTCAGAGACGAAGACCCATCTGATTACAGCTGCGTCCTGGCCCAGTAATGCATCCACCGCCCTCGGTGATATGCCGAGAATGAATTCTTGCCTCGCCCCATCATTGCAGTGGTGGTCGAATCAGGATATATCAGGTTACAAGTGGCAAAAACTCAAGTTGAAGTAACAAGAACAAAGCTGATTTATGGGAAAGCACATGATATGATGAGGTAGGATCTGAATAAAGATGACAGCTTCCACGCTGGACCAAAAGTTAATGTCCACGAAAGGCATCAACTGTGAGGCTTGTTGTTCTATGTTATCAGGTGGACACAGTGTGATAAAAAAAAAGAGTATGACTTTTGGGGATCAGGCAAAACTGAGACTATAGATCCGCAACTTATCAGTGCTGAGACCTCATCAAATAACATACTTTCTGAACTTGTTTTCCTTCAGCTGAAAAAAAAAAAAAGACTCCTTAGGGGTTTAATGAGAGTGTGTATTAAAAAAGCACAGAACAGTGCCAGAGGCTTACTAAGCGCTGAATTGCAGTTACTCCCATTTATTAGGAAATGAGGATTAATCACCTGCACTAGGACAGGACCTGATGCATGGTGAGCTCAATAAAGGTTACCTGCAATTATCATCATGCTGATCATTTCCACTCCCCTCTAAGAATGCCTCTGAGTAAATCCCATGGCTTCCCTGGGGGAAATTGGTGTGAAAAGATAGTGCCCCGTTTTCTCCCCAATGCTAGGACTGTTCTTGCTCTGCAGTTCCCAACAGACTGGACACTTAGTCAATATGAACTAATGGTGTTGGGTGCTGATGTGCCAGCTCGTTGACACTAGAGATGTTCATGCCAAGAAGGCCAGGGCAGAAAGAGCAGCTGGGCTGCGATCCTGTCTCAGACGCAGTCACGATTCCCTTCGTTCACACGCCCCACGCTGTCCATGACACTAATCAGTCTAGTTTTGTTGCCTTTACACTAATTGTACTGATGCACCTTCGGAAGCCCCCGCAGGAATGAGAGGAATAACCCTCCCTCACTCTCCTCTCCTGGAGCTGTGAGTATTGCCGGGCCCGGGCACTCCCTCAACTAAGGCCCCAAGACAATGTGTGGCGAAGAGAGTGCAGGGAAAGCACCCGCTTGGCTTCCCTGGTGCACTGGGTGCCTCGGGCCTGTATGTGTCCTGATCCTGTATCTGTCATCGCTCGTCCTCAAAGCAAACCTTCCTGGCAACATAAAAGGATGGCATGCACATGCTCCCACTCGAGGGGTAAAGACCACACTTTGCTTGATGGCAGTGGTATAAACCGTCCTAGGTGTTTAATGCAGTGTCTTGACCAAATTAAAATAACTACAAAACAGGAGGAATAACCAACACTTACTCACAAATACACACACTCACATATACTCACATACACACACACTCACACACACACACTCACACACACACACTCACACACACACACTCACATACACACACACTCACACACACACACTCACATACACACACACTCACACACACACTCACACACACTCACACACACACACTCACATACACACACACTCACACACACACTCACACACACTCACATATACTCACATACACACACTCACATACACACACACTGACACACACACACTCACACACACACACTCACATACACACACTCACACACACACACTCACATACACACACTCACATACACACACTCACATATACACACTCACACACACACACACTCACATACACACACTCACACACACACACACTCACACACACACACTCACATATACACACTCACATATACACACTCACACACACACACTCACATACACACACTCACATACACACACCAACACACATACACACACACACTCACATACACTCACATATATACACACTCACATACACACACTCACATACACTCACACACACTCATATATACACACACTCACATACACACACTCACATACACACACACTCATACACACACATATATACTCACATACACACACTCACATACACACACTCACACTCACACACACACACTCACATACACACACTCACATACACACACTCACACACACACTCACATACACACACACTGACACACACACACTCACACACACACTCACACACACACACTGAGGTCATCATTATTATTATTATCATCCCCACTTTACAGATGAGGAAACTGCAACATGAAGAGGTGAGGAAACTCGCCAAAGGTCAGTGATAGCAGAGGTTCAGTAAATCCTTGTTTTGTTTTACCTATAAAGTGCCCTTCAATGTTTTCTTGGGAGGAAAGACAAGCAACCTTGAGGGTCTACCGTGGACCACGGATGGCACTAGGGGTTGTCATGGGCTTTACCTCATCAGTTTGTCGCCCCCAGTGTCTAAGGCCATACCACCCTGAACACGCCTGATCTCATTCAGTTTTTGAATAAATGACCCTGCAAAGTAGATGCTACCTTCTAGTTCGACATAAGATGGACCATGACAATCACTGAAACTGCTAATGAATTCACAGGGGTTCATTACACTATTCTCTCTACGTCATATACACAATTTAATAAATTTGAAATTTCCCATTGTAAGGAGCTTGTAAAAACACTAAAAATAAAACATAGAGCAAATTATAAGATATCTGAGATGCTACAAGGGTTGATATATTTATATAAAATATTTTAACCATCACATATGTAAGTATAAGCCTGCCTACAAAAAAAAGCATAGTTTTTGAACAAAAAGTTGACAGAAAAACCTCCATGAAATACAAATTAGTAGAGCAACGTGATAATAACTCTTTCTATAAAACTGGCAAAGAGCAGAAAACTATTGAAACAAAAAGTATTTCAAAAGGTGAAGCAAAATGAACATTCACATGTTCTGCTGGTGGTAACCTAAATTTTAAAACCTCTCTGGAGACTATTTTTACAGTATGTTTATCAAAAGTCTTAAAAGTCTACCCACTCCTTAGCCCAGAAACTCAAATTCCATGAATCCTAATACTACAAACATAAGAATGTGCAAACATTTAGGTACAAATATATGCGATAAGTCACTACTTACAATAGCACTTAAAATAATATAATAATTCAAACGATAATAAAATCACTTTAAAAGCAGAAAGACAGACACACAAATAGAACCAAAAAGGGCTGGAGGTTAGGAGGAAGAAGACCTGAATATCCAACAACAGAAAAAAGTTAAATTAACTGTATTACATACAGATATAAATACACACATTATTATTTAGCCATTAAATGAGACTCTATGACAAGAAAGGGTTGATGGCAATTAATTCAGGGGACAAAGCAAACTGGAAAAGGTATCCCCAGTATTTTTCGCTGGTGTTTATTCGTGTAGGTGCCCAGAAGTACAGAAAGTAGACCAGAAAGATAAGCACTAAACATTAAACAGGGGGTGGCTTATAGATGATTTTAATTTTCTTTTTTTTAATGCATCTACATTTCCTAAATGTTCTGCAATGAGCCTGTATTACTTTTATAAAATTAAATAAAAATCCTCTGTTGACTCAACAATCCACTTCTAGGAATCTTTCCTAAGAAAATAATCAGAAATGAGCTCAAAGATCAGTTAGGACTGTGACCACAGCATTATTTATAACAATAGGAAAATTGTGAGTAATCCGGTCAGCCCACCATGGGAGAACGATTAATCAAGTATGGTCTTCAGAGTGCAAACATTTCTCATATCCCTGGGAAATTGTTGATTGTTCTGTAATCATGGTAACAAGTATCCCTAGAAACAATTTTACATCCTTTCTATCAATCAATGCAACTCCTTGCGGTGAATATGCTTAGCAAACCAATCAATAACTGACAGTCAGGAATAAAGTTAGTCCAATAAATAGGTTTCTCAATGCCAACCAGTCAACAGCAATCTCACCAGAATAACCACATTTCTTCAGTTGATATCAACCTCCTTTTGCCACCTAAAAGCTGCCAATCCCTAAATTCCACACTTCCCAAACCCTCTATAAAAGTATCAGTCTGTTCTGCTTGAGGAGACTGTGGCTGACCAGCGTGTTTCTCTCTGATTACAGTGAGTGATAAATTTAGCTCCGTGTGTGTGCATGTGTGTCTGTATCTGTGTACTGACACACTGAGGAACACATACACATACACGTTCAGACATGAAATATCATGAATTCATTAAAATTTAATTTTCAAAGACTATATGACAAATAAAAGTAATTAAAATTCATCATGTGAGAGAGCTAAATACAAAACTGAGTATTGTATAATCCTAATCAGAGAGATAGAGAAAGAAAGGGTATGGGTGTGGAGAGAGAGAAATTGGAAAGAAAATAAACCAAAATGTTAAAAGTGATTACATCTGGAATTTGAGTATGTGGGTAATTTTTATCTTATTATTTTTTATAATTTATTTATTAAGGTATTACATATATGTCTTTATTCCCCCATTACCTCCCACCTTCCCTATTACCCCCACCCCCCTGTTGTCTGTGTCCATTGATAAGGCTTCTATGCATGCAAATAAGTCCTTTGGTTGATCTCTCCCCTTACCCCTCCTGTCCCCTACCTTCCCTGAGGTTTGATGTTCTGATGGATGTGTCTGTCTCTAGATCTATTTTTGTTCATCAGTGTACGTTGCTCATTATAGTCCACAAATGAGTGAGATCCTGTGATGTTTATCTTTCTCTGCCTGGCTTACTTCACTTAGCATCACGCTCTCCATCTCCATCCATGTTGTTGCAAATGGTAAGAACTCCATCTTTGTTTTTTTTTATTAAAAAAATTTGTGATGACCACTTATCACTTTTATAAGAGGGAGGAAAGCTGTGTCTAAGAAAGAAAACTTTGATTCAGCATTACAGCACGAAACCAGTCCGTGAGAAACGCCACCTGGACAGTTTAGGGCCTCCTCGTGAGTCCTTGTAAGGCTCCTCCGTGGGTGAGGCAGGCCCCGATATGAGTCCAAAGGCCTACATTCAACAAATATCTGTCGTGTGCCTCTATGCCCCAGACACCAAATTTGGCACTCAGCTACTAGGAGAGTCGTCCAACTTTAGTGAAGTAATACTTCTCTGAAAGCCGTGTGGAAAAGAATACTTTCGTACATGGCAATGAGCATCTGAAATTGTGTTTTTCTCATCAAACACATTCAACTGCTTATGTATTAGTGGGGACCATCAATGTAGCCCGTAAAAGCAAGAAGTACAGGTGTTTGTGAGGCAGGACTGATGTAATGCAGAACAATAAAAAATAGAAACAGCCTGGACTGGGTACTGAAGAGTAGAAAATACATTTTAATTTACCCTACCACCTTTTAAAAAAATAAGTATATTTTTATTGATTTAGGAGAAAGGAAAGAGAAAGAGAGAGAGAGAGAGAGAGAGAGAAACATCAATGATGAGAGAGAATCATTGATTGGCTGCCGCCTGCATGCTCTCCCACTGGGGATCGAGCCCACAACTCGGGCGTGTGCCCTGACCGGGAATCAAACCGTGACCTTCTGGTTCACAGGTCAATGCTCAGCCTCTGAGCCACGCCAGTCGGCCTACTATCTTTTTCTTTGTGTTGGAGGGAGAGAGCGTTAGCTGCTTCTTTTCTTCAACATAAATCGTGTCAATGTCCTAATTGCGTTTTATTAAACCGTATTTCTAGTGCCGAGAGCGTGGAAAGCCACCCTGGAGCCTGCTGGGCTCCGCTTCCTAATGCATGCAAGCAGATCTTAAATGGCTGAGAAATGATGATTGAACATTGTGAACAGACACAATGGTTAATCTCGCGTGAATAGGCGGTAGGCGGGACATGTGTTTGTCTTGGGTTTGTTGGAAAGGTTTTCAGGATCAAACACTGAAGGAGGATTTTCTCCAGTTGCTGCCTGCTGACAATGCAGCACTGATAGTTTGCCTTAATGAGGTTCTCAGATTTAATGAAATAGAAAAAGGCAGTGAGCCATCTCCCAAAATGACTTGAAATATTTGGCAAAAATTATTGCGAATCAGAGGTTATTGGTACAAAGAGCTCTATCCAGCTCCCCCGCCCCAGACGAGGCCCACGTGCTCTGCGTGTCCTGCTGGTTTTAGACTTTACCTCGTTCTGCTGCGTGAGTGGCAGCCACTCCGCGTAATACGGGCCATTCTTCATACACTATGAGGTGCTAAGGAATTAATCACAATCTGCAGTGGGTAAGCAGCAAATGGAGAGTCTGTACAATCCTTAATAACGTTAGCTTACCTTTGTAAAACCTGCCCCAGTTTCCTCAGTGTTTCCTAGACCATTATCTCGTTCAATTCTCATTCTCCTCCTGTGAGTTGGGGACTATTAGCCTAGTTTACAGCCGAGGACACTAAGACTCAGAGTACATGCGTTACCCAAGGTCCCACCGTGAGTACATGGTAGGATTCAGACCCAAGTCTGGTGCTCTACCTAGTGGTCGGCAAACCGCGGCTCGCGGGCCACATGCCCCTGGAGTGTGGCTCTTCCGCAAAATACCACCTGCGGGCACGCATGTGCAGTGCGATTGAAACTTCGTGGCCCATGCACAGAAGTCGGTTTGTGGCTCTCAAAAGGAATTTCAATCATTGTAATTTTGCTATTTGGCTCTGTTGACTAATGAATTTGCCTACCACTGCTCTATCCTGTCTACCCAAACTACTACCACAGTTAGAGGAGCAGAAAGGAGTATTTGGGTCTGAGTTTCTGAGCTCCTGAGACCCTGCCTCTTGTTAGCAGGTGACATGAGGCACATCATTCCTCTGTGAAGCAGAGGGGGTGGCATGTGATTGCCAAGGCCTTAGTCACATGTCCCACCCCAGAACTTCGGTTTGGCCAGGCCCATCCCAAACGCAGGTACTCAGAGCATTGCCCCAAAGAAAACCAGGGTGCTATTCCTGGAGAAAGGATCCCACCAAAGGTAGTAGAACTCCAGTCGTGCAACCCCTTAAGACGTTTTCGTCAGTGACAGCCACACATACACTGGTGGTCCCAGAGGATTATAATGGATTAAAAGAAACACATTTGCAATGCTGAAATAAAAAGACTGGCCTTGACTACTACAGTGTTGAACTTTACGTTAGTTCTGAGTGGTTTAAATAGAGGCTAAGCCATCTGTCTGCGGGAATGGGGAGCCCCGAAGCCTCTGTCCTCTGCCCGCCTGCTCACGCACATGCACACACTCGTGCATACAGACTCCCTTGCCTTCCCTCTGTTTCTCTATCTCCACACGAACTGGGAGAATAAAGATATGGGACCGGGAAAGAGCTCAAGACAGGGACCAAGAGCCAGAGCAGGCAGAGGCATCCATGGGTTGAAACTCACTAGTAGGCCATACCATCCAAGTTTTTGGAAGTGCACTGTATGGTGTTTGCACAATGATGAAATCACCTTATGATGCATTTCACAGAACACATCCTCATTGTTAAACAAGGTATGACTGTACTGTCAATCAAACATTACCTTGTACATTGGTTCATTGAGGATGCATTATTTTAATCTTTCTTCATCAGGAATCATTTGTTCTTTTCTTTTTCTTTTTAAAAAAATATATTTTATTGATTTTTTACAGAGAGGAAGGGAAAGGGATAGCAAGCTAGAAACATCAATGAGAGAGAAACATCAATCAGCTGCCTCCTGCACACCCCCTACTGGGGATGTGCCGCAACCAAGATACATGCCCTTGACTAGAATCGAACCCAGGACCCTTCAGTCCACAGGCCAACACTCTATCCACTGAGCCAAACTGGTTTTGGCAAGAATCATTTGAATGCCAAGAGTATAAATAATCTTAACTTAAGGAAAGGGCAGGGTTTATTGGAACCCTAGCACGGTATCTTGTGGAAAGCAAGGGCAAGTAGAGTAGCTAGGTTTCATGAAGAATTGTATCTAAGAACTAGAAAGTTATAAAAATTCAAGACCTCCTACTCTCCTCTCCCTGTCTCTTCCCCTCCCACAATTACATGGCTTTAAAAAAATATCTCAGATTTTCATTGATAATTAATGTTTTAACTCTTCCTTTTCTCTGAGGTTTTGTTGGGCTGACCCAACTTCTTGCCACAGCGGTAATGCAAGCGCATCTCCCAGACTAGCCAATCAGAGCATGGCGTCTCCCTGGCCTCAGAAATTGTTCCAAACTGGTCCAACCTTTCTGCCAGTTATCCTGACTTTTCCTTCCTCAGGATAGGCCTTCCTCCGAAGCTAATTAAATGGATGTGTCTTGGAGCTCTGTGGCCTTATGCCTGGCATAGGAAAGACAGCTGGCTTGAGAGATGAGGAGAGAAAGCAGCCTAACGACATAATCTGAGTTCTCACAGCCGCCATTAGCCGAGGCCTTGGGCCTTTTAGATACTTGAGCTCTGGGCCAGTGCTTGGAAAGCTTTTCAGAATTTACCTAACTTCGCTCAGCTATCCAAAGATTGTACTGTTTCTCCTGGGGGCCAAAATTCCCAGCAGGAAGAGTAATAATGAGGAATAACTATGGAGGAGTTGCTTTTATGTCATTAAAAAAAAAAAAAAGGGCGGGGGGAGGGGGGTAAGTAAAACTATTTTCTTCAAGAGATCTTGCCCATTTAAAAGAATTCCAATTTGAAAGTCCCTTTGACATTCCAGCGGTATTAGTTTTCTGAGGCTCGAAACCACAAAGTTATTATCTCACAGTCTGGAGGTCAGAAGAACTAACAGGTCAACAGGGCTGCATTCCTTCTGGAGGCGCTGGGGGAGGGGAGAGCCTCTTCCTTGACTTTTCCAGTTACCAAAAGCCATTTGCATTCCTTGGCTCACGGCCCCCTTCCAGAAGGGCTATCACTCCAACCCCTGCTTTCATCATCACGAATCTCCTGGTTGAGTTTAGTTTTCCTCTTGCAAGGATCCCTGGGATTACACTGGGCCCAGCCTGATAATCCAAAAGACTCTCCCCATCCCAAACTCCTTAACTTAATCATGCCTGCCAAACCCCTTTGCCATGTAAGATTCAAATTCACAGGTTCTGGAATCAGGGCATGGACATCCGTTCAGAGGCCATTAGTTAGCCTGCCTCCCACCGAACCAGTATACTCATTCATTCAACAGCACAACACCCAACACCCGGGTTTGCCCAAATCATACTGTAAAAACAAAAATGAGAAATTAGAAGTCACCCAGTTAGAGGAAATGTTTGTCTCTGAGCAAAAGTATCTCTAACTCAGATGTTTTTTATTCTGCTTTAGTTAAAAGTATCTCTAACTCAGATGTTTTTTATTCTGCTTTATCCTGAGATGGGAACAGACACTGGGGTTTCAAGCACATTTGCTTTTTTTTCTGTAGAGTTGATATTGCTCACACTTTCAGCAATACACTCGTTTTAATTTTTTCCCTGCCTGCTGGATGGTGTGAAAGAGTGACATAAAGACAAAAACAAGAAAATGGAGAGGTCTTTGAGCAAGATGCAGAACAGAAGGCGGACAGAAATTCAAAAGCAGCTTTGTAGCATTGTTTCAGAAAGGAAGAGGGGGGCGGGGGAAGGAAAAAGAAAAGACATAAAAAATCGTTGCCATTCTCACAAAATGGAACTTGAGTAAGAGGAAGGTATAACCTCTGACTTGGAGGATGCTGGAGGCCAAGGAAAGTTTTTTTTGTGTGTGTTTTTTTTTTCCCCATTTGACCTCATTTTCAAACAATACAAAGTGAGCGAGTATCTTTTAGAGCAAATGGCGAAGGGGATTGATTTTTTAAATTACTTTTAAATCATAAAATCCCACAATTGTAACATCATGTTGGGTACTTATCCGGTAGAATACCAGGAACTTTGTTGGAGAAAACAATCCAGGAAGACATTTAATGAGAAGCACTAATAAATGCACATCTCTGTTGTATTGAAGCTGTCTGTTCTCCTTAGTAATTGAGTTTTCATCCTGGTAAAGAATTATTTATGAAAGGTGAGCATTTGAAAAGTCTGCCCTAAAAGTCTAGCAGCAAATAATGGCATTTTATAGGTTTGGTAAAACCACAAAGAGATGAACTGGTTGAGACTGAACTTCAAGATTTTCTGTAACTGATGATTGGAAGCTTTAAAAAGTAACAATCGATTTCTCCAAGCAGGTTGTGTTTTACTCAAAAGGTAGAGGTTTGCATTCAATATACATTTTCTACATTTATGTCAGTGTTCTTTCTTCCTTAATGGAAGTTGAATCACTTTTGGATGAATTGTCTGAAAATCAATTTGCAAAATGCTAGTGTACAGAAATTCAATTCATCCGATGACAATTTACCAAGTGGACAAATGTAAATAAGTGTATTGAACTTGTTGATTTATGTGTTTTTTTAATTTATTCAATATTCTTACTTTTCAAACATAAAATTAACATTAAATTAAAGAGTATCCAAAACAAATGAGAAATAGCTTATACAATCTTGCCATGTATCAAATGCTATTTTTTTTTTTTATTTCTAACCAGGAAAAATTGTATGCACAAACTGGGTAGCAGTTTCCAGAAAGCCTTTTTATTTTTTAATCTGAAAAAATGAAAATTACTCAAATTAGTGAAAAGAATTCCTGGAAAGAGTTAGCATAATGTTCTGTGTGTTTAATACTTCACACTTGATATACCTTAACTATAAACATGAAATTGTAAAGAAAGAATTTCTAAAAGGGTTAAAAACTTTTAAATAGGTTAAATTAAAGGATGAACCACATCCTATCCCATAATAAATTAGTTATGAATAGCTAAAAACAACAAACATTGATTTGTTACTTGAAAATATGGAGACAGTATATTAAAAGTGCTAAAATATTAAAACAGAAAATTATGCTTTAAAATGACGTTAAAAAGAACTAGAAAACAGTAAAAACATAAAAATTCCTAATTGAAATGTTAAGTTGTTGTTTAGAGTTGATTTTTGATATTAAAAGCATTCATAGGAGACTAAACCACTCGATAATCCAGAGTGACTAGCTATCTGACCATTCCTTAACATCATGCTATGGAGAAAAACGGATCAGTCAGCACACTTTCCCCTTCTGGAGCCCACCCGTTTGTGCCTTTCCTCCTGGCCTCCTCTCCAAGCATAGTCACATTTGCCTTTCTCTCTCCTAATCCCCGAGTCCTTCTTCTGGCTCTGCAACTTATTTCTCTGTAACTTATTTCTCTGTAACTTATTTCTCTGTAACTTATTTCTCTGTGACTTATTTCTCTGTGACTGATTTCTCTGTGACTTATTTCTCTGTAACTTATTTCTCTGTGACTGATTTCTCTGTGACTGATTTCTCTGTAACTGATTTCTCTGTGACTGATTTCTCTGTAACTGATTTCTCTGTAACTGATTTCTCCTCTGTGATGTTCTAAGCAAACGTTCTCTTATAAACAAATAAAAATATAAAAAGCACAGCCGAGACCAGTTTGGCTCAGTGGATAGAGTGTCGGCCCGCAGACTGCAAGGTCCCAGGTTCGATTCCGGTCAAGGGCATGTACCTTGGTTGCAGGCACATCCCCAATAAGGGGTGTGTAGGAGGCGGCTGGTCGATGTTTCTCTCTCCCTTCCTCTCTGTGAGAAATCAATAAAATATATTTTTAAAAATAAAATAAAAAGCACAGAACCAGTAATAGGAAAAAACATCACAGTAATCTTCACAAGCTGTTATAACTAGTGTACTCAATTTGAGATGCTGCAAGAGCAGGCTGGGAAAATCCCTTATGTATTGTTCTAAACGTTATAAATGACTTACAAAAACAACAACAAGGTTTTGGTCACTGAATAAATTTATTGAACAGACCGCCTTTCAGTCAGACCCTGTGACTCACATGATTGAAATCCCCCAATTGCCTTAGAAAAATCCAAACTCTGGGCCACAGTCTTCAGATCTCCTATAGGAAAGCTCCCACCGACTTCTCTGTTCTCATCTAACATTGGATCGGACATGCCAGGTTATTTTTATGTTCTAAAAGTTCCACTTCTACTCTTTCTGGCTTCAAGATCTTTGCTCTTAATAGCCCCTATCAAAACTCTTCCTTCACTTATAACCATCTCCTTCTCATCTTTTCAGTTACACCATAAAACATCACCTCCTCAGGGAAGCCCTACATATATAAAGTTTTCTTCCCCAGTTTTCCTCTAATCGTCCTATTCCTCCCTCCATCCCCCCCCGCCCCCCAAAACCCATCATTATTGGAAACGACTGAGTTTCTCTGTGTCTTTCTTTGCTGGTCACTCATCTTAGTCACTATAATATGAGCTCTACGAGAATTATAGTTATACTTTAAACCTAGTATCTTTTCTTGGCACATACACACTGATACCATGTCAATAAATATTTGTTGAATGAATCAACAAATAAATCTACCTTTGAGAACAGACTATTTTTTTTTTTCAAAGTTACTTGACGGAGTTTTTGAGCAGTGTGAAATGGAGCAAAGAACTTCTTTTGGAAGAGAGACTTTTGAGACAGCATCCCGGTCACCCTTGCTCCATGTCCAAATGAGCAGAAGGTTCCCTTCCACTTGAGGACCATGTCCCCAACTAATGGAAAAGCACTTGGCTCCAGGATGCACCTGACCATAGCGGTCTGGAGGGATTTCTAACAGGCTGTCTGTGAGAATCCATGTAAGAATGACTCATCTTGTGAAAATTGTCTTTAAAGACAAATCTGTGAGCCTGCAGGTGCACGGGTCCACAGAAATCCACCAATGACCCACCTAGGAATTGCGTCTGCTCCTATATATCAACACCTTCTTTTTTGTTTAAAGGAATCACTTTTATTTTTATTTTTTTAAGTATATTTTATTGATTTCCAACAGAGAGGAAGGGAGAGGGATAGAAAGTCAGAAACATCGATGAGAGAGAAACATCGATCAGCTGCCTCCTGCACACCTCCTACTGGGGATGTGCCCGCAACCAAGGTACATGCCCTTGACCGGAATCGAACCTGGAACCTTTCAATCCACAGGCCGACGCTCTAGCCACTGAGCCAAACCGGTTTTGGCTCAACACTCTCTTTGGGAGGTTTGGTTCCTTCTGCTCTTTTTGTTTTTAATCCTCATCTAAGGATATTTCCCCCATGGATTTCTAGAAGATGTAAAGGGGGGATAAGGAAGGAGAGAGAGAGAAGCATCAATGTGAGAGAGATATATCAATTGATTGCCTCCGGCCACACGCCACTGCCAGGACTGAGGAACCTGCAACCAAAGTGCGTGTCCTCGATCAGGAATCAAACCCATGACGCTGGCCAACACTCTAACCACTGAGCTACCTGGCCAGGGCCCAAAATATTTTCAAGAGAACAATATTAATCCCTGGAGCTGCTTCAGAGGAAGAAAACCATTATTTCTGTAACCTGAGTGCCCCAGGCAACCTCTCTGACTCTTCACTTCCCACTGAACCCTTGTTTTTGAAGTAAAGCTAATTAGAAGTCAGAAGGAGGTCAAGGCTCCCCCAAAGACAGAATTTCAAACAGGAAACTGGGGAAAGTTTCCCAAGACAATAAGCGTTTGATAGCTATTGAGTCGACCTCAAGTTCACCTTCAAGCAAAATTTTGAGGAAAAACTGGTATAAGCCTCAATCTATATTTACCCAATGAACTGAAAGAAAAAAAAGGGGAAGAATCTAGACATTGTTTTTTGCCTCTCCTGGGTAGATCAATAAGGAGGCCGTCTTTTTCAAAGGCGTGTTTGGGCTTAATGATCCTCAAATCCTGAGTCCAGAATTCAATATACATATATATGTATATAATTACTGCAATTCTCACTCAGAAGCAGTAGTTTAAAATAAAAGACTCAATTAAAATGCATGTGGAACGATGACCACAAATTATCATACATATTATCATCATCTATTCAAATATTTATCTTTTCTGGGGACTACATGCCCAGGGGGATTGGTAATGAGATATTGAGCCTTTTGCCATTAATATTCTGTCTCAAACTGAGCCCAGATTTACGAGGGGAAAAATCATTGTCATCTCAGCTTTCACTCGCTGCCCTTTGTACAGAGTCAGAGGATGCTGCTGGAATTGGCTCTCGGAGAAAATTACAAGTCGAGGCTGGATTTTCTTCTCATTTGTCTCTCATTTCCTTAGGGTTTTTTCTTTCTTTTTAAAAAATCTACTTTATTTATTTTTTTACAGAGAGGAAGGGAGAGGAATAGAGAGTTAGAAACATCGATGAGAGAGAAACATCGATCAGCTGCCTCCTGGACACCTCCTACTGGGAATGTGCCTGCAACCAAGGTACATACCTTTAACCGGAATCGAACCTGGGACCTTTCAGTCCGTAGCCGACACTCTATCCACTGAGCCATACCGGTTAGGGGCTTCCTTAGGGTTTTTCTATCATCTCCCCACATTCTTGAGCGTTTGTAGTGTGCTGTCCCAACAAGGTAGCCCCCTTCCTGGGGTCCCTACCTCCTTGCCCTGGGATCCATCGGAATACCCCTCCCTCTCTTTGCCCTTCTGAAGGCCAGGGACCCGAAGGAAAACAAAATCTCTTTAGCATAGCTGTCGCTGCTCCCTCCGAATCACGGAAATGAAGTTGCCTCCTCAGAGTGAAACTATGCATGGATTCCTAATGGATCAGAGCAGAGATCAGTAAGCACCTGACAGGACCAAAGGGTTCCCAAGGCGGTAAGAACAGGCACTGATCGGATTGAAAATATTAATGTGTATCTAAATAATTGGGCAGGGGAAGGTTTGGTCAGCCAAGGATGCAGAAATCACTTGTCAACACCAGCCGAACCATCTAATCACTGATCACAGATGGGGCCCTTCTAATTGACTTCTTAATGTAGTCTTGGGTGGAAGCCACCAAATTATAAATCTGTCTCCCACCCCCACACCTCCGGCTTATTCCATTCCTTCCAAACAAGTGTCTGATGAGTTGGTGTCTCATGTAGTCTGCCTACATGGCAAACATTCACTGATCAGACCGACACAAACATTCAGCATGTCCAATGATTATTTTTCACATTAAAAATTATAAGCATGGCCCAGCCGGCATGGCCAAGTGGTTAAGTGTCCACCTATGAACCAGGGCATATGCCCGGGCCGGGGCTCAATCCCCAGTGTGGGGCATGTAGGAGGCAGCCGATGAATGGTTCTCTCTCATCACTGATATTTCTATCTGTCTCCCCCTCTTTCCTCTCTGAAATCAATAAAACTATTTTAAAAATTATAAGCAGGTACACTATATATAACACGGTGAGGTAAGCTATACAAGTATGTCACCTCTGAAACCCCAGGAAGTTTCTGAGGCCACCAGGCTATAATGGTACCACTTCGCCACGGTCTGCTATGGGTGGCAGATAGAAACATTCCAAAGATAGATGTCACATGGTCTGTAATGAAAAGAAATGCAAATTGCACAGTTGTTATGGGTTGAACTGTGTCCCTCCCAAAAAGACATGTTGAAGCTCTGGCCTTCCGGTCCCTCAAAATGGGATCTCATTTGGAAATAAGATCATTGCGGTTGTAAGTAGGTAAGTTAAAATGAGGCCATGTTGGAATAAGGCAGGTCCTTAATCCAATATCACTGGTGCTTTATGGTATAGGAGGGAAAGAAATTTGGACACAGGTGGACACAGAGGGGAGGCTACCATGTGAAGATGGAGGCTAGGTTGGAGTGATGCTGTCACTAGTCAATGAACACCTGGGGCTCTCAGGAGCTGGAAGAGGCAAGGACCGGTCCTGCCCCAGCAGGGGGCATGCAGGAGGCAGCCAATCAATGATTAATCAATTAAAATTTTATATATATTAAAAATGGACATATATATATATATATATATATATATATATATGAGAGAGAGAAAGAGAAAGAGAGAGAAGGACGGAGGGAGGAAACAGTCTATCAGACCTAGGGCTGACGTCCAAGGGGAAGTTCAAAGACAAGACTGTTTAAGATGGAGAAGTTAGTGAAGTCTCCTCTTAGAAGTAAAATCTCTAAGTACGGGGCTCATCTGGACTTCCACTTACCATGACTGAATGTAGGAAGGGAACCAGGAGTTGGAACTTTACAGTTCTTAATATCTGTCTGCTTTCCCTTCGTACTTAACAGTAAAATCCCTAAGAGCTACAGAAGTAGCAAGAAAAAGTAGATGTGGGGTGGGGGGTATGTATAGTCGTGAGAAGTAACTGAGGAGACTATTGTAGCCTGTGTCCTGGTTTGGGGAGAATTCCAAAGGAAAGAGATCATGGAGGTAGGAGGGGAACCCTGGGTGTTGTTCCCACAGCTCCCCCCAGCAGGCTTCCTTAGAGGGGGCGCCTGGGAAACCACTCTGGAATAGCCATTTCATTTGTCTCATGGACAATCTTTTCCTCACTTTCCAAGTCTCGCCCATGCCTGTAACTTATAGAACTACTCCCTCCATTTTTCAAGCCAGAAATCTGAGTCATCGTGATTACTCCCTTTCCTTCACTCACTCATCCCCACATACCAGGAAATTCCGAGTTTAACTCCAAATACATTTTCTTTACTCATCATCTGTCCTTGACTCACCATCGCCATATATCTCTCTGAGTCCAGTTTTCACTGTCATTTGCCTGGACACCACAACGATCTTCTAATTGGTCTCCCCACTTCCACACTTCCTCCTCCAATCCATGCTGCACTCAGCAAAAGTGATCTTAAAACAAAAATTTGATTACGTATCTTCCCTGCTTACAACCCATCAATTTCACTGAAAATAACAGCCCATTTTTTAACCTTTATAATGGCCTACAGAGCATTTTACTATTAAATCCTGCCTCTCTCTCCACTGTTCTTTGGTTCTAGCTGCACTGCTCTTCCTTCAGAGTCTCTGCCTGCAACTGTTGCTCACCACAGGGACTTTGCACATGCAGCTCCTTTCGTTGAGATGTTCTACCTGTAGCAACACGGCCGGGTACTCCCTGTTTGAAGTTTCAGCTTCAATGACTCCTTGGAGAGACCTTCCTTAGGGACCATTCAGCACTTCATTTGTTCCTTCACAGCAGGTATTATTGTTTCCAATTACTTAATCCCAATCTCTCTCTCTCTCTCTCTCTCTCTCATCTTCATTAAGTTCCATAAAATTAGGGGACATTATTGTTTTGGACACCACTTTATCCCCAGCACCTAGCACTGAAGTACAGTAAATGCTCAATAAATACTATTTGAATGAATAACTATGTGGTGTAGTCACAACCAAACAAGGCTCCAGGACTGGATGCTGGAGGATGGTGAGAACCATTTGCTTAGAGAATTTTTTTTTTAAAAATGTGCATGTGATAGTTAATTTTGTGTCCTCTGCCCGAATCAGGAGATGCCCAGATATCTGGTTAACCACTGTTCCTGGGTATGTCTATAAGGTGATGTTGGATAAGATGAGCATTTGAATTGGTGGACTGGGTAAAGTAGCTGGCCCTCCCAGCGTGGCTGGACATCATCCAGTTGAAGACCCAAAAGAACAAAAGCCAGGAGAAGGAGGAATGTCACCATCTTTCCCCTGAGTCATTGCTTGAGCTGGGACATCTCATTCATCTTCCCCTGCCCGCAGCCTGGGAGTTACATCATCAGCTCTCGTGGCTCTCGAGCCTTCATATGCTGATCGGATTACACCATGGACTTCCCTGGATTTTCAACCTGCAGAAGGCAGTCTCCATTATTGCAAAAGCCAACTCCTGATAATAAACCTCCTTTTCTATCCCATTGGTTCTGTTTCTCCAGAGAACCCAGGTTAACACAGTGTATGCACAAAGTACAATTTCACTCAGTATGACAGTAGCTGAGTTTGCAAATCCAAAATGCTGGGGGGAAAAATAATTATACTTAAATATGTTCGTTGAGGCATTATTCATAATGCAAAAAGTTAAAATGTCTCCCGATTACAAGTGCAGAAAAGGGCATATACTAATATCCCAATAGTCACCATATGGAATGTCTCAAACTATCAAAGAAGTTACGCAGGCACAAATCTCAATGTGATCTTTATCTGTGATATTAATCCGTCAAATTAAAGGTCAACTTTCGTGAGATTTTTTTTTTCCTTTTGTATTTGTAGCTTAATGGAATGACAAATCTATCTTGGGCGAACAACACTGTGTATTAATCCTGATGAAATCTAAAGTGCGGACATATCTTTCACACAAAAAATACAAGCAGATGGCGAAGTTTTCAGAAGGACATTAGTAGACCCGAAGATATTGCAGCTGCCTTATCGGAGGGAGACCGGAGTGGCTCCCAAGTTGCCGAAAGCAGCAGTTCTCAAAGTGTGGTCCCCAGGCCGGTATAAATAGCAGATTGCCGGCTCCCTCTTACACCAAATAATCAGAAACTCTGGGTTTTAACACTCCCTTTCAGTCATTCCTCTGCAGGCTAAAATTTGAGATCCACTGATTAAGCCACAGTTCAATTTCCAGTTCTATGCTTACTAAGATCTGCCAAAGGTATGACGCTCTATCTACAGTCTCCTGGAGCCAAACAAGGAGCCAGTTTCCCCATGAACCCTGAGGAAGTACGACAGACTGGACAAAAATCGTACACCTATGGATGAGGACGGGGGAGGGGGGGGAGGAGTAAGGGCAGAGGTGGGGGTGGGAACAGGGTGGCGGGGAGCTATGGGGTGGGGGGAAGAGGAACAACTGTAATAATCTGAACAATAAAGATTTATTAAATAAATAAAAAGAAAATAAGTAGAACAGCCCCATATGAGCAAGCCCCCCTAAATCCTGCCAGGAGTGGTGAGGGTCTGTACTCCTTAACCCACACCCCATCTCCCACAGCCCCACCCCGCCCTGGGTCTCTTTTCTTCCCCATTGGGTCTTGGGAGGATGCGAGTTCATAACAAAGCTTGCTTTGCTTTCCCTTTGCTTTGTGAATCGAGGTCTCTGGATATAAGGCCACACATATTTAGGGAGGAAAAACGACTTTTACCACCTCTTCTGGAACTAGAAAACCAGTTCTTAACCTAACACCTCCCCCACAGTAGTACTTGGGTTCCATGGAACAAAACCAGCTCTCAAGTTCCAGAGAGCTGGAACAGACTCAACACCCCAGTTAAACGCTACTTTTCGGGAAGCAGGGCACGGAGACCCAGCCAGCGAAGTCTCTGAGGTCAAACACCCACCTTCCCAAACCCTGGTTTGTTGCTTCTAAGTCAGTCCTTTTGTGGCTCTCCTCAATCCGCTGCCCTTCTGTTTCAGGGCTTTGCTTTCCACACCTGTGGCACACGTGTGCCATTTACACAGATCCAGAAGCCCTGCTGAGGAGTGGGGGGGGCCGAGCACAGCCTGAGCACAGCCCTGGGCTTGGGGTTGCATCTGTCAGAAGGAGAGACCCTTTTACATATTGGGAGGCCCTGCCGGGGACTCTGCAAAGACCGATGTCTGAGCCCCACTCTAGAGCCATTAGATCAGAGCCTCTGGGGATGGGGACTGCTAGTCCCATTTCCTTCAGAGCTCATCAGGTGTGTCTCCTGTGCGGCCAGAGTTGAGAACCCCTGTTCAAAATGATTTCCAAGCTTCCTTTACCACCTGATTATTTCAGGGTCTAACCTTAACCTTGTCACCAAAGGCAAGAGACAGGGCAGATTTACCCAATAATTCAAGTTAACATAATCAAGCCATCTCTAAAATAATAGCACAGGTTAATGGTATTGAATATTTTTTTCCCAATACTGTCTGAAACCATCTATTCAATAATGTATTTCAAATGATCTTAAAAGCCAAGTCTGTTTTGAGGATAAAGACGATTTCCTGCTTCTAGACTTAAAGCCTGACTATTACAAACTGGAAAGTGAAGGCCCTGTTGCAAAGCAATGAGATGTGCGGGTAGATAGGGATCACGCTCTCCTTCTTCCTGCTTCCCAGCCTCGACTCATAAGGTGGAAACTTACCTCCAGGATCTTGGAGGCATTGATGAAAGCTTCTGCCCTACTCTTTTTTTTTTTTTAAAGCTATCTCTTTTGGGGGTTTTAAAATATATTTTATTGATTTTTTACAGAGAGGAAGGGAGCAGAATAGAGAATTAGAAACATCAATGAGAGAGAAATATCGATCAGCTGCCTCCTGCACACTTCCTACTGGGGATGTGCCCGCAGCCAAGGAACATGCCCTTGACCGGAATCAAACCCGGGACCCCTCAGTCCATAGGCTGACGCTCTATCCACTGAGCCAAACCAGTTAGGGCTTCCTTTACTCTTTTGCTGGCTTCTTCCCATGGTGAGATTTCTAGAAGTGTGTTAAGCTGTTAGCATCCATCTTTTCTCAGCCAGCCTGCCCACTGGCCATAGGCATTCCTCACCGCAGGGGACAAGCACAAGGGCAAGCCCTTCTCAGCAGAGGGCCCTCACAGGAGTGCATCTCAGGAAAGAAGAGCAGGAAGCCTGACTTTTCCGGATTCTAGTCCAGCGTTACTAGCAATAAGTTCCACATTTAGATCTCCGCTTGACTTCTGGGTCTTTCATAATTGATGCAGCAAAAGGGTCCAGCTAGTTAGGCCCATGGCACCCGCTGATCTGCACGACCAGCTCGACGGCCTTATTTGTTGCGATTCTACTAAAGCCACCCAGCAAAGTGGTGCCCAAAGCACCCACTGCACTTTTAAAAAAATTTTTTTATTTATCTTTTACAGAGAGGAAGGGAGAAGGATAGAAAGGTAGAAACATCGACGAGAGAGAAACATTGATCAGCTGCTTCCTGCACACCTCCCACTGGGGATATGCCCACAACCAAGGTACATGCCCTTAACCGGAATTGAACCCAGGACCCCTCAGTCCGCAGGCCGACGCTCTATCCACTGAGCCAAACCAGTTTCGGCCCCACTGCACTTTTATTCCTCCAGCTTGTAGTCGGACCAGTTGGTTTTGGCTGAGAGAAATGATGGCTGGATTCACAGAGGCTGGGGGGCACTGGACACCCTCATCATACTCCTGTACTGATTCGATGCTAAACACGTGAACACCTGAGTTGATTTATGGCTCCCATCCATGGGCAGAAATTAGCCTGTGGCTGTCTTTTGGCACAGGTTCGTTAGGGCGGGCAGAGCCAGGATCGTATGGCAGTCTTCGTGATCTTTACCGTCTGAACTTCATTACTCTTCTTGCTCTCTTGGAAAGGACTTGCTGCCAACCTTCTCAGTAAAGGGCTGGGTTGCAGACGTTCTAGGTTTATTGACTAGAACAACTAATTTAATCTTTACTGTACTGAGATGTCTCCAATTGTAAAATAAACTTTTACTGGCTGAGTAATCGTATAATCACTGCTACCCTGGGACTTCGATTATTCAATAGCTGCAACACCAGGAGGTGTTAATGACATTTTATACTCCAAACCCATAAGATGAGAATTTTGAAACAATGCGTAATCAACTTAGATGATCTAGGTACAGAAATGGATCGAATGGAAGGTATTTTCTGGGTTCTAGAAGCCACACGTTGATATTAAAAATAACGATGTGGACTTTTCTTCTTAAGAAACTGATGTGATTATAACCCTTCTTAACAGTGGGCTCAAGTTTCAATCTTATGATGAAGCTTAATTTCTCAGATTTTGAATTCGGAAGACTTCACTCTGAAGAAAATTGGATGTTTTCAGCCACAATAATTGATTAAAAGAAATTTCTGGGAACAATATACAGATGAAATCACGCAGTTAAAGATTTAGGCAAATTTATGGGCAAAAGCCTCTTTAATGCCCTCAGCCTACATGATTAATAACGCAGAACCAAATTTAGGGGCACTGCACCCTGAAAGAATTACATTACCCAATTCCTGTTATGTTATCCTGAAGTGTAAGCAGCAAACTCATTAAAAATTAATGAGGTAATCAGACAAATTCTATGACTATGCGTGAGCTCCTCATTAATGTTTCACCAGACAGCATTAAGAAAGACGAAACAGACTGCACTGGATTTAGAAGTAATAAATGGACTTCAAAAGCACAGCAGCTTAACGACCTTCCAGTAAACACAGAGGCTTGCAACGGAAAGGATGGAGGATTTTAGATGCCTATCAGCTAACTTTTGGCTGCAACTACAATGGAAAAAGTGAAATAAAGTCTGATCAATTACATGCTTAATGTGATGAACATTAGTACTTTGGAGCCTGAAATAACCAACTGAGCTGTCGTGAATAGGTTAATTCCCCTTTCACTAGGAACTGTTTGATTAAAAGCATGGTTTCTCAGTACCAACACTATTCACGCTGTGGCCTAATTCTTTGTTGAAGGGCAGTGTCCCGAGCATGGTAGAATATTTAGCAGCGCCCACAGCCTCTACCCCTTAGATAGTGGTAACATCACCCAGTTGTGACAACCCAAAATGTCCCCAAACATTGCCCAATGTCCCCGGACTCCACACTGGGTGAGAGAAGTCAGACCTGTTACCCAGAGGCAAGAACGTCAAGGATACAAAATCGCACATTTCCAGTCAGGGTGGGCGTAGGGGGATCTCCTCAGCATTAAATGAAAGGATTAACTTGCAATTATTTGGTCAATTTGGATTTCACAGACAATTAAGCGAGCTAATTTGAATCAAAATTTCTTCTCTGGGATTTGACTTATCAGGATTGGCATCTACATGAACTCAATTAGTTGACTAACTCCTAGGCATACTTCTAATTTTGGCTTCAGGTTTCAAGCTCAGAAACACTTCAAGTGCAATGATCGAGGCTAAAAAGCAGATGGAGGATCACTCATCAGAGTGGTTATATTTCTTGGGCCTTTGTTACCGTGTGTGTGTGTGTGTGTGTGTGTGTGTGCGCGCGCACGCACACACATACACACACACACACCTCCAAGGGTCCTTCCCACTGGTTTCTGGTTACCTGGTTCTGGCTCTGATCTCTGTACTGCTTCCCTCCCACCCCTACACCTGTCTAACCTTGTCTGTACCAGCCCGATTTACTAGATAGCTTGATAATTAAAATATGTGCTTTAGAGCTAGACAAAACAGAATTTGAATTCTGACTCTGATTTATCAGTCTCCAATCATCTAAAACCAATGGGATCAGTCATAATAATAGCTCCAGGGTTGTTGTGACAGTTATATGATTAGGAGGTTAATGTTTCTGCCAATGAGACCCAACTATGAAGCTAAAATAAAGATTCATTTCTCACGTGGAATTCTGAGGGACGCAGCCCCAAGCTGGTACAGATGCTCTAGGAAGTCACCAGGAACCAAGGCACTTCCTATATTTCTACTCTGCAATCTTGAACGAGTAATTTCCATCCTCTAGCTTAAAGTATGGTGACTGGGTCTCCAATGTAGTTTCTTTATACCCGGCAGGAAGAAGGGAAAGAAAGTCCAGAGAGCAAAGAAACTTTTTTCTAAAGTGCTTCCTGACTTCCTTTTCTACTCATTGGTCCCAGATAGGAGAAATACTAAGAAATGATGTTTCTAAGGCAGGTACAGTGTCTTCGATATTATAGCGGTTGTGTTAGTAATAAAAAATGAATATAGGATAACCACTACCAGTCTTTGTTATATAGAGCCCCTCTCCCTGTTCCCACAATCTCATGAGAACCCAAGAACTCACTTAATTCTAGAAAAGTAAGGAGGACCTGACTGCATGATGTCTTTCGTGATGTTTCTTCAACTACGTGATCTACCGCCAAGCACCAGTGTGTGGGTGTGCTCCAAGAATGCCACCACAGAAATCTATTGGCTCGAACATGCTCTACAAGCCACAGTGCTAGAGGTTCAGTCTCCATAGAGGCAGGCATGTGCCATTCGTCAGACGGCCGGACACTAGCAGAGGGCTAGGTGGAAGCGGAGCAAATACCTTGTAGAACTTGCCACCATGCCCTCCCACTCAGCCTCAAGGATCTTAACTCTTCCATGTGGTTCTCCCCTTTTCATAATCTAGGTCAGTGGTCAGCAAACCCATTAGTCAACAGAGTGGCAAACCGTGGCTTGTGAGCTGCATTGTGGCTCACGAGCCGCAGTTTGCCGACCACTGATCTGGGATAATCGAGGTCTCAAACCTCTATGGACCTTGATTTTGAGAATTCAGGTCAAATATTTGTTTTATTGGAGCTAAGAAAATTCAAATCTTCTACACCCAATGCTGGATTGGTTTATTTGGGTCAAAGGGTGAGGCACAGAAACAATGTTATTATTGGGGGGGCAGAGGGTGTGGAGGGATAAAGGATAGCTTTATATTGACAAGATAATGTCCTTAGCAGTTTAAGTGGAACCACCAATGAAAACGTATTTTCATTTATGTGGGAGAATTGCAAATTATTTTATACTATTTGAATTTTAGAATGATTGGAACTTTTTAAAAATCTACTTTTCCCCAATGCCATTGTAATGTTAAAAATACAACACATAATGAGTACTGATACCATTCATCCAAAGGTAACTTTCCTCTCATTTTTCTACCATCACAGAGACAGAAGTCTACGGCTGTGTGTTAATGTTTAATGATTCGTTGTCTGATCTCAGGCTTGTATTTTGCCCTTTTGAAAGAAAATGCTGCTAAAGTAAGGAATGAGGTAACATGGAATTTCCTAAGGATGTCTTACTAAGGAGAACAGCTGTAAATCACTGTGTTCTATAAAACAGAATCAGTGTGACAGACACACACGTGATCCCTCCACAGCCGTTCTTTCCATCACCTGCTGGCTGTACCTCCATTCTTCCTTGGTAGCAGAGCCCTAATTTTGTCCAAGAATTTACCTTCCAACATATTCGGCCTCAGGAGGAAATCTCTGACTTATCACTCTAAACCAATGGTTCTCAACCTTTCTATTGCCACGACCCTTTAATACAGTTTCTCATGTTGTGGTGAGCCCCAACCATAAAATTATTTTCGTAGCTCCTTCATAGCTGTAATTTTGCTACTGTTACGAATCATAATGTAAATATCTGTGTTTTCTGACCCACAAGTTGAGAACTGCTAGCAAGGTCGCCTAAGACCATTGGAAAACACAGATATTTACATTATGATTCATTAACAGTAGCAAAATTACAGTTATGAAGTAGCAACGAAAGTAATTTTATGGTTTGGGGTCACCACTACATGAGGAACTGTATTAACGGGTCTCGGCATTAGGAAGGTTGAGAACCACTGCTCTAAACCAATGATTTTGATTCCATTACTCTTACTAATGATTGACTTAAACATGGGCAGTGATGCCCAATGAACCGACTGTAAGGTTTCTCCCCTGGAGGGTACAAATGAGAACTTTTCCCTTCCAATATGTGGATGTTGTAATGTGAGGCATGAGGCAGCCATCTTTTTAAAAAACATATTTTTATTGATTCATTACAGAGAGGAAGGGAGAGGGATAGAAAGTCAGAAACATCGATAAGAGAGATACATCCATCAGCTGCCTCTTACACACTCCCCACTGGGGATGTGCCCGCAACCAAGGTACATGTTCTTGACCGGAATCAAACCTGGGACTTTTCAGTCCGCAGGCCGACACTCTATCCACTGAGCAAAACCAGTTTCAGCTAGGCAGCCATCTTTTGTCCATAAACCAAGGTACTGTAAATATCTGAAGAGTGGCATAGCGGAAAGATAAAAAGTGCTTAGGCCTTGATAACATCCTTGAGCTTCTGAATCAACTCTGAACCACCCTGATTTAGTGTGTAAGAGGAAATTCACTGCTTAAGCCATTTAGTGTTTGGTATTTTGTTATTTGTCGCCAAAAGCATTTAAACTGTTAACTGACAGAAATGACTTTGCTATGAAAGAAGAGCCTGCTGGCTGGCTGGGAAATATCTGTTGTTCATTTTTTTCTTTATCAACAAAACCCTGGTTACGTTCCTAATTGCACATGACCACACTGCCCAGCTTCCCTTAACGCTAGGGCTTAAGTGAGGTGTAATAGAAATGATGGGAGTGCCTTCTGGGACTGCTGGCTAAAGAACACTAATTTTGAAAGAGCAAAGAGCTATTCAAACAGAATTTAATAATTCGTTTTATATTTTTTTTACATAATAACCCTAAAAATATAATCTCTTGAAGTTAATTGAAAAAGCGAGGAATATAAATCATTATAATTCTTGTTACTGTGTGTTTCTGCAGATGCCCAGAAAGGAGTCCAAAACTGGGTCACCAAATTCACTCAGTCTGTACATGTTTACTGAGCACATCAAACATTAGAGGCACTGTATGTGTGTGTGTGTGTGCGTGTGTGTGTGTGTGTGTGTGTGTGTGTGTGAGAGAGAGAGAGAGAGAGATATAGATCTTACATTCATAGAACAAAATGAATGTTTACTGGTAGAAAAAAATACAGAAAAAGATAAGGCCAATTTTATAAAAATAAATAAATGTAAAACAAAAATAATTGCTTTGAATAACTATGTACACATAGGAATAACTATGATATGGTGCCAGGTGGGTACCTAAGTATTGTATGATCCCTTTGTAAAGTCTCACCACTAAGTGTACACCTAAAACTAATACAAAGTACTATCAGGTGTAAACAATAATTGAAAAAAAATTTGCCAAAAATGGAAGAAAATAGGCCAAAATGTTAGCAGTTCTTATAGTTTAATTTTCTTTATATTTTTTTACAAAGAACATGCAGTTTTCAGACAGAAAATACTTTATAAGGTTTTTCAGATTGTTTAAAAAAATGTAGTTGCTACAGGCAAGGGACTTGGAGCCAAAGCCCTCCACCCACTGTGTGCTGGGAACTCTTGGCTCTCTGTGGTTCTCTTTCATCGCTGCTGAACATTCTTCAGTTGATCTTAGTGGCTTTAGTTGCAGATTTTGAACCTATTAAAACGCAGATGCAATGGGAGGTCAGTAATTCTTAATCGGGAATGCGTATGGGCTTTTAAGAAATAAAAATTCCTGGTTCCTATGCTTAGCGATTTTGATGCATGAAGTCTGAAATAGAATTCAATGATGTAAATCTTCACTCCCCATGCGATTCGGATGTGCACCCTGGGGTGCGAACCATTGCTTTAGATTGTTATCAGTTATTTGAACCTTAGTATGAATGAGGATCTAAAGAAAACTTTGATAGGGAACGAGAGGGCATAAAGGGGCAGTAGCACCTATAACTGAAGGGGTGCTGGGCAGTCAGCATTGGCGAGAAGCACAAAAGCCTGCAACTTCATTCTCCCAGGGACTTGCATGCAAAGATTATAAAGGAACAAAAGCATGATAATATACCTTTTGTGCTATTTCACCTTATTAGGATAATGAAAGAGCCACGCCTGTCTCAGAGAGATAGCATGCAATGGAGAGACAGAGAGAAATAGCGTGGACCCCGTGATTAATAATGTAAAATCATCTTGACTGTGTCTCATTTTTGAAGGCCTAAGTCAGGACCAGAGGTCATGAGAGGGTCACTGGAGACATATCCAGAGGGTGTGATCAAGGTCTCCAGATATTATTAAAAACTGGGAGGTGGTGTTAAACATCGGACACTGCTTGCTTAGGTGATTTAAGGGACCCAGCTGGGACCCATCACAGCTTCAATATAGAGCCAAATTCTGCTCCAAGGTTTTCATAAATGACTCACCAAGAATGGTGTGTGTCCACGCCAAGATAGGTCCTAATCTCCATCTCTGTGTGTCGCTGACAAAGGGAGATAACTGTAGGAGTGATTGTTCTCTCTCATATCTTGCCAGCACAAAAGGAGATGCATCACCGGCCCGCATGACCAAATGTTTATACTGGGAAGTTTTTGAAAGCTCTTAAAGCTCCACGTTCCACGGTGCTACAGTAATTTCTTCCTCAGTTCTTAATTAGAGTATCACTACTTGGAAAATGAGCCTATTTTTATTGCAACGAGGCTGATAATTCATCTTATAAATTTAAACCAGGAATCAAAGCCCCACTGAGTCAGGAGGAAACCCAAGGACTGTAAAATATATTCCATTCATTTTTGCCCGGACGGCGAAATCCTTCTCTTGTCAGGCTCTGCCTGTTCTCTTGTCATGATGGGCTGAACGAGGCAGATATCCAAGATGAGATATTACATTGTAAATTAGTAATTATACACACAGAATCCTGATGCTTACAAATGTTTAATGCATCAGAGTGGGGGGGGGGGAGAGGCCTTTATTAAATAGCTTTACATTTATCAGCTTCTGGGACTTATCCTCTTGAATTTAATTTGGGAAGATTTATCCAATTGAAAAATTAATTTTTCAAATATCAAAGTTGAAAGAAGCGAAAGAACTTCCTAAATTCAACACGAAGAAAATTAGAATTCCTTGTAGGAATGGAGATCGATTCCTTAGTGCCCCAGTAAGCCCACATATTTTCTTTTTCTCATGCCTAGAAATAAAGGAGAATTAATTAAGAAAAAAGCGGCCATTATCAATTCTATCCAGGGAAGTAATTACCATTTTAAGTATTCTCAAGGCATAGAGCGTTGTAGTATTGCTGATAGGTGAATATCTTATATTAGCTTTAGTAAAAACTAGTCTTTCTGTTGCTGGAAGTGCCAAGTACTTTATAGAATCACTAGGGGCCCCGTGCATGAAATTCATGCACTGGGTGTGGGTGATCCCTCAGCCCAACCTGCCCCCTCACACATACTGGGAGCCCTCAGGAGATGTCCTACTGACCGCTCACCCCTGGCTTTAGGCTTTTGGGCACTCAGCCATCACCCTGCTTGGCTCATTCCCGGCCTTAGCTCCAGCACCGGCGGACTACCCAGCCCTGGGGGCCACCTCAGCTCTGCCCCCGGGAGCCGCACACTCGACGCAGGCTGTCTCAGCTCCGGCCCAGGCCTTAGCCCAGGCTGCCTGTGACCACCCAGCCCTGGGAGCCACACACTCGCTGCCTGCTGCCTCGGCTCCACCCCTGGGGGCTGCCTTGGCTCCACCCCTAGCCCCCACCCCAAGCCTTAGCCTCAGCTGGCTCTGCCCCAACTCCTGATTGGCTGGTGGGCACCGCCAGTAGGCGTGGCTTGATCAGAGGAATGGTCAATTTGCATATTACTCTTTTATTAGATAGGATAGAAGAGCTTTTTTTAAAAAATAAGAACAAGAAAAAGAACTTTGTGTTATCTACTTCTAGGAAATACTCAAAATGAGGATTCTTTGGGAAGAACATGTCGTTCTTTCGATGGCAATCCTTCCCTACCAGAGAAGAGCGAAGAAAATGTTGCCTTTTTAAGATGAACCACTGAGCATCAATACCCACTTACAGGTTTTATTGCTGTAATCGCAAAAGGCCAAAGACCCATATAGCGTCCTGTTAGAGCTGCAGCCAATTCACAACCTTTTGTTTTTTTATTACTTTTTAAAAAAAATATTTTTATTGATTTTTTTTTTTTTTTTTTTTTTTTTTTTTTTTTTTTTTTTTTTTTTTTACAGAGAGGAAGGGAGAGGGACAGAGAGTTAGAAACATCCATCAGCTGCCTCCTGCACACACCCCACTGGGGATGTGCCCACAACAAGGTACACGCCCTTGACTGGAATCAAACCTGGGACCCTCCAGTCTGCAGGCCCACGCTCTATCCACTGAGCCAAACCGGTTTCGGCCAGTTCACAGCCTTTCGGAAGGGACCACCTTCCAAGAAGGCACACCACAGTAAATGACGTCACCTATGACGTCACCTGCAGAGCACCGCGCACTCTGCAGTCAGCATCCTGCCAGCCCAGGTTATAGACAGCCTCACTCAGCCCTCAGGGCCCCTGTGTCTGCAAAGCAAGCTCTGCTCCACTCCAGCGGCCTTCTGAAGAAGGATACCCAACTTCAGTTACACATTAGAAAGCACTGACAAGCTTTTAAAAAAATTATTCATAAAAAAACCCCACACAACTGCTAAGTATGTCTCTTTGCAAAGCTCTGGAGCAGTTCTAGTTTTCACGATGCCATCATATTTATGTCATCTTTTCTAGCTCTTGCCTCGCCCCGCCCCTCCCATGAAACAGGCGATTCCCAAAGTGGAGCTGCCGCCGCCTCCTGCTCTGCGTGCTGAGTGCGGCGCTGGGTCCGCGGCCCCGCCAGGGCGCGCAGGGATGCGTGTGCAGCCACCGCAGTGCGGATCAGTCAGAGGAGGTGTCCGCTGCCAAATGGGAGAGAGTGACCCCGCTTTCAACCCTCCCTGGCAGCTAACCAAGGAATTTAGGTCGCATCCATTCCAATATCTGCAAGTTATAATGAAAGACTCTCTGAAACTCATTAAAGAGAGAATAACCTTGATTTAACGCTGCTGGCATTGCCTTCCGCCTTTGATTTCCTTTTTCTTCTTCCTTCTTGTGTCCGCGCCTCCCTTCCCCTCCCCTTTCTGTTTTACACTGTACGCGTTTACTGGGGGCACTGAGCTGGGAGCTGGGGCATATGCAAGAGGTGTTTGTCCCCCTTTCTCAAAGGAGCTCCCACGTTAGGGAGCTACCGGCTATAATAACGAGAGCTCTGTGTATTGCACAGTTACTTCAACCAGATGCATTTTATACGCTGTATTTAATCTTCATAGCAATCGAGAGGAAGTCATTTGACCATCCCGTTTTTTTAGAGAGAGAGAGAGAGAGAGAGAAAAAAAAAAGCTCAGAGTGATTAACTTGCTAAAGGTCACACAGCTAGCTAGTAAGTCAGATCTGGGATTCAAACCTGGATTCGTTTGGATCCAAAGCCAACACTTATTCCATAATAATATTCTGTTCCAAGAAAGGAAAGATGAGCTCTGGGTTGTGAAATATTTGCTAATGCAATAACAAGGGATCTTTACTCTCCTGAAAGTGTGCGTCTTGCTTTTATTGCAACTCGGGCAACGCAAAAACACATAGGACATATACCAAGCCCAAAAGGCTATGGGTTAGATCAGTGTTTCTTTACACCTGATCTACAGACTAGTGCCAGCAGGTAAACTATCTGTATATATAAAAGCTTAATATGCAAAGTGTCCCCTCAGGAGTTCGCCCGGAAGACCAGGAGTTGGATTGCTTGTTATGATGTGCACTGACTACCAGGGGGCAGCATGGAAAGAAGCAAGGCCCCAGACAGCAGCTGGCAGCTGGGGAAGGGACCCTACCCATGCATGAATTTTGTGCACTGGGCCTCTAGTGTTTTATAAATCTGTGGTGAGATACAGAAATCAAGAGTAAGCACTCAGACACTTTTACAGCCATTTGACAGAGTAATAATAATATATAACAATATATGATAACGTCTATACTAATAAAAGGGTAATATGCTAATTAGACCAGACATTCTTCAGGACAAAATCATGGTGGCAGGGCTAAAGGCAGAGGCAGTTAGGGGTGATCAGGCAGGCATAGGGCAGAGGGGCTCCGGTTGGGGGTGATCAGGCTGGTGGAGGGGGCAGGCAGGGCAGATAGGGGCAAACAGGCTAGCAGGGAGGCAGTTGGGGGCAAGCAGGCCAGCAGGGGGTTGCAGTTAGGGGTGACCAGGCTGGAAGAGGGGCAGTTGAGGGCAAGCAGGCTGGCAGGCAGAGTGGTTAGGGGAGATCAGGTAGGCGGGCAGATGAGCAGTGAAGAGCCAGCAGTCCTAGATTGCGAGAGGGATGTCCGACTGCTGGTTTCCTGTGGGATCGGGCTGAACTGGCAGTCAGACATCCCCTGAGGGATCCCAGATTGCAGAGAGTCCAGGCTGGGCTGAGAGACACCCTTCCCCCACCCCTGCATGAATTTTGTACACCGGGCCACTAATATTATAATAATAATTTTTAATATTTAAATTTTTCTAATAGCTCCTTTTTATTACATTCTACAGAACTATCAGTCCACATAGACTGGGTATTAAAAAAAAAAAACACACTGGTCCTTTACATAGTTTTAGACGCATTAGTTTAGGTCATTCTGACTATAAATATGTAGAACTTAAATCATGTAGCAAGATATCAATACACCTTTCCCAGGAATGCTACTAGGATACCCAGACTAGACCTTTTCTCTTTCCCTGCTCTGCTGAAAGTGCTCACCGACTCCCGGGCCTGTCACTGCGGGGTCTGGGAGCACGGGCCACTCGTGGGAGCATGCACCCCAGGGCTCCTCAGCCTGAGACAAGGGACGCTTTCAGGAGGTGCTTGGTGAACTCTGAACGAAACCATTGGTGGCCAGTGGCCCATGAGGGAAACGTCTCCGGTGAGTGTTACTCTGCCGTTCTTGGTGATAAAAGAGGATGAAGTGTGGCCGTCTGGGTGAGCCTCCCAGTAATTCTGACACGGGACAGACCTGGAAGATGCGTTTAAGTGGTGCCTTCCCCCCGGGGCTGAGTGGGAGGGGGTGCTCTTTCCCCTGGCTAGGGGCGGATTCGGGAGATAATGCCAGGCTATACCACGCTCTCAGGGCTCTTTATGGGGCACAAGGGGCAGACAGCCCGGACAATGTATGAACTCGGGACTCCGAAGTTCTAAGGGAAGCCCTGCATTTAAGGACTTGGTTATTACAACTGGTGCTAAAGCGCTTCAGCTGCCAGAACATGTTGTTTTCTGAAAGCTTTCAGGAGAACTCGTTTCCCGCACTGCGAATGGCCATCAATTTACGATCTCAATCGCACTTGACCTTCTCTTACTTTCAGAACTGCGTCCTGGCCTCCAGGGACATATCTTCTGCTCATAGGGACATCCTACCTGAAGTGGCCGGGGGTGATTTGCTGCTGGGTGGGGACATGGGGGAATCTCTCATGGGGGAATCGCAGGAGTGGCTGGCCCTGCCCCCCGGAGACCAGCGAGGAGGGGACAGAACTGCTCTTCTATCGGTGACTGGAGAGCCCACAGGATGAGCCAGAGGCCGGGGAAAACACGCTCCAGGGATTTCTGCCTTCAGCCCCATCCATGGGAGGAAGATGAATGGCTGGCAAAGTCACCAGCAGATTATCATTCTCTTCAGGCAGGCCACAAAGGTGCACCGACCAATTCTGCGAGGTGGGGGAGATGAAGAGAGGGGAAGGCTATATCCCTGCTTTCAAAGCCATTTATCAGACAAGAAAATAGCTCTCGATAAAAGGACACCATATCTAAAATGTCTTGCCTGGCATCCCTATCAGTTACACGCTGGGGTGTGAAATAAATGTGCCTTCTCAGTCATCAGAAAAGAGAGTTACGTGCAAGAAATATGTACTAGTAAATACTAGATATGTGTATTGAATAAAACGAGCTGGCTTGTTTTAAACACTGAACTAAAACCAAGGCTAAAATTTCACATATCTGGGTTTGCTTGTCTATTTGATGAATTACACAGACTGGCAGCTTTATTAATAGCATACATTACCCCGGCTTTCTGATAAAAAAAAAGGGGGGGGATATTTGTTTTGTAATATAGATACCAGGATCTCAATATTATTCTAAAAACTATATATATTAGTATATATATTAGAGAGAGACAGACAGGGAGGTGTTCCCTCTGGAATAGTTACTATCAAATATAAATTTGTTGGTGTAATGGGGTTCAGGACATGCTGTCCCCAAATATGGCACCTTGACATGCGAGAATGGCAGAAGGAAGGCTACTCAGACCCCACCCCCTTCTCCCTAAAAGCAAGAGGCACATCTCTCAGGCGAAAGGGACTCTCCCTGCACCAGGGAGAAAAAAGACTTGACCACCAGAGAGGGCAATTTGGGACTGAGAAATCTACATAAATCCCCCTCGTTAAAGGAATCTTTATCTTCGCAGCTACCCCTTTAAAAATATATATGTATGTTTTTAATTAATTTCAGAGAGTGAGAGATAGGCACGTCAATGATGAAAGAGAATCATTGATTGGCTGCCTCTGCACGCCCCACGCTGGAGATTGTGCCTGCAACCTAGGAATCTAGCAGTGACGTCGTGGTTCATAAGTCGATGCTCAACTACTGAGCCGAACTGGCCCCACCCCAACCCCTCCTTCACCATTCACGCCCCGGTCCAAATCACTTTGTCTTGTCGATTCTTCACGGATTTATTGTTTGTTTGTTTGGTTTTTATCTAAAAGGTATAAAAGCTTCCTGCTCTGGTCACTACTTTGGGTCTTCATTCTCTTGTGACGGCTCTCATGTACATGTAAATAAATCCATAAAACTTGTAAGTTTTTCTCCTGTTAATTTGTCTTTGCCAGTTTAATTATCAGACCCAACGAGGGACTGGAAGAGGGTTCAGAAAAACATCTTCCTTTCCTATAGGCAGGATATAACCTTCAGCAGGATAAACTAGAATAAGTCCGTTCAGCCATTATCTGAGGCATCCGGGTCAATTCACAAACCAGACGTGAACTTGAAGTTCCCATTGCTCAGTTTAAGGGCCCAGATGGAGGCCCAGCAACACTGAGTTTGAGTATGATCTTAACCGAACTAAGAGTGAATTATTTTCTTTCCTTTCAGAAACTCTCTGAAGTAGAAGTGATTTTTATTTGGAGGGAGAATGGCCGGGGCATTTGCGGTTAATTAGTACTCATTCAAAGTAGGAGAGTAAAACAGGGAAAAAACAACAAAGAAACAAAGAATATTGTGGGTGCAGGTCAGAACTGTTGAGATTCCTATTATTATAAAGTCAATCCTATATAATAAAAGAGAAACATGCAAATTTGACCATACCTTAGCTCCTGATTGCCTATGCTACCAGCCAACCAGGAGCAGGGGCCAAGTGGCATGAGCACCGGGCCCCGGGGGTGGAGATGAAACGATGGTGGCGGCGTGTGCCCAGCGCCCGGGCGCTGTGAGGGGAATTGGTGGCGAGTGCCCAGCCCCCCGGGGCCGGGTGGTCTCAGGCAGCTGGGGCTGAGCTGAGCAGGGCAATGGCTGGGTGCCCAAGGCCTAAAGCCTTGGGCAGGCTGGGGCTGAGCCTTCAGTTTGGACATCCCCTGAGGGCTGCCAGTATGTGAGAGGGGGCAGGTTGGGTTGAGGGACCACCCACCCCCAGTGCATGAATTTTCATGCACTGGGCCTCTAGTAGAGTAATAAAAGTATAATACATGCTAGTCAATGTTAAATAGTAAAAAGTAATTTTAGTGCTTCATACTCAAGCTTTGCTTTTTCTGAACCGTTTTTCCAACTTAAGTCTAACCACATGAATCAAGAAAATTTAATCAAGAAACTTAGGCAGGTATGCTTTGGCTCCAAAAATAAGAACATACTTTTAATGTCTACTTTGGCCAAAACATTCAGATGTTTGTGCTGTCTTTTTTCGATTATGAAATAGATACTAAATCACAGATTAGGAGGAATGTATCCAAACCTTCTCCAGGCCAAAAGAAAAAAAAATTAAAGTCAACCTTACATTTAAAAACCTGTAAAACATTTAAAAGATCATGATTTGCCAAAATCAATTAAGCAGTAACAGGAAAGATGGAGGCCTTCAGGACTTTTGAGATATGAGATGGCAGGGGGGGGGGGGGGAAGCCTCCTCCTCTGCTGGCCTCCAGGCATAGCTGATGCTTTAAAAAGGGCTTTTCATTCAACCTGGAAATAGAGACCATCCATCACTTCTGCCTCCCGGTCCGCCTTCAACCCTTCCTCAAGTGGAGAACATTATTGCATGTTTAAAGAAAACTGAAGCCACAGAATGACATTTCCCCAGCTTGGGACGGCACGGATTAATCAATGAAGACAATGTGTACAGGCCTGGGAATATTTTAAATATTTCCAATCCTCAGAGCCTACTTAAAAATCGATATGGACAAGTTGCCTTCTTCGCAGTAGTGTTCAACATAAAAGTTGGGTCACCCGCCGATCCCAGAACAAGTGCATGATAAACACGTTGTTCCAGTGAATGCTCGGACATAAAATAACACAAACACAATCAATAACAGAAAGACCATTGGACATACTGTGCTACTTTGGACAGCATTCGACCAATCCCAGAGTAGTCTGTTTCACTGTATTTGCAACTTACCTACTATGAAAGATCACATAGATTATATTTATAATTTAGTTTATATTAAAATATAAATAGTCCTATCATTAATGCCATTTAATAAAAACTCAATATTTATAAAGCTGGTTTACTTTGAACATGTATTAAATATCCTTAGTGTACCTTGGTAACATTGTGTACATTGCAGGGAATCAACATGCCCTGTGAATAAATCTTATGAGCGCTCAGGAGTAGTTACATGGATCTCTATGGATCTAAAAGAAAAAAAACAAAAACAAAAATGTCAAGTACTCTTATTTTATACACGAGTGACCCGGTGCAGGAAATCCATGCACATTAAAGGGGGATTAATTAGAGGAAATATTTTCATATTGCTATTTGCCCTTTCTCTGTAATGGAAGTGTCAGAGATGAAAGAAAATTAGTAAAATGTATATAAAAATCTTCCTCCTGTCTGAGTCTGGAGTACATCATGGCATCCAGAGTCAAGTCCCCACCCGCTCACATGCACCTCAAAATCATGCGAAACCCAGACCTGGCCAGCCCCCACCCCTGGGCTAGATGCAAACCTGGTAGGTCCCACCTTTGTCAAGCTCCACCGGGCAGGGGCACAGCCTCAGGTCCCCTGGCCTGGTGCCGGGGCAGGGGGTGTGGCCTGAAGTCCCCCGTCAAGCCCCATTAGGTGGGGGATGTGGCCAGAGATACCCTGCCCAGCCCTGCTGGGTGGGGGTGTGCGGCCGGAGGTCCCCCATCAAGCCCTGCCAGGCTGGGGCATGGCCTGAGGTCTCTTGTCAAGCCCTGCTGCACTGGGGGCGCTACCTGAGGTCCCCTGGCCTGGTGCCAAGGTGTGGTCAATTTGCATTTTCCCTCTTTATTATATAGGATTGTAAAATATCTCCCTCATCTCAGGCCTTTCTGTATCATGCCCCCTCTTTTCTACTTCCTTGCCCTATAAAGTTTTCACATTTATTTAACCCGAACTCGTACTTTGGGGGAAGGAGGACATACTACTTCTTCTTTGCTTATTAATAGGAAACTGTGCTTTCTTTTTTTCTTTTTTTCTTTTTTTTTTTAGAGAGAGTGGTCATGTGAGCCAACTAATGCATTAGCAGGTGAACTAGCTTTCCCTGCCAAATGAGTCAGCTCAGATGAGAACATTAATTTATTTGAATGGATAGGAGTTGACAATACCATAAAGAGGTTATGGGTACAGCCTAATGGAACAGCTGCCAAGAAATCAGAGGTTGGGCCTGGAGAGATCTGGCACTCATCGGAATGTTTTCTTGTTCACAAGATCTCCGCTTCCGAATGTAGGCTGCTCTCTCCTGGATTCCTCTGCTAAAACACAAATACTCTGAGCGAAGCGGCGCCTTCAACTATGATCAGGTGTTAGTATTAGATTGAAATTGCTGATATCCAAACCTTTTGAGCTACAGAAGTGGTAGTTTTATTTATTTCACACCATATCTTATTAGGGATAGCTCATCAGATAGCTTGTTATGGAACCGAGGGGAGAGAGGGGAGAGCAGAAGATCTGGAGTAGGAAGTATTGCCTCGAACCAGCCATGTTATCAGGGCCTGATAACGCCTCCCTCACTCTGGGCTAGGGATTTTCAATGCTGCACATGTTTTTAAAACATGCCATGCCAGACCATTTAGTGAGGGGCACTGACCTTTTCCCCCTTAGACTGTCGAATTTTAAAAAATGACAACAAGCAACACAACAATAGCTCTCCGGTGTGAATGAAGCAGTATTATTTATTTGTTGTCAGATCAGCAAAAAGTATGTTTTGTGGTGTGCTGCAGAATTTTAGTAATGAGTTTACGTGTGCCATGAGATGGAAGCGGTTGAAAATCACTGCTTTAGACACAGTAATTGTGACACTGCTCCCAAGGTTATATTCCACTGTTCTGGTGGCCGTTTTATATTGCACTCATGTAAGGCTCAGAGCGGACGGGAACCTCCGAACTTTTTCACTCAGGTTCATTCTGGACCATGTTTTCTATGATTCGCCTTTGAAAAAAAAATTTTTTAGCATCTATAGTCTAGGATTTAATGTTAATCTCTGTAAAAATTCAACCTACCACTGGTTTCTTTAATTATCTTCCCTATTAAGATATTTCAGAGTAGCATAGGCCGCAGTTTTTTCCCCCAAATCTCTCAATTTTCACACAATGAAACATGCCCATCTTTTCCTGAACTATATATATACATATATATGTGTGTGTGTGTATTTATATTATATATATATATATATATATACACACACACACACACACACACACACACACACACATATGCCGTTCTCGAGTCCCTGGTATAGATTTGAGCATCCCCAACAGTCTCGTCTTGCTTATAAGAAACACCTTTATTTTTGTGCTGCAGTTTTAAAATGAGCGACTTAAGACTACATGGTCCACAAGTTCTCATAAAGCACTGTTTTCTCTGACTCTGCTATCTACAGGAAATCGCACAGATAAGCAACAACTAGGGAATTTGTGAAGCTTCGCTTTCCCAAGCACGCACGCCTATGGCAAGGATCAGGTAAGTGCCCAGAATGCAACTGTGGGGGAGCCAGTGGCAAATCTGTAACAAAACCGGAAGTTCTCGTCATTTTTGAGTCTTGTTAGTTAACAACCCTTGGAGGCACATACATGGGTAACTGAGGGCAGCATGGACGTTAGTCTAGAAAGTTGGGGTCTTGTTTGGTAATGTTCTTCTCTCTTGACCTCAAGTTGCAAACAGATAAAAGGCGATATAAATATTGGAAGCCACATGGAGGAAGTTACACTTGGAATACACATCTACCATTTTATGTCTTCAGCACTCTGCTTTTCTACCCACGTGGTTTCTGCTGGAGCTGCCATGTGTATTCACGCATTTACGCAACAGCTATTTATTGAGTGCTATATCTGACCCTCTTCCAGGCCCTGGAGCTATAGCAATGGGAACAAAGTACACACATTCCTCATGGAGCTTCCAGTCTGATGGAGGAAATAATACATGAGACAAGATAAGTAAATATTTGGTCTGTCAGATGACATGTGCTACGGAAAAGAAAAAAAAAACAAGCAGGAAAGGGAGTGAGGAAAGTACAGTGGCTGAATAGATAAAATGAATGAAGCACCGTGTTTTTCAGGTGGCCAGGAGTGTCTTCATCTTGAATATTTTTGGAACTGGATCAAAACAGGATGGTTTAGTCCCAGCTCGTTTGGCTCAGTGGATGGAGCGTCAGCCTGCAGACCAGAGAGTCCCAAGTTCGATTCCGGTCAAGGGCACATGCCCAGGGTTGCAGGCTCGATCCCCCGTAGGAGGCGTGCAGGAGGCAGCCAATCAATGATTCTCTCTCATCACTGATGTTTCTCTCTCCTTCTTTCTTCCTCTCTGAAATCAATAAAAATATATTAAAAAACAAAAACAAAACAGGATGGTTTAAACCAAGAATGTGGAATCAGGTGTGTGTGGGTTGGCGGGGGGGAGGGGGGGGAGGTGGCCTGTTAGAATCAGAAGAGAAGAATGAAGAAGACATAAGAGGATAGCATAAAAGGAGGATGTGGAGGGAGAGAGAACTTTCTAGAGTCTGCATAATATTCCAAAATACTTCTGATAAATCTTTTAAACATATCCTTCTGATAAAACTCTAAGCTGGTATGAATCAATTTCTGTTACTCCCAAATAAAGAATTCTAACTCATACATATGTTAAGTAAGATAACCTATAAATTCAAGACTTGCCCAATGTGGATGTTGGTTACTTCAGAGAATTAGGACCCGGTGCTTCAGATGCCAAGAATACAGACCTGACAGCAGAGAGGAGAATTAATTGTGCTATTCAGAATAAAGTTTGCTGTTCTAGCATCCCTGAAATAAAATGTGCAAGAAATATCCATTTCTTTTTTTTCCCTTTTAATCAAATTCACTCGGGTTCTGCATTGGACTCATGGAGCATTCAAATGGAAGTATTATTTCTTCACTCCTACTTCTGCCCTCCCTTCACTCCCCATACCCCAGAGTCACGACTGCATTAGGGAAGCTTACTGATGTCTAGACACGTGGTAAAGCTCTGTAATCTCCAAGTCATCATTGCTCAAGTCAGCTTTAAACTTTCTCGCGCAGCCTCTGGCTCTCTGCTTTTAAGCCCAGAGGACAGCACAGAAATCTTTGCTGACACTGGAGGGGGCTTTGCTCTCTAGGGTGCAGCCATCCATGTGAAGTTACACCACTTTCCTTGGAAACTCTTTTTTCAAAAAATGTATTTTATTGATTTTTTACAGAGAGGAAGGGAGAGGGATAGAGAGCTAGAAACATCAATCAGCTGCCTCCTGCACACTCCCTACTGGGGATATGCCCACAACCAAGGTACATGCCCTTAACTGGAATTGAACCTGGGACCTTTCAGTCCACAGGCCAATGCTCTATCCACTGAGCCAAAAGGGTTTCAGCTCCTCAGAAACTCTTGAAACTGGCTCAGATATCCACTAATCCTGGGTCCTGACCATCTTTCACTTTCTCTGTCCTTATTCTTGAAATAATTCTCTTCCCTTCCCTCCCCTCCCCTTCCCCTTTCCTCCCCTCCCCTCCCCTTCCCTTTCCTCCCCTCCCCTCCCTTCGTCTCCTATCCCTTCCTCTCCCCTCCTCTTCCCTTCCCTTCCCTTCTCTCCTCACCTCTACCCTACTCCCCTTGGCCCAGGCATAATGTTTTCACTTAGCTTGGACTTTTATAATAGACCACAAAACTAAGTGACTCCCTTTTTGGAATTTCAGCTTCTCTCCACCCAGCAAAAACTCCCAAATATTTTTTTTCGTCCTTTCTTTTTTTGTGGTCTGATATGCATAACATAAAATTGTCCCATGTTAGTGTGCGGTTTTGTGGCTTTAAGCACATTTGCCTTGTTGGGCACCCCAAAGGTTTAATGGGAGATCTGATTGAAATGGGGGGCTGGTGAAAACAGAGGAAGAAACCATTTTGAGAATATTATTCTTTCATGTATTTGTGGCACTTCAAATGGAGTCCCCCTCAGAGGTGAATGTGAGAAGCTAAGAGGCATCATTAGGATGCTAGATATTAATGATGTGCAAGAGGAGGAGGGGGAGGAGGAAGAGGGGGAAGGAGGGGGGAGGAGGGGGAGGGGGAGGAGGAGGAGGAGAGGAGGAGGAGGAGGAGGAGGAAGAGGGGGAGGAGGGGGAGGAGGAAGAAAAAGGATGGCTGTAAGGAAACTTGGGGAAACAGTGAAGGAAAACGTTATCTGTCAGACAACACCCCTAATATGACCTAATGCATCTGGAGCAGAAGTAAAAGGAAGAATTGCTCTCCGCTCTGCCTTGGGCCAGGACCAGAACCATGACCCCGAGTTGTGTTGGGGGGCTCCTATCTGCCAGAGAGGCCTCGAATGGAAAGAAAAGTTTCATTTTATGAATTACCATAATGCCGTTTGACACCTAAACAGCGTGTTATAAAGGAATGCGACCCACAGAAGAGTTCGAATGTAAAATCTTGGAATTATCAGAATGACCCTTAATGACTTGTCGGGGTTGGGGGGGGGGGGGGGGAGGGAGGGGGAAGCGGAGAGTGCCCGAGGGGTGTCAAAATAGTCCACGTGGCTCAGCACCGGCTGGGCCTAGACGTTCCTTCCGGGGACTGGAAGACTCTGAATCCATTTATTCATTTCCAGATGTTTCCTTCAGTGCCCGCTGTGCGTGAGGCCCGGAACCATACAGCAGGGAGCAGGGGAGTGGGTTCGGTCCTCTAACAGGGCTCCCACTCAGCCAGCGCAGGGAGCCCATGGACTACAATTCCCAGAAGCCCCTGCGACCCGCCCGCTCGACAGCCCAGCTTGGAGTCGGGCGCGCTCCTTGTTGCGTCATCAGGGGGCGACTGCAGATACAAAAACAGACCGGGGTTCCCAAAGCATGGCCTCTGCTGAGGCGGCGGCCTTGTTGTCATCGTCGTCGTCTTTGGAAACAGATTCGGCCCCAGCCCCTGAAACTGCAGGCGCCGCGGCGGCCGCGGCGGTGGCGGCCGCGGCCAGGATGGGGCCCGGGGCCAGGGTCGCCAAGGCCGCTTTGGCTACGAAGCTGCTGTCCCTGAGCGGCGTGTTCGCCGTGCACAAGCCCAAAGGGCCCACTTCAGCCGAGCTGCTGAACCGGCTGAAGGAGAAGCTGCTGGCAGGTACGGCAGCCCGGGTGGGGGCCAGGCGGAGAGCGGGAGCCACGGGGGCACCCTGGCTTCTTGCGCGTCCAAGGCCCCAGAGAGACAAGGAGAGGAGAGGAAAGGGAGAATGGCCGCTGCGTTAGATCCGGACAGACACCTGGGCCGTCTCGGGCTTGCGCGCCAGCTCCTGTAGCCTAGTTGGCAGTGTCTCCCTCAAGGAAACAAAACACAACAGAGCCCACGCGTACACAGGTGCACCCCGGGGCCTGGCCACGCAGACCAGCTTGCTGCAGTCAGAGCCTGGAGGAGCCTTCGGGTTAGCTCACGTCGGGGAACGCCCCCCCCAAAGGAAGCACTGACTCTGTGCCTCCCAAGTTGCATTGAAGATAATGTTGGAAATGCAGGCACGTGTTGCTTTTATCAACCAAGGTTTAATGCAGAGGTTTAAAAACATGGCGGGCGGAAGAAGTCCTCAGAGTCCCTTGTACAAGTACAGATTCCTCACCCTTGCCCTCCCAGAGCTTGTAATTCTAAGGACTGGGGTGTTTTTAGGAAACTATTTTTTAAACTATCGCTCCAGGTAATTCTGGTGTCAGTGGTCTAGGGGGCCACATTTGTGGGAACACCAACTATAACTTGGTCACTTCTCGAGGAACATTCTTTTTGCTTGTTTGCTTTGTCATTTACGCTGGTAGAACATTCGAGAAGCCAGAAGGTTCTCTCAGTTCATCTGCCCAGTAGATCATTCCGGACAGGGGCATCAAGGATCCTTAGCTATTTATTGGACACCTGCAGCAAACCCGGTCTGCGCTAGCCTGTAGGGATGTGAGGGTGCAAGATGCTGTCTCCGCCCTCCACTGAGCTGGTAGCCTCGTAATTTCTGCAGCCTTTGGTGGCAAAACGATTTAGCTGGATTTGTAAGGCCTTCCCGACTTAGGTCCTGGCCTGTCTTTTTCATTCAACCAGTGCAGGAACTAACTGTTTTACATCATTCAGTATCCTCGAGCACAGTGGTCTGCAAACTGTGGCTCGCGAGCCACATGCGGCTCTTTGGCCCCTTGAGTTTTTAGCAAAGGCCAGCTTAGGAGTACTCTTAAGTTAATAACAGTATACTTACCTATATACTTTTAAGTTTAAAAAATTTGGCTCTCAAAAGAAATCTCAATCGTACTGTTGGTGCTTGGCTCTGTTGACGAATGAGTTTGCCGACCACTGCCCTAGCACACTTTGCACCTTTGTTTAAATGCAAACACGAATCATCCTGCTAAGAATGTGTTGGTGGAAACATACACATACAGATTTAAATGTTTTTTTTTGGCAATAGGTTACCCTCCTGCAGGTTTTCATTCCAGTTTTATACCCCCTCCTCCTTTTGTCAAACTGGCCGTAGACTTTTGTTACCCGTAGGGCTGGGTGACAAAGGACATGTTGAAGGAAGGAATTGTGTCCAGGGCAAGCTCTGTGGACTTGTTTCCTTCCAGCAGAATTGTTGCATTCATCTGGCCCGACTTGTAAGCTAAACTGAAGGCTTTCTTTGACCCTCAAGGTAATGGATACCATCCTTTTTCTTTGACAGGTTTCTGATAGGATCAAAGCCATGTCCTGGCTTTCTGGTTAAGCCGCCTGCACGAACTGAAGTTTCTTTTTGAAACTTGGTTAAAACTGATGTGTCAGAGCATTGCTGGACGTGCCAGGGGCTTCTGCTGGAAGCGGCTCCCTCAGAGACAGACATTCTCATTGCTACTCTCTGTATTGCTGGTGACTGGCCTCTTCTGTATTTCTGTATTGCTGGTGACTGGCCTCTTCTGTGTTTATATTAGCTACACCCAGCCTTCCCAAAAGCGTTTCTGCCTACCTGGGACGGTTCTTAAAGAGACAGGTTCCAGGGCACCATAATCTAATGCCAGCCGGTTTGACAGCCCCCATCAGTGGTCGTGACCTCTGTGTATTAACATCCCTTGCCTTTCCTTACATGGATTCATGTCACACTAAAACCCCCTGATCTTCTTTGTCTGTTTGAATCGTTCAAGGCCTGAACATCAGAATTTTATGGCTAGAAAAGACCTTACCAAATAGCCATCCATGAATAGTACCCGTGGGCGAGCCAAACTCCAACAGAGTGGTCTGCCTTCAAACTTGAAAGGGGTAAATTAGGAAACCTGAAAGGGGTAAATTAGGAAACTTGGAAGGGGTAAATTAGGACACAGGAGGATGACAGTACATTTATAGGCCTTTCGACTCCAAGGAATGTCAAGCTGAAGGGAGAAAGCGCTCCCCAGACCGTTTCTGTAAACTCGGGGGTGAGAGATCCCTAACAGGTTGTAAGTGAAAGGAGAGGAGTTGGCAGCCTGGGCCAACTCTTTTTTTTTTTTTTTTTTTGCACCGGTAGTTTTATTGCTAGCTTTACTCAGTGGCCAGGTGAGTTTCTATTGGATGAGTACACAAAACATTTTACGAAGTATACTTTAAAAAGATGTTAGCTTGTAAGGACATGTAATAAATAGCTTCAAAGTGCAATGGGTACTTCATTTTGAGGTGTGCCTTTAACTGCTGTAAACACTGTAGTAGGAAGACATGGGAATGCTCACGGTCTCACAGGCTTACAGTGAGGCAGACAGCCGTGCCCTTCCGGCGCGGTGGTGCCGCGCTGGTGCCGTGGTGGTGCCGTGCTGGTGCCGCGCTGGTGCCGTGCTGGTGCCGCGCTGGTGCCGTGCGCAGAGCGGCCCGAACACCGGGTCCCAGGAGCCGGGGTTCTGCCCCCACAGGGTGGCGGTTGTGTGGGGCGGCTCAGCAGCCCAGCACCGTTTATTCGGCTTCTCCACTGTTGCTTTGCTCTGGCCCTTTTCCTTTTTTCTTTTTCTTTTTTCTTTTCGCTTTCTTTTGCTGGGTCTCGAGTCTGCGCGGTGCCAGCGGCGGTAGGAAGCTTGGCCCGCCGGAGCGGTGTGGACCAGCACAGCCGTTCCTGCTCCTGTGCTTTCTTATTCGCAGTCCGGGAGCCAGTGTTCTTGCAGTACATTCTTACACACCATGGTGAGAACAACAGCTCCCCCCAGGCAGAGTGGCCACTTATACACCATGAGAACAACAGGCAGAGTGGCCACTTCCTAAGCTCTTCCCGATAACATCATTTCAGCTTATCTCCACGGTGGAGCGTGAGATAGGCCAGGTGGGCATCCTCTTTGGTGTTGCTCTTTTTCTTTTGGAATCTTCTTTTAAAAAAAACATTGTTATTGATTTTTTTAGGGGAGGGGGAGAGAGAGATTGAAACATGGGTAGGCTGCCTCCTGTATGCCCCCCACCTGGGATTGAACCCCAGGAAACTGGCTACCTTTTGGTACATGGCACAACGCCCAGCCAACCGAACTGCACCTGCCAGGACTACCCACTTTTAAAAAATACGTGTTTTTTTCCCCGATGAGAAAATGAATTCTAGTTTCTAGATCACTGATTTATGAATAGCATAATTTTTGTAATTTGGGGAGTATCTATACATTTTTAAATCTTTTTTTTTATTTTGCTAGTAATGTCATAATCTAAATATGTTAAGTGTATATAACACTTTCTATTTGTTTTAAATACTCCATCTACCCTCACGCTCCCATATTGGTGAAGCTGCGGCCTCATTTGCCCCGGTCTGGGCAGTTACCCTCTTCCCTTCCTTTCCTCTCCCAGAAGCCGGCATGCCTTCTCCAGAATGGGCCAAGAGGAAAAAGCAGGCTTTGAAACTTGGCCATGGAGGGACGCTGGACAGTGCCGCCCGAGGAGTTCTGGGTAAGAGATGTGAACGGACGTTTGGTGTAGCTGTCACTAAAGAAGGAATACCTACGGATTGAGAACAGATAAGATAAAGACAGGACAGGGCCAGGCCATTGTCAGTCCCTTTGGCTTCTCTCAGATGGACTGGCCTTCCCAGACTCTGCCGGCTCTCTCGCTGTCTCCCACGGGGAGGCTGCCCTCCTGCTTTTCTGTGCGGCCGATGTCAGCCTCCATTCTGGCCTTTATTTTTGTTCACTCCTGGAACGGGAAACAGGTCTGCACACCAGACACAACGGACATGGGAACAGGATTTTTATTTTGATCGATTGAATGGGGGAAAGTTGGATACAGTTTTTGTCCAGCAAACTGCCCCTCGAATGAAAGCTGCATGATTGGCTGGGTTTCAACTCCAGGTAATTTTTCCACGCACCACGTCTGGACTGATCCGAAATTCTGCTTTCCCTCACCACCGGACTTCTCCGGGCTGTGGTTTACGTGGTCACGAAATGAGAGGGGTAAGCTGGGTGGCTCTACGATGCCTTCTTGTTTTGGATTTTGTTATTCCGGATGACTGGCCCAGCAGAGAGATGAGTTCGGCATTGCAGCCAGGCCAGAGCAGCCGCTCCCAAGACCCCCTGCCCTCTGACAGATAAACCCACTGTGCCCGTCCTTGCGTCTTTAGAATCGCCCCTCTCTTCTCTGTTCACATCCCGCGCATCCCTGTCTGAAATGCTCGAGTGAAGTGTCCTCTGGCCCTGCCCTGACAGTGCAGCTTCCTTCACCTCCTGCTGCAGCGGTTCTCTGTTCATGTTGACATTTAATCAGAGTCTGTAATATTGTTACTTGGTGTTATTCACCCATTGGTTCAGGCAACTTTTGGGGGGGAGCACTTGTGATATCCCTCATCTGCATTTTATTTTCCCAACAAGGTTATAATCTTTTTCAGAGTCCGAAAGTGTGCTATTCCATTCGAAGTCTTCTTCTTGGGATCGTGTGCATAATAGCTGCTTAAGAAATACTGTTTGGAGATTCTTGAACGGAACAAATTACACTAGGGCTCCGGTGCACAAAATTTATGCACTGGGGGTAGGTGGTCCCTCAGCCCAACCTGCCCCCTCTCACACACTGGGAGCCCTCAGAGGATGTCCTACTGACGGCTCACCCCTGGCCTGGCCGAGGCTTTCGTCCTTGGGCAGGGGACCTCGGCCAGGGAACCCCAGTGAAGCGATTGCCCTGCGATCGGGGCCCATCAGTGGCTGGCTCCGCCCCCAGCCCAGCCCAGGCCTTGGGTACCCAGCAAAGCGATCACCCTGCAATTGGGGCCCATCGCTGGCTGGCTCCTCCCCCAGCCTGCCATGAGCAGCAGCCATCTTGGTTGGGTGTTAATTTGCATAGCACTCCTGATTGGCTGGTGGGTGTGGTTGGTGGGCGTGGCTCATTTGGTGTAGCGAAGGTACAGTCAATTTGCATATTGCTCTTTTTATACCATCTGAAGAGTAGTAAGTTCCACAGAGCATATTGGAGGCAGACAGTTGTTATATTACCCTTATCATGGATGCTTAAAGGGGGTTGAGATAGATTTTATGAAGGAGTTGGGTTTTGAGCTGGGTCCCAAGGGTGGACTTTGAACACTTTGCTTAGGAGTTGGTACTGTAAGCTTTGGGACCCGATTGAGGATCGTTGGGGTAGGGGGAGGCTTTGTAGCGTACAATATAGGTTTTCAGAGATGGCAGGAATTGGTAGAGGAGTGGGTAGGATGTAGGAGTCAGGTGTGCAGTGGTTTAGGCAGATTTAGGCTGGTGGCGGGCTGTGGGAAGAAAGCCTGGATGAGGAAGGTGGGAAGGAGGAGGAAAAGGAACAGTTCTGCTCCCAGCCAGTCTGATTTCAGTCGTAACTAGTTGTGAGATGCAGGGCACAGTTCTTAGTCTATATGTCAACTTTCTCATCCATAAAATAATTGCATTCCCTTTTAGGTTTGTTATAAGGATTAAATGAGCGAATGAATGGGAAACATTTAAAGTGGAATTTGATAAATGGTAAACGCAGTGAGTGGTATGCTATAAATATTCATGGTGTCTCAGCTTGCCAGTAATTTCTCCTTTTTACTTCTTGTTGTTCTGAATTGTGGTGGTAATATTGTGTTCTTTCACGAAATTGTATCCGTTGGTGGGCAGTATTTCAGTTTTTGTGAACATTTGCTCACCGTGTAGTGAAGAAATGATCAGATCCTGTTATGCGCGACTAGTGAAACGTGTTACCGTGTGCCTCAACAGTGTTTGCCAGCGAAGAGGCGGGTGGGCCACTGTGCTTTCTGTGTGGTCTGCGCGCGCCTGCCCCGGGCTCCGGCTGCCCACGCGCTCTTCTCTGCGCTGGGTTGACTTGTAATGATTCTGTTTTCTTGATTGTATAAAGGTGGGCAGTAATCGTCTTCAAATGGTTCATTAGCTATGATGATAGCTTTTGCTTTGTTTAATAATGAGCTCTGTCAAAAGACTGTCGTACCACGGCTAATTGTACCATGTATTTTTCACTGATGCCTGTGTAAAATTCCAGGGCATCCTTTAAGATTTTTCTAAGACTTGTTATTATGTAAATGACCTGGTTGAGGTTTCTACCATATTTTACACTTTGAGAAAGGAAAAAAACTTCTCTCTCTCTCGCCCTCTCTCCCTCCCTCTCTCTTCCTCTCTCTCTCTCTTTTCTTCCCTCCCTCTCTCCCTCTATCCCTCTCTCCCTCTATCCCTCTTCCATTCCCTCCTTAGAATTTCTTAGGTGCATGACAAGTTCAATGGGTTGGAGTATTGGAAGTTCCCAATTTATGCTAAATAGACGTTCTTTCCAACTTTACATTATGTATGCCAGGAAGTTATGACCAGACTATGTAGATATTTTAAAAACCTACTTTTCATAATAGAGCCCTAACATTTCTGTCTTTGATTTGCAGTGATTGGAATTGGAAGGGGGACAAAAATGTTGACCAGCATGTTGTCAGGGTCCAAGGTAAGAATACTGACATACTTCTGTCTTTCCTTTCATTTTGGACATGTTCCTCCGTGACCGGGGGTTGGATTTTATCGAGGAGAAAATAAACGACCCAAATCGCATGATGGGTGTCGATCCTGAGTATTCCTCACAGAGTCTGCCGTCATACCTGAGAGTTTAAAATACCGAGACCATACATTGGAAATCCAAGATTGCAAAACAAATTTGGTTGATAAAAAAAGCAAAAACTCTGCTCTGCCCATATTTTTAAAAAATCATATCTATTTTTATATATTTCTTAGACGCAAGGGAACTTACAAGTTCTATCGGCAGATTTACTAAACCTTGGCATTTTACAGAAACAATACCATTTTATAAAAGGTGCGCTTTTCAACAGACACATACTTTGTTCAGTAGTCGCAAATGTTTGCTGCAGAAAGAACTTGGCTTCTTTAAGATGCTCAGTTACATCGCTCACCTGTCGGAGTAGCCTTGACTTTCCGAGGCTCTCGAGGAGAGGAAGAAGGGGGGCCGGGCGGTACTGGGGGCGGCCGGAAACCTGGGGACTGCTTCAGGCCTTCGGTGAGGACCCCTCAGGAGGAAACAGCGGGCGAAGGAGAGTGAAACGGGGTGTCCAAGTGGTTAACCTTTCTGGGCCTCTCGGGTTTTCCTCCGGAAAAATGATTTCATCCTCTCGAGGGTCTCTTCGAAGAGATCATAACGTCTGTACTCTGTTAGTGACCAGGTTACAGAAGTTGGGGCGGGGACCAGGGGCAATGCCTGTGGGAGGACAGTTACTGTGCCCTTAGGTGGAGAAGAATTTCAGCAAATTCCTGGCCTAGGCTTTTTGTTCTGAAAGCCTTGCTCTGAATGGGATGTGAATAGTTGGTACAGTGATTTGTGTCTGCATTGATTTGTCTAACTCGTTTAAAAAAAAGAAAAAAGGTGGTAAAAGACTGTTTAAAATTGTTTTTCAGTTCATTGCAGACCGATCGATGACTTTTGTAAAATGTGATTAAAATGTGACAGCATTATCACATTGCCGAATAAATTTCTAAACGCCTTCATCTTCTGAAATTAATCTTGTCATGGACATTGGATCTTGGACCGCACTGGGAGTGGCAATGATCTAAGTTGGATTTTCTTAAAATAAGAAGCCCTGGAGAGAGAGTGTAATGCCTTTGACATTACATTTTAGTTCCCAGTTCTCATAAAACCTGCCTCTTTCCGTTGAAATGGATCTTAATGCCTTAGATACACGGAAGAATGCAATCCTCAGAGTGTTGGTGTGGAAGAGGCACAGAATGCAGACATTGTATCAGAGTGCAGCAGTTCGACTGTTTTACAGGAAATACGTACACGGTGCTTGGTGACACGCAGAGCTTACAATCTGTTTCTGATCGTGTGTGTGTGTGTGTGTTTTGCCTGTTGCTTAATATTTGTTTGTTAACTCTAAAATATAAGCAGTAGTAATTTTGATATAGAAGAATGAACGATTTTTATTTTTTTATATAGTTTGGTATTTTCCGAAATCTTTATAATAAACAAGTGACTTTTATAATAACAAAAGAAGATATATTTACATTAAGGAATTTGTTTGGGTTTTCCCCAGATAAAATATTTTGAGTTCATCGGAATATTTATTATCCACCCTCAACCACAAATATGCAAAACACATTATATGTTATGGAAAGGTTGTACATGTAAATTCCAGGCATATTTCCAGAAATATGATGACTGGAAACGTAAATACATTGTTGGCTCTGGCTTGAGCTGTATTTGTCACAGACCATTTTGGTATTGAACTGGGAAAGCTGACTGTCACACAGTGAAATCACTAGTCCTCAGAATTTAACTGGAGATCCAGATGCCTCTCCTCAGAGAAAACTATTTCTTGGGTGCTGCGCATTTCAAAAGCAGGATTATTACCTCACTAGAGGCCTGTTGCATGAAGATTCTCCTGGCTGCCAGGACCAGTTTTCCTCTGGAACCTGGGACCCAGGCTCCCCTCTGGCTGTTGCCTTCCGTTTTTGCTTTGGCAGCTGGAGGCTTCACTCCAGCCAGAGCCTTCAGTCTTCTCTGCTCTGGCCGGAGTGCCAGGCCGCCGCTGCTTCGACTCCGCCCCCCCCGCTCCTGATTGGCTGGTAGAGCAGCTAACACAGTCAAATTTGCATGTTTCTCTTTTATTATATAGGACTGGGGGCCCAGTGCACAAAATTCATGCACTGGGGGTGGGTGATCCCTCAGCCCAACCTGCCCCCTCACACATACTGGGAGCCCTCTGGCTGAGACTTTAGGCCTTGGGCACCCAGCCATCACCCTGCAATGGGGCAGATGGCTGGCTCCACCCCAGTCCTGCCCCCCCACCCCCACCCCTCTGGCCAGGGACTTAGCTCCAGCCAGCTTGCCCCTGGCTAGCCCTGGCCGCCTCAGCCACACACCCCCAGGCCCAGACTGCCTCGGCCACGCCCCCCAGGCCCTGGCCACCTCAAACACCCCCCCAAGGCCCAGTCCACCTCAGACGCGCCCCATGCTCCTGATTGACTGGTGGGCATGGCTTGTGGGTGTAATGAAGGTACAGTCAACTTTGCATATTACTCTTCTTAGATAGGATTAGCTATTTGTATTTTTTATACTTTCAATTTTAGATTGTGTATGTGTTGAAATACTAAATCATTTGAATTTTATCTTTAAGTTTGTCGAAGATTATATTTTTCTCAAAAGCAGTTAAAAACTGTTCATGCATTTTTAAAAAATAGATTTTGGAAGGAATCTTAGAGGTCCTCATATTCAGGGGCTTTCAAAACTCTTTTTGACCAAGACCGAGAGTAAGAAGTTCATTTGGCATCATGACCCTAAATACACATAGATGTCTAAAAAATTTTATTAAACAACTTTAACCAGATATCAGGCTCTCCCATATCTCTGTGGGGCTGCACCATAGTAGTAGCTGTGCAAAGCCATCATTTCCTCAGGCGGCAGCTTACATCTCCTCCCACAGCGGAACAAGTGTGATTGTTGGGGTGTAACACACTCTTCCACCCTGGATGTGCTCAAGGGCAGCAACGTACCCCAAGTATACAGGAGCATTTTTTAGGAGAACCAGCCAGTGTCAACTCTGAACGTGACTTGAGTAAAGCGCCTGTGAAGCGTAGCCGGCTCTCTGAGATCGAAGCCTGGCTAGCACTTCATCAGCGTGGCCCAGTCTGCACCTCGTCTTTCCCCTCTTGTTAATATTCATGCGTCTCAGTAGTACTGTACCGACAGTTTTGAAGGGCTTACCCTTGTGAACTGTACAAAAGCACTCCTTTTAAGGAAGACATTCAAAGCCACATGTGTTTGGTTTGGCAGAGTTGTTTTGTTTTGTTTTGTTTTTTAAGTGTTCTTTCTCATTCTAAATAATAACCCTTTGTTTGTGAAACTTTGAATCACAGGCTTTCAAAATCAAACTCAGAAAAAGCAGTGCCTGGTTGAGATGGGAGTAATTGTGTACACTCTGTGTAATAAAAACATATCCCTTTCTTCTGATGAGTACAGAAGCCGACTTGCTTTTCAGGTTGTCTAGTGGGGCTCGGGGAGCTGGAGGATGAGCGAAGTAGAGACTGGAGGAGTGTTAGTATCAGCAGGGAAGCGTGACTCCCGAAGAGCACGTGGTGCAGTGGAAACTTTAAAAATTCTACAGGGCCTCCATTTGTGTGTTTTCTCATGGTGGAATTAGGCTGTAATGAATTCATCCACAGAATTCATGCTTTCCAGATATACATCATAGGGCCGTGGTCGGCAAACCGCGGCTCGCGAGCCACATGCGGCTCTTTGGCCCCTTGAGTGTGGCTCTTCCACAAAATACCACGGCCTGGGTGAGTCTATTTTGAAGAAGTGGCGTTAGAAGAAGTTTAAGTTTAAAAAATTTGATTCTCAAAAGAAATTTCAATCGTGGTACTGTCGATATTTGGCTCTGTTGACTAATGAGTTTGCCGGCCACTGTCATAGAGCATAAACAGCTCTGAAACCCTGTCTCGGTGTAGAATTTAGGCCAGTGAAAAACGCGTTAGGCCCCGTAGCACAGGAAGGTGGGATTGTGTATATACGTTCCCAGATAGTTTTTCTCCTACCCCCTAACTTCTTGGTTTTGTTTCAGCTGAAGGCGTCACATCTTGGGTGGGTTTTTCTAAGGAGTTTGTAGATTATTGAGCAGAATTGGAAGGTAGTTATTGCTCATTGCCAAGACAAGGAAAAACTGGAAATCAGCTACAACTTCGATCAATAGGTCACAAAGTACGGTCCAGGGATTCTGGAGGCTTTTATAGGGGTTCTTTAAAAGTCAGCACTTATTTCCATAGCGTTGCCTGTTTGACTTGCAGTCTTGTAAGGACTCGGTGGAGTTTTTCATAGGTCACTTGATCAGCGATATCATGGCTCCGATGGCCAAAGGAATGTGTGCATGTGTCTTGGTGTTTTAACATTTTTCAGTTTTAATTCCTAATGCAGTAACTATTGACATGAAAAAAAAAATCAGTTCAGCGTTGCTCAATAACTTTCGAGTGTAGACAGGGTTCTGAAACCATGGTGTTTGCCAGCGGCTGGTTTAGATATTATTTTCCCTAATAAGACTAGTAACATAGCCATCCTATCTAATAAAGAGGGAATATGCTAATTGACCATCACTCCATCACAAAGATGGCTGCACTCACAGCTGAGGCCACGTTCCCATAAGGAGCCTTAACGAGCAATCAGCAGGGACCTAAGGCTATCCTCTTCCCTGTCCCCATTGAGCTTGACAGGAGACCTCAGGCCACGCCCCCCACTCCGGCGCCAGGATGGGACCTTGATGGGGGAGCTCAAGGTGCCTTCCCATCCTGGTGCTGGGCTAGGGGACCTGAGGCTGTTCCCCCCCCCACCCCCCCAGCACCAGGCTGGGGGACCACAAGCCACGCCCCCCCACCAAGTGAGCTTGACAGGGTACTTCAGGCCACATCCCCCACCCTAGCACCATGCCAGGGGACCTCAGGCTGTGCTCCCCCCCCACACACCCAGCGGGGCTTGATGAGGTACTCAAGGTGCACCCCCAGTGCTGGGTCGGGGGAACTCAGGCCACGCCCCCCCCTTCCTGGTGCTGGGCCTGGGGATCTGAGGCTCCACCCCCTGCCCAGCAGGGCTTGACAAGGATGGGACTGGCTGGGTCTGGATCTAGCCCAATTGGGGGGGACAGGTCTGGGTCTCATACAATTTTGAGGCACACATGCATGGGCGGGGACTTGACTCTGGATCCCGTGGTGCACCGCAGACTCTGACAGGAGGAAGGTTTTCATATACATTTTACTAATTTTCTTTCATCTCTGACACTTCTATTATATAGGAAGGGCAAATAGCAATATTAAATTATTTCCTCTAATTAATCCCCTTTTAATGGACACAAATTTCGTGCACTGGGCCACTAGTATTCAGTATAATTGCAGAACCTGGAATGATTGGAAACTTGGCAGGTGCAATCAGAATGTCCAGATTCCTGGGGAAATGTGAAGAATTGCACACATAGGAACTTATCCAGCATGTAGGTGGGGCTTTTCCATCTCGTAAGAAACATGGTAGAACAACAATGCAAAATCCAGGGTAATGGAATTTACAACTTTAGGAGGATGAGGATCCATATATAAAGTGCAGTTGGGAAATAATGAACATCTGCAGATAAGCATGTGCCCAGTGATATGGCATGAGCGCTCAGTAAGATACACCACTGGGAGCATGCATTGCCATCCGTCATCACTGTCACACTGTCCCTCTGGGGGTTCCCTTTATCCATGTCCCACCCCGTTACACTGTGACCTTCTCGAGAGGCATGGGCCTCTTTAGTGTATATCTTTGTACCTCACAAACGCACATGGGAGGCTATTTTGTACATTTATAGCCCTTAAGAAACATTGAAGGAACATATTAATAAATGAGTGAATATATGATGTGGGTTTGATACAGACCTTTATTCTTTCTTTGTAAGAGATTTGCATTGAGCCCTGACTCTTAACTGGGCTATGGGGCTGGGTGATGGGGAGTTGGAGTGGATTAACAGGACAAGTTTAAAGGAGGTTTGAGCCTTAGAGAAGAGGGGGTGGTGGGGACCAGGGAAGTACCAGGTGCCAAGCCCTAGGACACTCCTAGTCCAGAAACCGACGGGCAATGAATACTGGGAAAGGCTCCTGGTTAAAACTGATTACATAAGAGGACAACACAAATATGAAATATATTTCCTGATTGCATTGTGCTCTTCTTACTCAGCTGGACAGATTATTAAGACGAGATCAGAAAGCATGGTGTTGCTTTACTGCTTCTTATGGGAACTCACTGTAACCAGATGAGTCACTCTGACCACTGGTATTGTGAATCATTTTACCTTTTTTTTTTTAATATAGTAATAATAGTAGTATTGTTAATTTTTTATTTATTTTTTTATTGCTTGCCAGGGCCAGGTACTGTTGTTCGAAACCCAGCTTCTTTTCAGGAGGTACCGTTGTTATTCCCATTTTCAGAGAATGGAAACGAGGCTGTAATAGGAAAGACTGCTTTAGCTTAGTTACGGATTGTGGTGGAGTGAGGGTTCGAACCTTTGAGTCTGTGCTCTTCCCACTCCACCCTACTGTACTTCTCCCTGTTTTATGCTTCATCAAGGTTGATTGTCCCAAAATGGAGAAGCAGAAGTGGGGCATCTCAGCTGACGAGACTGAAGGTTTAGTTACAAGAAACTCATTTTTGTCAATATTATTAAAAAATTTAAAAGTCAGTTCAAATGCATTGGAACATTCCTTCCGTGTTGTATTTGTAAAAATAAATCTGAACTGAATAATAGAAGGTTTTTCCAAAGAGGGGCACGAGGCTGTTATAAACTGTCTGCTTTGCTTATGAGGATTTGAAGTTTAATATATTTTTCATTTGTGTCTGGTCCCTTTACTGGTATAATAAGCTTGTTAATAATAGACACAAATGAAAATTTAAAAAAAAATTGCTCATAGCCTTGGCTGGTCACTCGGTTGGTTGGAACATCAGCCTGAACACTGAAAGGTTGCTGGGAGGCAACCGATGATGTTCCCCTCTCACATTGATGCCTCTCTCTCTCTCTCTCTCTCTCTCTCTCTCTCTCTCTCTCTCTGTCTCTCTCTCTTTCTCTGTCTCTCTCTGTCTCTCTCCTTTTCCCTCTTCCTCTCTCTTCTTCTTCCTCTCATCCTCCCTCCCTCCTTCCTCCCTTCCCCTCTCTCTCAAATCAATAAGCCTGTCCTAGGATGAGGATTTAAAAAAATAATTGCTCACATAGCTACAGATTTTGTTCAGTGGGAATTCCCTCCCTTGCATTTTCCTCTCTATTCTGTGTGATGCTCCGATTAACAATTTAATTTGACCAAATGAGAAAAGTGTAAAGACTCTGCGGTCCGGTGAGTGTGCCCTGAAATGAATAGTAAAACAGTCCTCGGTTAACTAAGACTGATCTAATTCTTTCCTTGTGAATAATGACCATTTCTTAGAAGTGACTTTTTTTCCTTTAAGGGTGCTACATAATCAGCTTTTCTTTAAATGCATAATCAAGGTACAAAGATCAGTCTTAGTATTTCATATAAGAAGTAGTAAATTGATTTATTTAAAAATTAACTGTAATTGTATGTGTGGTAAAATTGTTGACTTGTGATGGCCATGTGCCGGTGTATTATACCATTCTCTATATATGAAAATTTTCCTTCCCAACCTAACTAGTTTTAGAAATCTGTGTGCAATAACAGGCCATTGACGGCCAGGGAGAGGTCATTGCGGGGGGGGGGGCGGCGGGGGGGGGAGATATATGTAATACTTTAAACAATAAAGAATTTAAATTAAAAAAAAAATTAGGCCATTTATAACCCACAGTTATTGATGAAATCAGGTTTTTCTTTGTCATGTCGGCCGGTGTGGGAAGTTTGCTAATGTTCTCCAACTTACACATGTACTTCCCACATATCAGAACCGAACAAAACACTTGCCAGCTATGTTTGCCTTTATTTTGTGTCAAGCTGGTAATATTGGTAAGATTCTGTGTGTCTCTCAGGACATACATGTCGGCTTCTTTCCCGCTACGGCCTGTGTTTCTCCGTTTCCCTTCTAGAGGTACGTTGCCATCGGAGAGCTGGGGAGAGCTACCGACACGCTGGACTCGACAGGGAAAGTAACGGAAGAAAAGCCTTACGGTATGGCATTCATCTAAACTATTCTTTTTCTAACATCTAGAAATACGTTTTGTGAGTTCTGAATTCTCTAACTTGATATGGCAAGTGATTTTAGTTTCCAGTACATTTTTAAAAAAATGATATGAAATGGTTACTTGTTTGGTATGAGTTTGTTAATAAAGACTTATTATAATTGCCTCTTTTTCTTTTTTAAAAATATATTTTATTGATTTTTTACAGAGAGGAAGGGAGAGGGATAGAAAGTCAGAAACATGGATGAGAGAGAAACATCAATCAGCTGCCTCCTGCACACCCCCCCACTGGGGATGTGCCCGCAACCAAGGTACATGCCCTTGACCGGAATCGAACCTGGGACCTTTCAGTCTGCAGGCTGATGCTCTATCCACTGAGCCAAACCGGTTTCCGCTAATTGTCTCTCTCTTTTTTTTTTTTTTATAGTCAATTTTTATAATGTTCAGAATTCTTCCAAATAATTTCCTTTCTGGAAAACACTTGTTGCCAGGATGTAGGAAATTTTTCCTAGTAAATGAGAAGCAAAGCAGAGGCTCTTCTGTCAGGTGCTACCTGTGTCTTGCAATTGTTTGTTTTATTTGTTTATCTGTCTTACAGTTCACTTCTTAGCTGTTGAGATAAATGCACCACGTTTAATGCTTTAAAACTAGTCGTATCTCTCTGCTTTGGGAGTACCTAAAAAAGACAGGACAAAGGGGAAGCTATTTCTCTGGAAATAAAGCATAACTCACTGAGCCCAGCTTAATTTTTCTACGATTCCTTTTCTTTACTACTTTAAGAAAGGAGAGATAAATGAAATGGTTTCCTAGCAACTGCCCCAGTTCTCATGCAGTCAGTTCACCTGCATTACCGGGTCACCAGTTGTGGGCTTTCTGGGGTGTGTTTCATGTTACCGCGCCTTGATTCACCCAGAAGCAACCACCCAGCACCTGGCTTCTGTACTTTCGTGTGGAGTGTCCTTGCTATATATTTCCTATCGCCCCAGTGCTGAGACCAACCTCTTCCTCATTCATTTTTATCTAAATTTTTGAATTTACTGGTATAAAGTTGTTCATATTTCTCATGATTTTTTAACTTGGAAATAATACCAAACTTAAAGAAAAGTTGCAAAAATAGAGCCATATTTTTGTAGTTTTCGGCATAGAGATCTTTTACTTCTTTTTTCTAATCAATTTTTTAAAAAATATATGTTTATTGATTTTTTTTTACAGAGAGGAAGGGAGAGGGAAAGACAGAAACATCGGTGAGAGAGAAACATCGATCAGCTGCCTCCTCCACAGCCCCCACTGGGGACGTGCCCGCAACCAAGGTACATGCCCTTGACCGGAATCGAACCTGGGACCCTTCAGTCCGCAGGCCGACGCTCTATCCACTGAGCCAAACCGGTCAGAGCTCTTGTACTTCTTAATAGCATTATTTTGATGCTGTTACAGTTGGATTTTAAAAAATTTTAAATTTCTGATAGTTCATTGCTAGAATAGGGCAATGGGGTTGATTTTGGTATAATGGTCTTTTATTTCAGCCTTTCTGAACTCGCTTGTGAATTCTGGTCGCTTTTGTGTAGATCCCTATCGGGGTGTATGTACAGTAGACCGCTTCTCAGGTCTGGATTCGCCTTCCTCCTGAGACCGGCTTTTCCAGGGTCTCCATTGAGCGCCCTGGCCATTCATCAGAGCTCCTTCCTTCCGGGTGGCTGGAACTCAGACGCCTTTCAGCCTCGCGGGAGCTTCGGGGCCGGTTCTCGGTCAATGTTGTGGCAGCTCAGGCTGTATAGATTGGCAGCTCAGGCTGTATAGATGAGCAGCCGGGACCTGAGCCAAGTCTCAGCTGGGGCCCTACAGACATCTGGGTAGCTCTCTCCGGCTCCAGCTGCCGCCGCTGCCCAGGCTCTGGTTTCTGGTGGCGAGATCTCAGTGCTTTGTTTGGGGTTCCCCTCCCCGCAGCAAGTTCAGAAAGCTCCTGCAAGCCGGAGCCAGTGACGGTGGGCCCGGCCTTGCGTCCTTCCCTTCTCTCAGGGATGGCAGTGCTGGCTGCCTGCCGTCTGATGCTGCAAAGCAGCTGTTTATCATATTTTCTTCTGTTTTTAACAGCCGCTGTGGTGGCAGCGCTCTGTGGTGGTCGAGCATTGTTTTGAGCTCTGTCGTGTCATTTCCTACTTCATAGTTCAGTGAAGCCCCCTCATCTTGTGAGTCCACAGAAAGAGGCGCTACCTTTTAAGCAAATAATAACATGTAACGTGGTCTTGTATAAGTTAATTTTATGTGAATGAGCTTTAAAAATTAACTCCAAATCCATACTGTCACATTGATGATTTATTAACTTGCTAGACAACGAATAATTACCCACACCCTGCGGCTCTTGTGTCTGAGGCACCTCTTCTGCCAGACGGACTTCTCCGGGCTGCTTGTTGGATGTACTTGCTCTGGAAGTTTTATTCTCCGTTCCTTCTTAACTCCCATGGAGATGGAGCCTTTATTTTTATATCACAGGGACAATTGTTATTGTTGTTGTTGTTATTTGGATTCCAGCTGCTATTCCCACGGTCTGGTTTCTATTACCGAACAGAAACAGTGCTTTGTTTTAGATGGAGCCAGCATTCTTACTACATATTCATTTAGTAGAGAATATAATTTTCATTTATGATATTTATTATATTCACTTTTGCACTAAAATATTATATTCACTTTCATTGCAAAATAACTTTGCATGGGCTTTCTGTCTTGTCTGGTGATTCAAACATTAGACGAATGACTGGCCTAGTCACTTTTAATTCCCTTAGACCTTGAAGTCTGTTACTGCACAGCAACTTTAATGCAGGGACACTGTCTTGAGTGCCGTTGCAGTTGTGTACATTATATGGGAGGAAAAGCTGTCTTTGCCTTTAAGGAGCTTAGAATCTCACTGTCGAGTTAATACCTGTGTTTTGTGTGTGTGTGTGTGTGTACAGAACAGTTTAAAATCGTGTATGTTTAATTGCAGAATAAACAACACAACCCATAAATGCCTGGGATGTTAAGTCAGAGGACGACCCGGGGCAGAAGTAGAATGAGAAAGAGCACACGTTGTCATCCTGTGTGGGGGAGGGCCAGTACAAGAGCCATCCACACAGGACAAAGGGGGACGCATTAGCAGGAATGTCAGCAAAGAGACCAGCCTCGCAGTGAAAGCTGTTGGGTCTTTTTTTTTTTTTTAACTGTTGCTAAGTTAGGAACTATTGCAGTTTTATCAACAATGGCATTCCTTTCTGCTATTGCCAGCATGGTGTCTAGAGTTGGAAGTTTTGCAAAAAACTAAGGTGCCACCAGTAATTACGTTTTAATGTTGCAGGAGAGTACAATTTTAATGGAAAAATTCTCATTCGTGTCATGAGCTACGTCTGTTTGAAAAACAGGAGGAACGGAACAGCCTTCTGAGGTGTCTTTTTGGAGCAGCTAGGTGTTGGGGAATTCTTTCCAGTGCTGTAGCTCTGTCTGAGTCTGCAGCAGATTCTGGCCCTTTGTTCCTGTTGAGCTTGCAAGGATCAAGGTCACAGTGAGGTTAAGACTGTCTTGCTGTGTTGGTATTGAATCTTGCTCTCCTTTCATTTTTATTCTGGTGTTAGAACAGTAATTCAAAGTGGATTAATTATTTTTTAATTTGTTTAAATAAAATTAAAAATAACAAGTTTATACCAGAAAAAAAAATTTAGATTTCCTACAAAGGGAAAACAAAGCACTGTAATTTCTCTCCATCATCTACGACCTAAGTTTTAGAATACGTCTATAATTTAGTGTGTTATTGACTGTGAAATCTGTGAGAATGAAAATCCCAAATACTGAATTTCAGCGTGTAATAATTTTCAGTTGTAGAAATGTACATTAATAGTGCATCGTTTTGTTTGGAAGTATCAAACAAGCTGAAAACATGACTGTGATTTATTTATTTTTAAATTTCTCTCTATTGTTGAAAGTATTCCAGATGTCCTGTCCCCTCTCACCCTCTCCATCCTGACCCCGTCCTCCCAGGCCTTCACCGCACTGTTGTCTGTGTCCGTGGGTTATGCTTATATGCCTATAAGTTCTTTGGTATATTGAAACCTTTATGTACGTCTTCATTCAGATTTTCTAAAATCGCCGTTTAAAAAATGCTTAGTAATCATGCTAAAAGTCTTTGGTATGTGTATTTTCTTTTTGCCCTGGCTTATTTTTGAGGCGAAAGCTAGACTCCTGGTTGAGAATGTTGACTCAGAAGGAAGGCAGGGGAGGGTGGGGGTTAGGGGAGAGATCAACCAAAGGGCTTGTGTGCATGAACATCGGCCTAACCAGTGGACACGGACACCAGTGGAGGGGGGCATGAGTAGGGGTGGGGGGCAATGGGAGGATAAGGACATATATGTAATGCCTTAATCGATAAAGAAAAATAAAAAAAAGGAACAGATTGCAAGAGCAATGAAGGGAGGAACGGAGCCTGACAGAGACAGCTCTGCCGGGGAACAGAGCTCACTGTGAGTGTGTAACGTGTGCATCGCCATAGAACTGTGCTGAAGTCTATTCCGTGCAATTCTAAATGTTTCGTACTTGGTATCTTCAAGTCTGCATTAAGTTTCTTACACTATGTGACGCCTGGAGAAACGTGGACGATACCTTACGTTTCTTTCCTACTCTCTGAGCACCTCGGATTGGGCCACTGCAGGACTATTTCTCAATGCAGCGTTTCCTGAGTTCCTGCAAAGGCCACAGCAAGAACCCACTAAATACATTTGCACCATTGAATCATTTTTATTGGAGAAAATAAACGGAAACAACGGAAATTTGGTTTTAATGTTAGACGATATGAGACTTCCTCCCACCTTTTTACCTCATGGAGGTGTGATTTACTCGTTTTGACAAGGCAGGACTTGCTGGTGAAACACAGTGTGGTGTGCGCTGTGAGTTTGCAGAGCTTTCGGTGCCGTGCAGACGGCACGGGGACTCCTCCATCGCCTCGATGTCACTGTTTCTCTTCTTGTTCGCTTTCGGCAGATCAAATAACACAAGAAGACATTGAAGGCATCTTACAGAAGTTTACTGGGAATATAATGCAGGTACCTCCCCTGTAAGTTCCGTTATTACATTTGAGCAAACGTCTAGCTTTATTTTTCAATGGTTGACATCACTTTAATTAAAAAAAAAAAATTTGCTTTTTAAAAAATGGATGGCGAGACAGGTTTTAAACTTGGCATAGCAAATGATAATTTTGCTTCCAAGGGAAAGACTTCAGCATTTCAGCAGGCGATGAATAAACATTGTTTTGGATCGTTATTGTTGAAATAAATTAAGCATTTGTATCCACAAGAACTGTTTTCTTCTCTGTGATGGTTCCAAGGGTTTTGCAGTCTAATGAGATTGGATCTCGCGCGGCCGAGATCTGGTGAGGAGATTGCTTGCTTATTTGTTTTCAGGGACGTTTTGATAGCTTCTCCGAGAAAAGGAATGTCATTGGGATGGCAATTGTTTCAAGGGAACATAGTGGAGATCCTTGTGAGCGGAGGCCTTGTGCCCTTAACCCAGGGTGAGGTCTAGCGGGGACGGGAGCAGGCCCCCTCCACGAAGAGGGCGAGAGAACGGAATGGACAAGCCTGCTCACCGGGCGCCAGGCTGGGCCCTGTGGCCTCAGAGAAGTTCGGGAGCTTTATCCTGACCCCCTTGTGGAGCAGATGAGAAGAAATGACCAGTTCGTTTTTCTTAAGAAGGCCTTTCAGTTCAGAGCGCGGCTAGCCATCCTCTCCGTGCTGTGATCTGGAATTAAATTCTGTCTTTTTTTATTCTTCATTCTTCTTTGCAAGCTATTCCGCATTAAAGAAGGATGGACAGAGACTTTCCACTTTGATGAAGCGAGGGGAAGCAGTAGAGGCAAAACCTGCCAGGCCAGTCACTGTGTACAGTCTCTCCCTTCAGAACTTCCAGCCACCGTTTTTCACGTTGGGTAAGACAGAGGAATTCAAAATCGCTTGTATGTATGCGTACCGTTACTTTGTATCCGGCTACTTTTGTGTGATATCATGGATCAGATCCCTAGGATATTGGGGAGTTTTAAAATTCAAATTTATGGAAGGTTAGGACTTGTTAGTACCTTTTGATAACACATTTAATGAGGAAATCTACAGATGGAGGTTCAGAGATACCTTTTTAAATATATTGTATTATATTATCCTATCTAATAAAAGAGTAATATGCAAATTGTCCGTCACTCCAAGACACAAGATGGCCGTCCCCATGTGGTCAAAGATCCTGCCCCCATGTGGACACAAGATGGCCAGGAGGGGAGGACAGTGGGAGGTTCCAGGACAGTGGGAGGTTCCAGAGAGGGCAGTTGTGAGCCATCAGGCCAGCAGGGGAGGGCAGTTGGGAGGGACCAGGCCTGCAAGGGAGAGCAGTTGGGAGTGACCAAGCCTGCAGGGGAGGGCAGTTAGGGGTGACCAGGCCAGCAGAGGAGGAAAGTTGGGGGCGACTGGGCCTGCAGGGAAGGGCAGTTGGCAGTTGGGGGGACCCAGGCCTACAGGAGAGAGTAGTTTGGGGGGACCCAGGCCTGCAGGGGAGTGAAATTGGGGAGGGGGGACCAAACCAGCAGGGGAGAGCAGTTAGGGGCAATGAGGCTGGCAGGGTAGGGCAGTTAGAGGTGACTGGGTCAGCAAGGGAGGGCAGTTGGGGGTGACCAGGCCATCAGAGGAGGGGAGTTGGGGGCAACCAGGCCTGCAGGGAAGGGCATTTTGGGGGGGATCCAGGCCTGCAGGGGAAGGCAGTTGGCGGGGGAACCAGACCAGCAGGAGAGAGCAGTTGGGGCAATGAGGCTGGAAGTTAGGGCTGTTAGAGGTGACTGGGTTGGCAGGGGAGGGCAGTGGGGGTGGGGGAGGCTTACAGGGAGAGCAGTTGGGGGACCAGGCTATCAGGGGAGGGCAGTTAGGGGTGACCAGACTGGCAGGGGAGGGCAGTTAGACATCAATCAGGCTGGCAGGTGAGTGGTTAGGGGGTGATTAGGCTGGCAGGCAGAAGCAGTTAGGGGCAATCAGGAAGGCAGGCAGGCGAGCAGTTGGGAGCCAGCAGTCCTGGATTGTGAGAAGGATGTCTGACTGCCTGTTTAGGTCCTAATAAGATCGGACCTAAACAGGCAGTCAGACATCAAGGAGTCCCAGATTGGATAGGTTGTAGGCTGGGCTGAGGGACACCCTCCCCCCATGCACGAATTTATAAAGTTATGAGTAACATACCTTAGATTTCTATGGAGAAGAGTAGGTGAGTATATATTTTCAAAATTTAATGTTTTAAAAATTATCTTATGGATATTTGTTCCCCCATTTTGGCTAGTATCTGGTAGTTGACCTTCAGTATAAAATCCATACTAATTTGTTCTCTTGAAACAAAGCATTTTTAGTTTTAGGACAGGCATGTAGGAGTGTTGTAATTTTTTTCACCTTCTTTGTTGCGGGCAAGTAACTGTTAAAAATCATGGAAATGATGCATGAGGCAGAAATGCATTATTGGACACAGGGCACATTTTAATTCAGGATATCAGTTTGAATTTATCTAACAAATTTCAAAACAAAAAAGTTTGTTTTGCTTGTTTGAAAATTTTATGACCTCCTAGTTGCAGAAAGTGGTCGCTAAAGCCCTGAACCATACAAGGGCTGTCGTTTGGGGTTCTTGGGCTTCCTCGAATTGAGCCTCCTAATTTCGTGGCGCATACCAAATAGGATTCCTTTCATTTCCCAAAACCGTTTTTCCTGAACTTTGTTGCTTTAACGTGCTATCCGGCAGAGTGTGGTTTTTATACAATTAAAAAAAAAGTCACTGCTTTCCTTTAGTTTCCAGATTTTAAAATGTCAGACAAATAATGAGGAAAACACACTCATAGAAATGTTGGTCCATCCCATGAAAACGCAGCAGCTGAGTTGGCACAGGAGGCACTATCTGTGGAAGGAAGAAAAACTCAGGTTTTTCCGATGTCCTTGTCGCTGTAAACGCCTCAGTTTGTCCACTGGAGGTTGTGATAGGCCAAAAGCGTTGTCTTTGCACCAAACCCAAAAATAGTGCATGAATGTTGACCTATTTACATCTGATCTAGTGCTCATTTTTTATCTCAGTTCTGGCCCCTGTCCTTGAGCTAATGGGAAAAAAATAAAGAATTAAACTCGCCAGGTAGTAAGTTCGGATTAATTCCCTTAACTAGCTTTATTTGTATGATATGACTGGAAGCAGCTGGAATAGATCATGTTTTAAGGGTGAATAACAATAATCCAGAGCCCTGCTCTTCACCAATAAACTTGTGTTATGCTGTGTTATGAAGATGTTTAAATATGCATTTAGTTTTAGAACATTATGTAATTTCAGTTATTTCATGATTTCTGTAGGAATAGTTCCAAGAAAACACAAGAACCCTGAGCTGTCCGTGTAGTGTAATACTCCAGACGTGGTCCCCAAAAAAGGACTTTTGCTTGTTTGTTGTCATTGTTGAGAGCACAAATCTGAAACTGTGTTTAGAATCTGCAGCTGATGATAGCAAGGCTGAGATGGCTAACCATTTCAAACCCATTAAATGAACAAGACACAGAAATGGGAAAATACTTTTTAAAATCCTCAGCTCATGTTCGCCAAGATGAGCTTTCTACTTAAAACCTATTAAATGAACAAGGCTGAAGTATTAAGGTGGTGTGACTTGCCAGTTAATTTAAAATGTGTTCGTGAGTGTCTGCTGTTTGCTTTCTCCGCGCTCTGACTTTTCAATCCCGCAAACACATACGCCACCAGATGAATAATTTATGTTTCAGCACATAAATATTTTATCGCCCGATTGTTTGCATAGCGCATTTTTCCATTTGTTTAGAGGCATCTTTTCTATGTAAAGTGGGTTTCATAGGAGGTTAGCAATTTACCATGTCACTGTTAACATTCCAGATGTTGAGTGTGGAGGAGGTTTTTATATCAGAAGCTTGGTCAGTGACATTGGCAAAGGTAAGCATAAATGTATTGTGAATTACCATCTAGAGAGTAATAGTCCTTCTTTGATGAGAAGAGGGAATTTCCTATTTGTCATATCTTTGAGTGCTGGCCTATGAACTCGCTCTTGCTGCCTCCGGCTTCGGAAGCATCCGGGGTTTATGGCACATGATTATCAGCTTCGGCAGCTGCAGCAAAACATTTGTAATGAGAGGAGAGAGAGAGGGACAGAAAATGACGATGGGAATGATGAGTGGAAGGACCAACATTTTTTTCCCAAGTACAAAATAACTGAACCCAAAGTAGGGGGAAGAAAAAAAAGATGTGTCCTGTTGGGGGGGGTGGGTTTCCCTCTCCTTCACATAGCCAGCGTAGAGAAGAGTAGGGTCCAGTTACTGAGTAGAGGGGCTGGGGATTGAGAAATAATAGAAAAAATAGATGACACAGAAGTAGAAATAAAGCTGGGGCTGGGTGGAATCCTCTGCTCTCTGATGGAGAGACAGGGAATTCCAACCCAAACGCAGCGTGTTTATTTATACTAAAATAGAAAGGGGTTTCACATGAAAAGACAAAATCAAAGGAGCTTAAGTGGGCCCAGGCCCCACTTATTCCCTCATTCCCAGGGCTCAGCTGAATCTACATTTTTAAGGACTCTACCTCCGACATATGAAGCAAGTTAAAAGTCAGTACTGATAACTCATCCAGCCTTTTTGGTGGATGTGTTTCCAAGACGTGGCTCTGGTGCCTTGGATTCAGCTGACACTGATTTAAAGAATGCTCAGGTGCCTTCCCTTGGGGCCGGCCCTCCACAGTGTCCTTCCAGAAGTTATTTTCATTGGTGCAAGTTTTAAAAACTTGAAGCCACAGTCTTACAAAGAGCCAGGAAGTTGCAGTTCTGGCTCCAGTGTTTGCCGGCAGTGGTGACACTGGACAGGTCATGTTACTTCTTCTGCCAAATGCGAGTCCTAGTGACCTCTCCAGGTTGCCTCGGGGGTCAAATGAGAAAAGCGTGTGTAAGTTCCTTGTGGACCTTAAAGCCATCCATAAGGTGAGTTGTTAAATAGTATTTTGCTCTTTCATCGTTTTTTAATCCCAGGGATCTTGGTTCTCATGTGGGATTATTGCAACTTTACATGGGAGTGATTTTGAGAGGCTTGCATCGAGTTCTTCTCTCATTTGGAAGTGCAGCCTGCAGTAGGTGGGCGATTTATCCTGTGGCTTTCCCTTCTCCCGCTGCTACAGAGCTCTCTTCCTGTGCCAACGTGCTGGAGCTGACCCGGACCAAGCAAGGCCCCTTCACGCTGGAAGAGCACGCCCTTCCCGAAGACAGATGGACCATCGATGACATCGCTCAGTCCCTGGAGCATTGCTCATCTCTCCTCCCAGCAGAGCTGGCGCTGAAAAAGCCGAAGCCTGAGGCGTCTCAGGAACACAGCTTGAGCTGCGAATACATAACTCTGAACGAGACGAAGGGAGAAGACGCTGAAATGAAGACGTGTTAACGTTGGCGTGCGTCCTCGTTTCTTGGTTGACGTCTGAATCCCCTGTACACAGTGACAAGCTACCGGCAAAGGACAATTCCACCCCCACCCCCTTTTTTTTTGGCATGAAAGAAAAATGTCCATCATTTACAGTTTCGAGAGGGTACGATTTTATCTGCTATCCAGGATAAGTAGCCTTGCAGTTGTTCAGTTCTTTGCCATACTGTGAATGTTCTGGAATATTACTATGTGGTTAGATTGGATTCGGAAAAATCAGCTGTCTGATTTTGATCTTGCTTCAAGTCTTTTCCTGTGAAAATGCTGGACACATTTTCTAATCAGAGAAAAATGACATGTTTCTTCATCATCACAAAAGTTAATGTCAAAGAATGTTACTTTGAGTTGCTTTTGGCTCCGGTGGCTCTGTTGTATTGAAATTCTTTCACTATGTTTGAAAAGGCTGTTATTTAACTCAATTTTTATGTTTTGGAGAGTTTGCCATTATTAAGAACATTTCTTTGATAAGGATGCATTTATTTGGTAATAGCCATGTTTGTTTAGATCTTGGACATTAATAAACTTTTAAAGTAAATGTTTATAATTATACCAAATTATTGCTGCTGCCACTTAAGGGATGTCAATACAGAACTAAATGTTTAAATTCACCTCTACTGTTAGTACATTGGAATAGCCCAATAGCTTATATTTTGGGAGCTATGAAGTCTTTTTCTGATATTTTTAACAGTTGAACACCCTGTACTATGTTACTAAATAATAGTTTTTAAAAAGTAAGCTAAAGAATGTATCGTCAATTAAAAATGTTTTTATTCTTTAATATTTATTTACACCTTTTGAAGGCATTGTTTTTTAATTTGCTTTCAGATGATATTTATAGCCTTTGAGATAGTCCCCGTGCATTTCCAGCTAATCTCTTTTGCTCTAAATATTTAAAAAGTTATTCTCAAACATTTTCATTCTAATAGCCTATTGATGCCTGGCCAGTGTTGCTCAGTGGTTAAGCATCAATCTGTGAACCAGTAGGTCATGGTTCAATTCCCTGCCAGGACAATCCCTAGTGCGGGGCTTACAGGAGGCAGCCAATCAGTGATTCTCTGTCATCATTGATGTTTCTCTTTCTCCCTTCCTCTCTGAAATCAATGAAAATATATATTTTTTTAAAAAGACAAGTAGCCAACTGAAAATTTTCTCTCCCTTGTTAACAATTTTGAAAGTGTAATAACATTACAAAATAGCAGATTTCCTATGTAATGAGAGTTTCATATTTTTGTTATAGAAGAACAATATATTATGCAGCCAATCTGTAGAAATTAGAAATGTTTAAGTCCTGCTTCATTTATTCAATAAATGTAGTTTCAAAAGGAGGAATCATTAAAAATTTTCATAGCATAAGAGTGTCTTGATTTTTATGGATTGCATTTCTCTTAAGGTGGTTGCCTACTTGCAACGTCTAACCTGGAAATTTTCAATATGAAAATTAATGTGATTTTCTTTACGGCTGACGTGTTAGAAACTCAATGTAAAAATGCATATGCTTCAGGAGAGCATTTTCATCACTTCAGCCACATATTTTAAAGGAAAATATTAAAAGTAATTCTTAGTATGACACAGAACATTATAAGGAAAAGAGTTTGACATCTCGAGGTAATAACCTAAAATGCCAAACACACACTTGTAAATTCAAAGTTTACAGTTTTACTTATTCCTCTCTAGTGGCCTGCAGATTGGCAGCCACAAGTGTCAGTGGCTGCTTATCTGTTGGAATGGTACAGGCTAGGGTATGTGTTCACGCATTGCAGTGATGGTGCCAATAGAGGCATAAGGTGCCCATAGAGGACATTTACAGGGGCATTTCTGTTCTACATCTCAACTTAAAAATGGGCGTGTATGATTTACTAATGGAGAAGAGTAGAGACTTTGAATAGACAAGAGGCTTTAAAATAGTAATGATCTTTTTCTTTTATATTGAAAACATTGAAGGAAATTGTGCCAAATGGGAAAATTCCCCATAATCCTCACCATCCTGGTGCAGTGACTTCAGAACTTCAATTTTGCATTAATATTATCCCTTTTGTTTGCATAATTACAATCTTAAAATACGTAACGATTTTTAATTGGCTGGTTTTTTTCACTTCATTTTATTGGATATGTAATTAGTTTTGATCATTATTATTTTAAGCAAGACTTAATATTCAGTTTATTTAAACTATTTTCTATTACTGAACACTGAAGTTATTTTCAGTTTTATTAGGATAAGTTCCTGGGAGTGGGATTATTAAGTGGAATAATATGAACAATTTTATAATTCTTAATATGTTTGCCTATTGCTTTCCCAAAGAGATGTAACATTTTAGTGTTGCCGTTTCAATATTATCAGTTCACTAAAAGTTTATAACTTTTTGGGTGGGGATTTGATACATTGTTGCTGCTAAGTTAGAGTTTAAAATTGCTCTAATTTGCTTTTATGTGACTTTTCGTGTACCCTGTTCATTTTTATAAATAAATGTCTTATGGTTTCTTTATACATTTGTATGAGTTATTTATGTAGGTAATACTTAGTAGAAGTATTTTCATGGCCTGTATGTTGTTTTTTAATTTCCATGGTTTAATTTTTGCTTAATAATTTTTCAGATTTTATAGTTATCACATTTATGAATATGAATAGTTAAAATTTATTTAAACTTTAAAATAGTATTCATAGCTCTTGCAAGGTGCTGAAACTGATCAAGATGATCTGAACATTTTAAGACTCATCCAAAAACAAATTAGTTTCCTCTCAAGAGTCTACTATTTAAGTAACAACTTTATTTTTCATTTTAATCTAATTGTCAAATACATGTTTCTTACATATTGCTAGGCCTAGAAACTAGGAGCTGATTTCCTTTGTGTCTAGGACTCCCAGAATTTGTAAACTGTCATTTGGGGTCTTTACAAATTAATTACCATCTTGGTTGTTTTCATCTTACCTGCTTTTCAGATGCCTGCCTCTTCCTCCCATGCTATTTAGAACTGAAACAATTCATATTTCCTCTGAGTTTATTTTTCCTTGCAACCATGATGAGTATTCTAATGTGTTTTTTACAGCCTTGAGTTCCTCCATGACTGGACTGAGCCTCCAAGAAAGGATTGAGCTTTTTCACATCTCTCCAGAGTCTAGGACAGTGGTCGGCAAACTGCGGCTCGCAAGCCCCTGGAGTGTGCCCGACCCTGTTGAAAAAACTTGCCACACCTGAGGATGATTGCCTGGGGGAAATCGAGTTGGAATCCTATTAGTCTATAGACAGGTGGTCTGTGGAGGCTTTGAGTCTTTGCCTGATCCAATTACTCAGAAACAGCCTTTAACACTGTCCTGCAATAGTGATTGAGAGGTATAGAGGATCTACCTGAAACATAGTCACAAAACCAAACAGACAACCATATGAAGAAACAAACACCCCCCAAATGAAAGAACAAGTGAATTCTCCAGAAGAAGAGATAAGCCCCTTGAGTGTGCCCTACCCTGAGCAGAGATGAGAAATTTATCTAGAGCAGAGTTCAGAGTAATGATGTTAAAAATGCTCAACAGAATGAGACAGGATATAGGAACTATGAAAAAAACAGTCTGAGATAAAGAATAACATAACATGAAGAACACATTAGAAGGAATACACAGCAGATTAGGTAAAGCCAAGAATCAAATCGGTGAATTAGAAGACAGAGTTGAAAATATTACTCAATTAGAGAACCAAAAAGAAAAAAAACAATTAAAAACAGGAGGACAGCTTAAGGGAGCTGTGGGACAATGGGATATGTAACAATAGAGTAGTTGGTGTGCTGGAAGAGGCAGAAAGGGAGAAAAGAATAGAGGTGTTTGAAGAAATAATGGCAGAAAACTTCCCTAACCTGGTAAAGGAAAAAGTCACACGAGTTCAGGAGGCAAAGAGAAACCCAAGCAGACCTACACCCAGACACATCGAAATTAAAGACAGAACATTAAAGGCAGTAAAAGAAAAGAAAACTGTTACCTACAAAGGAGTCCCCATAAGGCTGACATCTCATTTCCCATCAGAAACTCTACAGGCCAGAAGAGAATGGCATAAAGTACTCAAGGTGATGAAAAGCAAGGATCTGAGACCAAGATTACTTTCTATATCCAGCAAGGGTATCATTCTAAATAGATGGTCAAATAAAGAGCTTCCCAGACAAAAAACAAAACAAAACAAAACAAAAAAAGGCTAAAAGAGTTCATCACCACCGAGCCAGCATTACAAGAAATGCTAAAGGGATTGCTGTAAGGCAGTGGTTGGCAAACCACAGCTTGTGAGCCAGATGTGGCTCTTTGGCCCCTTGAGTGTGGCTCTTCCACAAAATATCATGGCCTGGGTGAGTCTATTTTGAAGAAGTTGTGTTAGGAGAAGTTTAAGCTTAAAAAATTTGGCTCTCAAAAGAAATTTTAACCGTTGTACTGTTGATATTTGGCTCTGTTGACTAATGAGTTTGCCGACCACAGCTGTAAGGGATTGCTGAGAAGAAGAAACAGAGAAACCTAGCCATACAGAATTAAAATGACTATAAATAAGTACCTCTCAATAACCCTAAATGTAAATGGATTAATTGCTCCAACCAAAAGTTGTAGGGTAGTTGAATGGATACAAAAACATGACCCAACTATATTCTGTCTACAAGAGATCCACCTCAAAACAAAAGACACAGGATGAAAGTGAAGGGATGGAAAAAATTTTTCCATGCAAATGGGAAAGAAAAAAAAGCTGGAGTAGCAACACTCACAACCGACAAAATAGACTTTAGAAGCATCATGCTAGGTGAAATAATCCAATCGGAGAAAGATAAATTACATTTGTGGAATATAATGAACATAAATTGATGAACAAAAATAGAACCAGAAGTACTCCTGTTATTTGCAGATTTTTAATATTTCCTACAACTTATGTGATATCATACTATGTTAGTACAGTTTTGGTAATATGCTTAAAATCCTTATATTCTTAAAATAATGTTTATTGCATGTAATTATATATAAGATCATTTTTCTTGAATAATTAGTGTTTGTTGCATGTAACATATTTAAAATAGATTTTTCTTGAAATATCAATGTTTATTTAATACAAACAAATATTTTGAGATAATAGGATTCTGAAACATTTTTTTAAAAAACCCAAATTCTCATGGTTTATGGACTCAGAGTATACGTTTTAAAAAACGCTTTGTCAGACATTATTTTGGTAGGAAGATTTGAGCTGAAACAAAGAGTAACCTGGCAGCAAAGATAATTAAGTGGTGCAACAGGCTTTTGATGCCAATAAAAAAAAATCTTTAGGGAATGTAGATGCTCCCCTTTTGTATAGTAAGTGTACTAAAGTATATTTAGTAGACACAGACATACTAGTACAGACCATTGATGTTAGTAAAAGCCTTTTACTTCCATCATCTCCCTTGACCAGCCAACTATCCTGTGAGGTATGAAGGATGGGTCTGCATCTTATTTTGGTGAAGGTCTTGAAGTGGCTTTGAGTGCTAGGTAACTTGCCAAGAGTCACATGGCCAGAGTGGCAGAACTGGGTGTCTGCTATGCCTGTGACATCTGGAGAAAAGTGATCAGAAGCACAGATGTTTAGCGGGAGAAATGAAACACTTGCTGTAATGCCGAAAAATAACTGGAAATGAAAGCAGAAAACAAGACATTTGTTTCTGTTGTAACAGGACAGAAAAGAAGGCTCTTGTGGTTTGGGATTGAGCATTCAGAGAAGTGGGGAGAGCACTCTTGGAATACGGCATCTGCTTCTGGCTACTCGTGACTGGGCTTATGGAAACCAGCTGGATGATGTTCAAAGACAAGCTCCAAAATGATGAAGGGGCTGATGGCATTGATTAACAAGGAAAGCTTGAAAGAATTAAATTCGCACCACTCAGCCAAGCAAAGACTGAGGAAAAACAAGGTAAATGTCTACAAATATCTGAAACATGTCACTATTTAAAAAAAAGAGAGATTAATTAGCATAATGTATTACACTAAGTAGTAATCGAATGAAAATTTAAGCTGAGTATGAAGAAAAATTTCCCGGTAATTTATTAAGGTTTCCTGTTGCAAAGCCTTTCTCTAGAGAAGCCATAGAAATCTCAAGCCTTAGAATTTCTAAAACTTTCCTGGGGACTCGGTATTTGATGATGTCAGAGAATTGTTATTCATTTGGTCAGGTGTGATTATGGTGTTGTGCTTATAAAAGAATGTCATTTTTTTAGACATACCATGAAATGTAGGGATAGAAGAACATGATAGAAGAGATTTGCTTAACAAGGAAAGGAGAGGAAGGAAGAAAACAGAGGGAGGGAAGGAAGAATGAGAAGAAAAAAAGAAAAGGAGAGAGAGAATGAAAAAAAAAGGATAGATGAAGCAAGTGTGGTAAAAAGTTGATTATGTTGAATCTGAAAAGAGATCCTCTGTCAGTTCATTTTCCTTTTTCTTTTTATGTATGTTTGGAAACTTTATCAGAAAGAATGTAAATTACATTTTCCTGAGCAGAGCTCCTGAGTGTGTTAACCCTGGCTTCCCTGATTACTGCCACACACCAGACCAGGGCCCATGGTGGTAGAGATACACATCTCACTCTGGAGATGTGGATTGGATTGGGCCAGTGGTCAGCAAACTCATCAGTCCACAGAGCCAAATATCAGCAGTACAGCGATTGAAATTTCTTTGGAGAGCCAAATTTTTTAAACTTAAACTTCTAACGCCACTTCTTCAAAATAGACTCGCCCAGGCCGTGGTATTTTGAGGAAGAGCCACACGCAAGGGGCCAAAGAGCCACATGTGGCTCTCGAGCCGCAGTTTGCCGACCATGGGACTGGGCTAAAGGACTCTTTTCTAAAGCTGTAGGTAAGAATCTAATAAAATCCTTAGGCTCATAGGCCACTAGAAGAGGGGTTAATTTATAAAGGAAAGTGAAAGATTTCAAAACCGAGCAAACATCTATGAAGCTCAAGTTTCAAAAAGATAAGTTTGTTTTTTATAAAAAAAAACCACCTTTTCTCCATTACCTTCTCATCTTGCAGGTGAATGTTGAGGGCAGGAGATTCAGGGAGCATTTGGAATGTATGTTCTACCTGCTTTTTGTTTGTTTGTTTGTCTGCTTGCTTGTTTGAGGAATATAAATATGTTATCTGAATTTCACTGTTGGCAATCAAGCAAGAAATAGAGACCCAGGATCTCAGACCTATCATGTGTGAATTTCTCCGGAGTATACAGCTAGGCTAAAAAGTAGCTCTGTAAAGGGGCGCAGCTGTCTGAAAAGGAAGCAGAGGCTGAATGGTGGCGAAGGTTGGTTGAGTCTCTATCTCATGACCAGACATCCTTTCTCCAGCTCAGGGACTGTCTTATCTCGGGCCCTTATCATCTCTTACCTGGGTTATTGCCTAGTGGCCGTAACTAGGCTTCCGTACCTCCATTCTCTTCCTGGTGTCATCATCCTCCACCTTGACCCCAGAGTGGCCCTTCTGAGACGCAGCTGATGGTGACATTCCTCTGTTTAAATTCTTAGACTCTAGATAAAGTGTGACGGGGACTTGCCCGGCATGTAGGCATTCTCCAATGAAGACCTAGTTGAACGCATGCGATCTCACTGCTCCCTCTCTCCCCGTTGCCTTGTCTGTGCCTTTGTAGTGACTTAACCTTTGCTCAGCAGGTGGCGTTGCTCCCTTCTCCACCCAGCAATTTTTCAAGACTTGAAGTTTGTAGTCATGAAGTCTTTTTTGCTGGCCTGCTCAGAATGAACTCCCCCCAGTTGTCATGGACCTCCTCCACAGGTTCATGGCCATACTTAGCACCCCATCTTTTATTTTTTTAATATATTTTTTTGATTTTTTTTTTTTTACAGAGAGGAAGGGAGAGGGATAGAGAATTAGAACATCCATCAGCTGCGTCCTGCACACTCCCTACTGGGAATGTGCCCACAACCAAGGTACACGCCCTTGACCGGAATTGAACCTGGGACCTTTCAGTCCACAGGCTGACGCTCTATCCACTGAGCCAAACTGGCTAGGGCACTTAGCATCCCATCTTAATCATCTGTTTATATGTCTTCCCTACAAGATAGTGGGCTCTTTGAGAGCAACTTCTATGTTTTCATCTTTATTTCCCCAGTGCCTTGTGAATTCTGGGCATTCCTTATCATCAGATAGACCTTGGGAGCTACGATGTGCCAAGAACGGGAAGGAAGTGGGCACTCAAGTTTGAGTGAATAAAGATGCCATTCATTCAGCATATATGTATTGGCTGTTTCAAGCAGATTGTCCAGCTGCTCTCCCATCTGTAGTTCAAGGAGAACACAGTACACAGAACCAGAGATTTATCTCCTCTCCAAGCTGACCTTTAACCTGCAGCTGGTCATTGACGGGGAAACACTTGCCCTCGTTTCTGTGTTGTGGATATGTAGCGGGGATACATGCTAGAACGATTTATCCCGCTATCCCGAGCTGCGTCTCAGCGTCAAGAATCTATGAAAGAAACAAGATGATATACAACTTACTCTAATTTGCGGCTGCGTTGTTTATTTGTTTCCTCTTTAAGGAGGAGGTGGAATTGGATTGTTTGTTTGGTTTCCTCTTCAATAAGAAGCATCTTAATATAACTAGTCTGGACATCTGTCCCATTTTTAAAAATTACAAGTTTTGATCACTGCTAAATTGTACAGATCCCATTCTGTCTGCTCTGCATACATTTGCATTTATAAAAGCACAAGCAGACTAAAAGTCTTTCTAATGCAATCCCCTAAATGCATAAAGTATTAGATTGCCTTTCCCCAATTGGTTCATGCATTGCTAAGGGCTTTAAAGGATCATTGATTTGAATTATTTAAAGTGTACAGCAAGTTGAGTTTCCTTTTTTTTTTTTTTCCCTTAAAGAACCTTTGGGGACATTGCTTTAATTTTTTTTTATGTTAAATCTCATTTTTCTTTGAAAGTAAGAAGTTAAAATTGTATTCACGTGAGTTCCCAAAGTCTCAGATTTTCATTGTGTTTTTAAACCATCTAGGCAATATTTGATTCTAATGCTACATTACTGCTGAAAATTGGGCTGACATTGCTAGGTTGAAAATATAGTTATAACTGCTTATGATTATTCTAATGTATTTTCTTTCCCTTCTCGGGAGCTGATGCAGATGAAATCAAAGACTAAGGGAGAGACCCGGTCTGGAATATAAGGCAGCCTGGATTTTCGTTGATGTTTCTGAAATTTCATTGGCTGGTTTGGACTTACATTCAGTCAGTGCAGTCCCAGACCGAACATTTTAACTGTGAAATTTATTGTTGTTTTTTGTGTTGGTTTTTTTTTTTTGACGACCTACTCTTTCCCCATGGAAAGGCAGTTGGGTCCCGTCACCACAGTTTGTGATGGCAGTGTCTGGGTGAATGAAATTAGTTTGTGTTATGCTTAGAACGCTTGCCAAAAAACGGAGACTTGTTTGTGATGTCTAGTGTGGCTTCCTATAGCAAAGAGTGTAATGTCATTCATTTGCCCGGACAGTGCTCCAGTGAAAACACGGAAGTCTCATCCACACAAGGCAGTCGTGTGATGTAAAACAGTGCAGGGCCCGGCCCGCGTAGCTCAGGGGCTGAGCATCCAGCTGTGAACCAAGTGGTCACGGTTCGGTTCTCGATCCGGGCACACGCCCAGGTTGTGGGCTCCATCCCCGGTGTGGGGCAGGAAGCAGGCGGTCAGTGATTGCCCCTCATCATTGATGTTTCTACCTCTCTCCCTTCCTCTCTGAAATCAATAACAATACGTTTAAAAAAAGATTAAGGGGGGAGGGTTAATAGGGTGACCATGTAACTTATCATCTGGATCCAGATGCCTTTGAGAATAAAAGGGAGATGCTAAAATAATGAAGAGACATTAATTGGTCTACGGCAGGCACACACGAGGACCACCCAGGGCAATCAAGATTGCCCCTGCTGCCCTAACTAGGAAGGTTGCCTCCACCATCTTTGTTATGATGTGGTGGTGTCTGTTTGATTTGTTTGCCTTATTAACCTGCCACAGGCCACCTTGGGGAGGTGACACAGGTCATCTTATTCCTCTAGTATTTCAGTTTTCAAAGTTTGGTAACTATGACCTGGCTAAGTACCAGAGTCTGCGTTTCTGGGGTTCCTGAAATACAGCATAACCAGAATCTATGATTCATTCCATAGAAGTTTCCAGATCAGAAAACGCTTTATGCACTCCCCTGCCCCCAAGTCACTTTAATATCACCATCAATACACATGTGGTAAGAGCAGATTGTTTCTGCAAAAAGTTTCCCTATGAAACTTTTGTACCAACGTCCGTCTCCTAGTTTAGTTTTGCTTATGTAAAATGTCACCACTTGAGTTCCCTTCTTTCTCGGCGTGAGTCTGTCCTCTGCATGTCTGGCAGATCAACCTGGAAGGAGGAAAGCCCCGGAGAGGGGGGTCCTGGGACCCCAAGGATAAAGTATTTCCAGGAAAGACTGGTCAATGCTGATAGGGAACTAGTCTGACAGAAACAGAAGTGATCATTGAATCTGGAGAACTTGAGTTTGCTGGAAATCTCAAAAAGAGTGGGTTCAAAAACCACTTGGAATTATTTGCAAGGCTTGTTGGGTATGCGCATTAGTCTAGGCCCGTGGTAGGCAAACCGTGGCTCGCGAGCCACATGCGGCTCTTTGGCCCCTTGAGTGTGGCTCTTCCACAAAATATCACGGCCTGGGCAAGTCTATTTTGAAGAAGTGGCATTAGAAAAAGTTTAAGTTTAAACAATTTGGCTCTCAAAAGAAATTTCAATCGTTGTCCTGTTGATATTTGACTCTGTTGATTAATGAGTTTGCTGACCATTGGTCTAGGCTGAACGAGCAGAATAGCAATAATATTTATTGAACAGCCCAGCAAATGAGGCTCAGTGGTTGAGTGTCAGCCTATGGACCAGAACTCAATTCCTAGTGAAGGCACATGTCTGGGTTCTGGGCTCTATCCCCAGTGTGGAGCGTGCAGGAGGCAGCCGATCAATTATTCCCATCATTAATGTTTTTCTCTTTCTCTCCCTCTCCCTTCTTCTCTGAAGTCAATCCTATCTAATAAAAGAGTAATATGCAAATTTGACTGTACCTTCGCTATGCCCACCAGCCACGCCCATCAGCCATGCCCACCAGCCAATCAAGGAACGTGGGGGCGTGGACGGGGCCTGAGGGGGCCTGAGGAGATGTAGTCCAGGCAGCCTGAGTCACAGGGGGCGTGGCCAAGGTGGATCTGGCTGAGGGGATGTGTGGCTGAGGCGCCCAGGCCTTGGGGGGGCCTGGGGGAGCTTGGGAGGATGTCGCAGAGGTGGCCTGCACCTGGGCGTGTGTGTCCAAGGTGGCCGGGGCTGCAGGGGGGCGTGGCCAAGGCGGCCCAGGCCTCAGGGGACCTGGGGGGCCTGGGGGGGTGTGTCTGAGGCAGCCTGGGCCTGGGTGGGCGGGGCTGAGGCCTATTCTAGCTGGGGGCGAGCCTGCTGGAGCTCAGGCCCTGGCTGGAGGTGTGTGTGTGTGGGGGGGGCGGGGGGGGCCGCTGGGATGGAGCCAGCCATCTGCCCCATTGCAGGATGATGGCTGGGTGCCCAAGGCCTAAAGCCTCAGCCAGAGGGCTCCCAGTATGTGGAGGAAGCAGGTTGGGCTGAGGGATCACCCACCCCCCAGTGCACAAATTTTGTGCACCAGGCCCCTGGTAAAAATATATTTAAAAATACTTATTGAGCAATTACTGTATTTAACCTCACAGCAGCCCTCTGAGGTAAGCACCATATCCCTGTCTTACAGATGATGACATTGGTGCACCAGATGAAGTAAGCAGTTTGCCTAAGGTTACACCACATGATTGGTGCAGAGCTGGGATTTGAACCCAGGCAGTTGGGCCCTAGATCTTACGCTTTTAATTTCTAGACTGATGCTCATAGAAGATTGTGACCCAACAAAAGCCTGTGGAGGAGAGAATTAGGAGCGTTTCCACAGAAGCAAAAGTTAAAGCTGTCACGAGGGGGTGGGGCGGGTGTGAGGACCGTAAGGAGAGAGTAAGGAAAAGCGAGACCTACCAGTAGCAGAGATGGTGAGCTGATTACTGACTGGGAACTAAACCCTTAAAAATACCCATTGATAGAGCTTAGTTCCTTAGACGTCCTGAAAACTCCCATGGCCTGTGAGGAGCACAGGGAGTTCATCTCCTCCCGGAGTGTTGCTTATCCCCACGTGGTAGCAAGTGCTGTGACTGAGCCCAAAGCCATGGGCTGGGTGCTACTTTGTCTCCCAACTCTGTGTCACTCACTCCCAGAGTCTGATCTGTGTCTGTACGCAGACTGACCACGTGCACACGCACAGGAACTCTCTGATTTGCCAGCAAAGAGAGGGCCGGCCAGAGACGAAGCGAGAGGAACAGGGTCAGGTCTTGTCATAAAGGCCAGGAGGTGAGACGTCTGGTCCAAGAAGACAGTGGCTGGAGCTGTTGGACATGGCAGGACAGGGTGCGTCCCAGGGGCTGCTAAGACCGTGCTTGCCTTAGTGATGAAACTAGCATCTGCACAGCAGTTTCTAGAAGTGACAAGCAGAAAACTCGGTGGGAGAACACATTTTCAGTCCTGTAATGGAGAGTAGAACAAGCTAAACCCAAGATCCATTTTTCTTGCTTTCCCGAGAGAACTGGTCATTAGCATGGTGGTAACCTCGAGGAAGGGAGGGAGGGAGGGAGGGAGGGAGGGAGGGAGGGAGGGAGGGAGGGAGGGAGGGAGGAAGGAAGGAAGGAAGGAAGGAAGGAAGGAAGGAAGGAAGGAAGCTCCATGGAGCCAGCTCATTTTCAGCGGCCACTGGAAAAATGCAGTTCCGTACCAGTCTCCACCAAACCTCACAGGCTTAGCTAGAAGCTGTGTTCCAATTTCTTCCTGTTACCTTTGAAATCTAGACATTTCCCCATCCATTCTTTTCCGCTGGACCAGCACTGATGGAGCTAAGGGCAGGAGTTGGCACCATCAAGACACCACAATTACCCAGGAATGTGCTTAGCAACTGCAGCCTTGAACCAGAGGGTGCCTTTGAAGGGATGTGATAATGGCCGAGTTAAACTTGATCTTGCCTTAAACGAATAGACAAAAGGAGGCAGCTGGCCCTGTGCTTGTAAGAGACAGTAACAATATAATAAATCACCTTTTTCCTCTGTCAGTTTCCAACCTTGCCCTAATTTCATAGATGAAATCACATGTGTAGAACCGACAGCAATTTAGCTCTGAAGCTCGGAATGGCTGCACAGGAAAGCACTGTACCTTTTTATAGACTCGCTCCCTGATGTGTTAAATCACCCAGAAAGCTGGGGGGAAATCCTCCCTGCCTGGGCTGGTGCTAAAGGGAGCCATCTGAAGAATATTCCAATGTGTTTACAGTGGGAAGGATTTGAAGGTCTAGGAGTATTAATAATAACTATTATTATCTTTTTATTTTTAACCTCAGCTGCAGAGAGTTGAGTAAATTATATTCCTCAATTAATGGCACATTTTTATGTTATGTCTCTAGTCCCTAACTTCTTTAAAAAAAATAATAATCCTACATAATAAAAGGCTAATATGCAAATTATCGAATGGTGGAATGACCGATCACTATGATGCACACTGACCACTATGGGGCAGACACTCAATGCAGGAGCTGCACCCTGGTCATCAGTCCACTCCCACAGGGGGAGCGCCACTCAGCCAGAAGCCAGGCTCATGGCTGGTGAGTGCAGCGGCAGTGGTGGGAGCCTCTCCTGCCTCCATGGCAATGCTAAGGATGTTCCAACTGACAACTTAGGTCCACTGGGCTCCTGGACTGCAAGAGGGCACAGGCCAGGCTAAGGGTAGCCCCTCCCCCCAGTGCATGAATTTCGTGCACCGGGCCTCTAGTATATATATATTCAGATATGTATACATACACTGAGTGGCCAGGTTATTATGCTCACCCCATCAGTACTTCGTTGGGCCACCTTTTGCCTTCCATACTGCAGCAGTTCTTCTTGGCATTGACTCCACGAGATGTTGAAAGGTGATGCGAGGAATCTGACACCATGCCTGATGAACAGCACTGTCCAGTTCTGTGAGGTTTGATGGTTGTGGAACCAGCCGCCTGATGGCTCTTTTAACTTCGCCCCACAAATGCTCAATTGCATTGAGATCTGGTGATTGTGGGGGCACCTCAGCAAGGGAAAGTCTCCCTCACGTTCTTGAATCCACTCCTGCACAATACGAGCACTGTGGCATGGTGCATTGTCTTGTTGGAAGAAGCCATCTCCATTGGAATACACCATCAACATGATAGGATGGACTTGATAAGCAACGATACTTAGGTATGTTGTGCTACTCAGACGTTGTTTCACATCGAATTAAAGGGCTCAAATAATGCCAGGAAAACATGCCCCAAACCATAACACTGCCCCCACCAGCTTGAAGGGTTGTACTCATGCATGTGGGGTACATGCTTTCATGCTGTTTCCACTTAATTCTCACTCTGCCATCTGCATGATGCAGATGCAACTGGAAATGTTATTCATCGGTCCACATGACTTTTTTCCAATGCTCAGCTGTCCAATCCTTGTGTTCCTGTGCGAATTGGAGACGTTTTATCTTGGTAACTGCAGACAGCAAAGGTGTTGGAACAGACCTTCGGCTTCCATATCCATCCGATGCAGTGTACGGCTAATTTGCCTACAAACGTCAGGTGGTCATAATAATCTGGCCCCTCAGTGTGTGTGTGTGTGTGTGTGTGTGTGTGTGTGTGTGTGTGTGTGGTTTATTGATTTCAGAGAGGGCGGGAGAGGGAGAGAGAGAGAAACATCAATGATGAGAGAGAATGATTGGATGTCTCCTGCACACCCCACACTGGGGATGAAGCCCAAAACCCAGACGTGTGCCCTGACCAGGAATTGAACTGTGACCTCCTGGTTCATAGGTTGAAGTTTAACCACTGAGCCACGCCAGCTGGGCATTCAGTCCCTCCTTTTGTTTAATGTATTTATTTCCCATTTCTATTCCCTCATTGATCATCTCCCCTCTCCCCCTCCCTCATAGGTAATTGTTCCAATAAGTTGGGCATGTATTAATTTATTTGGATGTGTTCTTACAGATTGTGTAAACTGGTATTATCAATCTACATAACATATAGATTCTTTTTTTCACTCAGCTAGGTTTTTATGATTTATCCTGTTGTATGCTATTATTCTAGTCTTACCTCTTCATTAGGTGCTTACTCTGGGCCAGTTTTTTTTTTCTAATATATTTTATTGATTTTTTATAGAGAGGAAGTGAGAGGGATAGAAAGTCAGAAACATCAATGAGAGAGAAACATTGATCATCTGCCTCTTGCACACTCCCTACTGGGGATGTGCCCGCAACCAAGGTTCATGCCCTTGACCAGAATGGAACCTGGGACCTTTCAGTCCACAGGCCAACACTCTATCTACCGGGCCAAACTGGTTTCAGCTGGGCCAGTTTTAGTGTCAGTGCTTCAGGTTCATTATCTCATCTGATCTTACCAACAGCCCAGGAAGGGGACTGTCATTTAGGCAGTAATCTCAAACTGAGTGAAACAAGGCAGAATTAGGATAGGGCTTCCGCAGAGTGATGTACAGCAGTGCCAACAGCCAAATAGTATCTGCCCAGCACACTCCTTTCTTTAAATACTGCTGACTTCAGCCCTGGCTGGATTGACTCAGTGGTTAGAGCATCTTCCCAAGTACTGAAGGGTCATGGGTTCAATTCCCAAGAGAGGGCACATACCCACCTCTGTTGCAGCTCCATCCTGGGGCATGTGCGGAAGGCAACCAATTGATGTGTCTCTCACATTGATGTTTCTCTCTCTTTCCTCCCTCCCCGTTCTACTCTATCTAAAAGCAATGGAGAAGCCGAATCCAGTTTGGTTCAGTGGATAGGGTGTCAGCCTGCGGACTGAAGGGTCCTAGATTTGATTCCGGTCAGGGGCATGTGCCTTGGCTGCGGGCACATCTCTGGTAGGGGATGTGCAGGAGGCAGCTGATTGATGTTTCTCTCTCATCGATGTTTCTGGCTTTCTATCCCTCTCCCTTCCTCTCTGTGAAAAAGCAATAAAATATATATATTTTTAAAAAGGCAATGGAGAAATACCCTCAAGTGAGGATAAAAATAAAAAGAATAAAAAATAAATAAATACTGCTGACTTCAGCTCCCTAGACTTTCTGTCCTCCTCTGCCAGGAACGTTCCTTTGTGTCAAACAGCGAATGAGTCTTTGGAATCACAGGGACCCAAAGACAAAGGAGCTCCAGCAAGGCGTTGGGTGTCCGTGAACAATTTTTGGAAGCCAAGGTGCCTGTTTAAGATTGTAGGCTCAGCCCCGGCCCAAGTTCCGTGGTTTCAACAGGAAATTAGAGAAACTGCGGAGTTTCTGAGACACCACAGTTGAACATTTCTCTGAAGAATTTCAGCAGGGCATGATTCACACATTTTGTGTTCTAACCCAATGGGTAAAGGGACAGAGGCCAAGCATGTCAGTTACCACCTTTTCTCAGGTGGGCTGCAGAGATGCGGGGATGTGGACTGAGCACTGCCTCAGCACGCCTGCCCAAGAGGATAGGAGGGCTGACTGTGGATCTGGAAGCTACAAAAATGGATGGCCTCTTCCTGCAGAATCTGAACTCCTACCTGGATACAGCTAACGCGGTGGCCTTTATGTTTTGACTAAAGGCCTATGCATGAAAGTCGTGCAAACGTAGGCCTTCGCGGCTGCCGCGGCCCTCGCAGTCCTGACTTCATATGGTTATCCGAAGGTCATCCGGAAGGATGTCCGAATGGTCATTCTGTTTGCCCATTCAGTTGATTTGTAAATTACACTTTTTATTATTATAGACTAGAAGCCCAGTGCACAAATTTGTGCATGGGTGGGGTCCAGCTGGCCTGGCCCTGATTGGGGCCCAATCAAGCCTGGGCCAGCCAAGGGGGAGGGGCCAGAGGACCCTGCCCCTGATTGGTGTAAGGGGGGAATGATCAAGGCTGGGGCCAGCCAGGGGGAGGGTCCATGGGTGGTAGCCACTGGCCTTGCCCCCGATTGGGGGGTGGGGCAATTGGGGGCAGGGCTAGCTGTGGGAAGGAGCTGTGGGGAGGGGCTGTGAGTGGTGGGCCAGCCGGCCCCATCCCTGAACAGGGTGAGGGGGGCCAATCGGGGATCAGCGGCTGGGGGAAGGGATAGGGGAGGTTGGCTGGCTAGCTCCACCCCTGATTGGTGTGGGGAGTGGCTGATCAGGGGTGCAGCTGGCTGGGGTGAGGGGCTATAGGCGGTTGGCTGGCTGACCCCACCCCCTATCGGGTAGGGAGGGTGACCAGGGGTGTGGCCATCTGAGGGGAGGGGCTGTGAGCCAATCAGAGGTGTGATCGGCTACAGGGAAGGGCCACAGGAGGTTGGCCTGCTGCCCTTCCCTCAATCAGGGTAAGAAAGGTCGATTCGGATTGGGGTGGCTGGAGGGAGGACCCTTGGGAGGTTGGCCACATGGCTCCATACCGCCACAATCTGGCTGGTTCGTGGGCTGCAGTTGGGCGTCATAGCAACCAATCATATGGTCCTTACAGTTGTTATGGCATTCTAGTCACTGGCTTTATATATATATAGACTAGAGACCCGGTGCACAAAATTCGTGCAATGGGCTTGGCCCTCGCAACCCCAGCTTTGTCTGGAAGGTCGTCCAGACAGTTGTTCTGCTGTTTGAATAAATCTGCTCTTTTCTTTAAAAATTTTTTGTCAACTATTGCACTTCCGCTGCTATATCCAGTGTTACTCTCAAGTCATACCCATAAAAATGTTCCCAAATCCAATGTAGGGAAATTTTTAGCCGTGTGTGAACAAAGACAGCTTCCTGCAATGCTGAAGATTCTTCAGAGATGTGTTTGATTATGGTTTCGCAGATCTTCTATTTTGATTCTCAAACTTTCATTTCTGTCTAACTAGTCATTTTTGGAAGTAGTGTGTTTACATAAGATTTTCAACAATTGAAATTCTTTGGACTAGTCCCTGGCTCCTTTCTTATTCTTGCAGAAAATATATTCAGTATAGCTACTACCATGTTTCTTTCAAATTATTCATTTCTCTGACCCAGGATTGAAAGCATATCTTTATTGACTAGTTTTCATGTCTTGTCATCAGGCTACTGGTCTCTCATTGCCTTGTGGATCTAGCTGGCTCTTCTTATAAAGAGCTTCTAGCAGATTTTTTTTTTCTGGTAGGTTTTATCTTTTGGCTGCATGCCATTAACAAAATGTTAATGTTTGGGTCTTTATACTATTTTTCAGAACACAATGCATACTTCTGTCTTGTATAGTGCATTGATGTAATGTGTATCCAACATGGACATAGGACACATTAGAAAGCAAGAGACCCCTCTCAGACTGACCAATGGATGATAGGGTGGCTAGACCTAGGTTCTGAAAGTTCTTGAGCTGAAACAGACATAGGCTGTGCCCCTCAAGCACAGAGGAGGGATGGAAGAGACCAGCCTGATGAAGCTTGATCCACACTGGGGTGGAGGAAACCAGGCTGTGGGAACTCAGAGCTGCCCTATTCAGCAGCACTCAGGGCTTCCTGTAAGAAGCAGCATCTGAGCTGCCAGCTCAAGGGGAAACTCTAGGCCAGCTCTTCTGGCTCCACAGGGCTGCTTTCCCCACATCCATTCATTAACATAGGAGCTTGATCCCCTTCAGAGGGCCCCACAGACACACAGACATGGAACCAGGCTTGGAGGAAGGGCTGGCACCATCTCCGACTCAGACACTGGTTCTCTGGGGGATTCATGAAGCACTCAGTCCTTCCTGACAGTTTCCTGAGAAGGCCTCTGACTCTAGGGGCCCAGGGATGTTTCCATCTTTGCCAGGTCTCCTTTCCTCTTCCTTAGAATCAGAGAGTGGAGCGCAGCACGCTGGGAAGTCATCGTCTCCTTGCTCCTTGGAAGGTGAGACGCGGAGTTGGAGAGAGAGCAGATGGAAGGTTCATCCTCCTGCAGTGGGTAGACTCTCTGACAGCCTGAAGGATGTGACACCCCTCCTGGCAGCCAGTCCAACAGCGAAGGCGTAAGTACTTTCTTTCCTCCCTCCCTTTCTCCTTCCTTCCTCCCTCCCTTCCTCCTGGGCTCTGTGTCTTCAGAGCCTATTCTGATCATGCTGTGGTCTCTGCCTGTTCCTCTTCTCTGTTGGAAATGGGAAAATATGGAAGCCACTTGTCTTTCACTGAATGAAGTAAAAGAGCTAAAAATGGAGAGTAAACATGAAAGTATATATTAGTAGCATACTAACAACCATGAGAAAGTACCCAACTCTTAATTAAAATCTGACAGGAAGGGAAGCAAAACAATAAGCTAAATGATCTATTTTTAGAAAAACAACATCAGAGAAAATAGATACTGTTTACACTCATGTGTGTTTCTATGGAATAAAATTTATAGGGACATCTTGTCCGATCCTTTCTGCGTACACAGCTGGGAGCAGAATTTAAGGGGAGCTTCAAAGAAATGTAGAACCATAGCAGGTTCTGGGCCTACCTGGAATAGCTGTCCACTTCCTCCAAATGATGTTTGGCCCATCTAAGTAAGTGTAAGGCTCAGCGTAACGTATTTAAGCTACAATGATGACAGAATGAGAGAAAGAGCAGGCCTGCAGTTCATTGGCAGAACACTCAGATGTCTTCCAGCTCACTCTGCAAGATCGCCTCTGTCTGAGATGAAAAAGCCAACAAGCACCCTGTTAAAGAGGAGAGTGGTGCTGGAAGAGGTTCCAAATGCACTCTGGGTCCATTTCCATCACTCTAAACCCTTCCCACTGCTGGGCAATGAAGGATCCCACCCCCAGGAAATGCTAAATCACATTTCTGTAACGGAAAGCACAAAAGATGAAAATGTATTATGAAGGGACAGTAATTAAATCTGAACTAGCTACAGGAATAGGCCAGCAGACCAAGGAGGCAGATGTCAAGCCCAGGAAGAGACTAAAATGCATAAAGTACTTTAATATAAAATAAAGGCAGCGGAGTGAACTGGAGGGAAGGAGGGGGTTGATCATGCAATAATTGACATCGAGATAATGGGCTGGTCATTGGGAAAGGAATAAGCTTATTTCCGACCTCATTTCTTAACTATCCACCTTGGAGACAGATAAAAGATTTTTGTGCATACCGAACACATTGAAAAACGTGTGTGTGTGTTTTTAAGAATATCTGCTGGAACCAAGCATGCCACTAATCAAATAAAGATGCAGAACTGTAAAACAGACTCCATTTTTCAAAGCATTTTTATATTAAAAATTTAAATTGTAACAAATTTTGCAATGACTCATTGAAGGAGCGTTAATATGGGACTTGGCTTATCAAACGATGAGCTCAATCTTCCCATTCAACGTTGGAGCTTCTTTCATTTATCAAGTTAGTGGACCAGTGCTTCTGGCTCTCTTAAAGCAAAACCACACCCACCAGAAAGACCCAGACATTGATAGTTCTGTGCATTGGGGAAGGGGAGGATGAGAGTTAAAGTTAAGTTAATCCTGACATTTATTAACAACAAGCAACATTTATAGAGTATACCTGCTTGAAGGCTTTTGTGATTTTTTTTTAATTGAACCAACAGATGCAGTTTATGTTGGGAATTTTTAGCATGTCAAATTGATCTTGATAATACATTTTGTTACATTAACTACGTTCTTCAACAGGCTGGTTTTAGTTGCTTTAAGAAATACCTATACACAAACACACATTTTAAAGTAATGAAAATTTTGTCCAAAATGTAGGGTACAGAATTATATCCCAACACCAGCCATGCATATAACATTTGTATTTTTGTGTTTCCAAAATTACTAATAAAAACTTGTTAATGATTTCTTGGATCGTTTCAAAAGCACATGCAACAAAAGAAAAAAAATTAGACTTCATAAAAATAGAAACTTTTTGTACATCAAAAGATGCGATCGGCAGAATAAAAAGTCAAACCACATGCTGGGAGAACTCTTAAAACTCAGCAACCAAAAAAAATCAAATAACCCAATTCAAAAATAGGCAAAGGACTTAAACACACATTTTTCAAAGAAGATACACAAATGCTCAATAAGCACATAAAAAGATGCTCAACATTCCTAATCAATAGGGAAATACAAATTAAAACTACAATGCCATATCATCTCATATGCATTAGGATTGCCATTAATTAAAACAACAACAACAAAAAACAACAGGAAATAATAAGTGTTGGTAAAAATGTGGAAAATTTGGATTCCTTGTACGCTGTTGTGGGAGTCTAAAATGGTATGCAGTACTTCAAAAAAAAAAAAAAAACTACCATATGATCCAGTTATTCCACTTCTAGATGCATATTCAAAAGACTTGAAAACGGAGTCTTGAAGAGATATCTGCATATCGTGTTCATAGTAGCATTATTCACAGTAACTAAAATATGGAAGCAATTCAAGTGTACTAGTATATCTACAGATGAATGGAGATGTAAAATGTGGTTGCACATAAAATAGAATATTATTTAGTCTTAAAAAGGAAGGAAATTCTGATATATGCCCACATAAATGAACCCTGAGGACATTATGGTAAGTGAAATAAGCCAATCATAAGAGACAAATAATGTATAATTCCACTTATTTGAGAAACAGAGAGAAGTCAAAAATCACATAGAGACAGGAAGTAGAATGGTGATTGCCAGGGGCTAGGGGAGTGGGGAAGAATGAGTTGTTTAGTGGGTAGCAGAGTTTCAGTTTTACAAGATGAAAGAGTTCTGAAGATGGATAGTAGTAATGACCGCCAACAACATGAACATACTTAATATCCCTGAACTGTACAATTAAGAAAGGTGAAAACAGTGAATGTTATGAGACGTGTATTTTACCACAATAAACAACTGGGAAAAATTCCTGATAATAAAAATATCAATAGTTCCATAATCAATTGGCAATTACCTGAGGGAAGATTAACATGGTTCAAGACCCAGAATGGCAAAATGAAATATATCCAAAAGGACAACATGGAACACTATGTTTCCCCAAGTAAAGCACATTTCACGGGATTTCTTAAGCTGCAGCCTTATGTGGAAGAAATGGCCAATTAAAAGTCTCATGTTCCTATTTTAGCCATTGTTTTCATTTACTGTCTCTCCTACTTTGGAGATACAGTAAGTGAAATCACTCAGAAAATTTAACGTGACTAAAATTTAATCACTCAGAAAATTTAACGTGACTAAAATTTCTTTTTTCCATCAGTTTCTCTTCCCTCAGTTCTTTACCTTTGCCTATCAATATGCTTGAGATTCTCCCAGGCCTTCAAAATTAAAAAAAAAAAAAAGAGGTTCCTGTAGTCCAGTTACTGTCTGATTCCCTTGTTCTATTTACTGCTGTAATTCTGGGAAGCTCAGCCTCGCTAATTATTTCCATTTCTTCTCCATACTTTTCATTCTCGAATCCAGGAAAAGCAGGCCTCTCCCCGCTGCTGGAGATGTCTTTCTGAGAGTGACAAGTCCCAAGGACAGGGGCCTTTTCTCCGTTCTCTTCCTCCTTATGCTCTTGGGGCGTCTGACAGTGTTGCTCATTCCCTCTTTTGGAGTGTTTTTCACGTGGTTTTATGTGACACAAAATGATGTGGTTTCTTTCCCCTCCAAGGCCATTGTCTTTGTAGAGTCCTTTCCTTCCCTTCCTCCTGTCAGTCTCATCATTTCCCAGAATTGCCCTCACCTCTCGGACTTCTCTAAGACACCCTGTCTGCACATATATTTTTATTACATTATTACATCTGTGTCAGTAAACCTGGTCTTTCTCTGAAGCCCCGGCCTCCCATTTCCAAATGTCTGTAGACATTTCCAATTGAGCATCCCTCTACTACATTTAACCTGCTACATATCTAATACATAGTCTTCCCACCAGTTCTGCTTGAGCTCTATTTCCTAGTTAGTGCTACCCCTTCTCCAGGAGCCCAGACTTGAAACCTTGATTTTTTTTCTCACCACAACCTCCCTCTTCTCTCCCATAATCAGTCAGAAAATGCTATCAATTATTCTTTGACAATATATTTCTATATTTCCTTTGCTACTATACATTCACTCATTCATTCGTTCAGTAAATATTTCTTGAGTGCTTACTATTGGCCAAACATTCTGCCATCATATTTCTGTTTTGTTTTGTTTCCTGTCTCTAGTTTGTCTCCCTGGCAATTATTTCAACAGTGTTGCCAGGTGTATATTCAGAATATTCTATTCTACTTTTTATTGAGTGATTTTAGAGACAGAGAGGAAGGGGGAGAGAGAGAGAAAGACAGAGACAGAGACAGAGAGACAGACAGAGAGGCAGAGAGAGAGAATTTGGTGGTTGATTCTTGTATGTGCCCTGACCAGGGATAAAATTTGCAACCTTGGCATATTGGAATGAAGCTCAACTGAGCTCCCTAGCCCGGGCCAGAATATTCTATTCTAATTTTCACCTCCATGCTTAGAAACATTTAGTGGCTGTCCTATGCCGATTGTAAGATAGAGTACTCTGCCGAGCCCTAAGCGTTCCATGGATCTCCATAAAGGTACCAAAATATGGGAGTGTAATGGGAGAAAGCTCTTCTGCTCTACAGCTCTCCTCCCATTCCATAATATTTAAAAAAAAAAAAAAAATATATATATATATATATATTGGAAACTACCGTTTAAGCCTTTGCCTGATACTTAATGTCCTCTATAACTAAACCCTAAATGGCTTCCCAGCCTAATGTTCTCCTAACCAGCTACAGACAACTCACCTTTAAACCAAATCAGACTGCTGTTGTCACCCCTTTAAATCAAGTGTGCTCCCTCCCAAGCCTGGGCTGGCACCCCTTCCTCTGCCTGCACCATCCTGCTCGCACCTTCCCTTGTCGAATTCTGTATCTGACTTTCCAAAGGTCACTCGGTTTCCCAGAAGAGCTTTCCTGTTCCTGAAAGTCTTGAACTTGGTTTCACAAATCTTTTTGGCTCTTGCTTAAAATACCTGCTTGATTTCGTTAATTGTATTCATACCTTATATGCCCCCGAGAGTTTGAGATTTTTGAAAGCAAAAATGATGCTCTAAAGAACTTTCTATCTTCCGCCGTAGCTAACGTCGTCCCTTATCTACAGAAAGCATCGGATCGACCGTTGTTGGATGGGGCACAAAGCTGTTTTCGTAGGGTCTTGCCCTGAAGGGGTCTGCATGAGTTCCTGGCACAAAGAAAGAAAGAAAAAAGGACAACCCCTCCTGTGTATTTATGTAAAAGAGATCAAGAGAAAAGGCAAAGAGGATCATGAAAAGGAAGGGCAAATGAAAACAATATGTACAAAAAGCGTAGTTTCTTACTCAGTACTACCCAAGAAAACAGGAGAGGTGAGGAATAACCCTTCTTTACTTACTATTTAGTTAACATGTTTGCACCTGGAGTTGGCATTCACCTAGGACCGTGGTCGGCAAACTCATTAGTCAACAGAGCGGCAAACCTCGGCTTGCGAGCTGCAGTTTGCCAACCACTGACCTAGGAGACATTAACTCAGTGAGGCTTTCGGTACCCCTGGAGATAAGCGCAGCTGTGCTCGTTAAATAGAGGGGGAACTCAGATGATCAGCGACTTAAACAAGGACACCTGGCAAAAAAATAGAGCACAAATCACCAGGTGCTTATTACAGGATTCTGGTTCCCAGCTGTGACTCTTCACCGTTTGACTGTCCCCAAAGTTTTAATCTTTTCTGCACAGGAAAATCGTGTTTGTTTCCTGCCATTCTGTGGATTATAAATGCCCATTTAAACTCCCCCCCCCCTTTATACATTCAATAACATCAATAATATCAACAGTCAGTGTTCCTTGAGCCCTTAGGGAGTGTCTTACTACGTACACACTCAGCTCCCACTTTAACACAGAAAATCCACACGGCCGTGTTCTCAGCAGCTTCCACCAGCCAAAGCAGGTGGCATGAATAGCTAAGCACCAACCGGGCCAATCTTGAGTATTCAAGAGATGCAAATGATTCCTTTCATTATTTCCGCTGGCTTGTCTAGTTTGCTCATGGAGCAGTGCTGTTGCACCCATGTTGTATCCATGTAATGTTGGGCTCTGAGCATCAGTTGGCGTTTTGCAGACAGAATTTAGAGCTGATAACAAGCTGTGGCAGAGAAAATGAAGGTTTTGCTGAAGTCGGTTCTGCCTGGAAACAGCTGACCGGTTTCCATTGCTGCCATGTGGCTCTTTTGCTCTTGGTTGATTTTGAGTAATAGCCTCACTTCTGTAGAAAGGAGATTTTATTTGAACTCCATTCAGAGACTTGGTTCAACAAACAGGACTACAGGTCTCAGAAAATCTCTTTTGACCCTTCCAATAATAGACTTTCTCATCTATCATTCCTGAAACCCTTCATCCTTCACAGCCAAGCAGATAGTTTCGGTGTTCACTGTGTTTGCCATTATGATGTGCTTTTCCAACTTGAGATACATAATAGAATAAAATCTCTTTTCTTTTTCTATTTATTTGCTTGAATTCCCACTTCCTCTCATCATCAGGAAGTCTGATATTGGCTTGAAAACTTGCTTTTCTCAATCCAGGAACTTGCTTGGTCTGTAAGGCGTTGGTCTTACGTGTAAATATCAGAGAGAGATGCCATTAGCATCTGCATCGTGTCACCTTTGAACACTGTTCCTCTGTAGATCTGTGGAATTCTGTCCACATAATAGTGGTACCCTTGGCAGGCCAGGTTCCTACTCAGGCTGCTGTTGGACCATATGTTTAATTGATAAGATACTGCAGAACCACCAGGAAGCTCACTATCAAGACAAAGAAGATGTTCTCCAAGGAGACTTTCTGTTACTGCCTGGACAGGGAATTTCTCTTGAGAGAAAACAAAACAAAACAAAACAAAAAACAAGGAAGCTTTACCCTACTGTATGTCATATTAGATTTGGTTGATTGAAGAAATTAGCTACAGGAAGGCAAGGACTTTATCAAATGGGAGCATGTCTCTGCTCTTCTGTCCCAATAAAACCTAGAAAAATTCTCAGACCTCTGGCTTTAAGAACATTAAAATTCAGGTAAGTGAACTGGCTGCCCCCGTCACTCAAGTGAGAAGGGACAGACGTGTGATTAAGAATCTTCACATCTTCCTTGCTCTGACCACCATCTTTCAAGACCCACCTGAAGTCCCTCAAGTTTAAAGGCAATACCTTTTTTTGCCTCTCACTGATGGGCCATTGATCTAGGGAAGCGAGGTTAGAATGAGATAAAAAAAAAACTCTTGAATGAGAGCTGGAGGAGTTACATCTTGTTTAGCTGGAAAGGAAGACTTTTTAAAAAAAGAAGAATGCCACTAGCAGGATTGAACTGCTGGAAGATTAATCTGTAAGGTATAAGCAAGTGTGATAGAGGAGAACCAAGGACCCCTTGGAAAACCAGTCGGAAAGTTCAGGAAAGAGGAAATGGAGGAGAAGACAAGGACATTGGCAGAGGTCAGAGATGGTTCTAAGGTGTGAGTCTTTAGAAGATAAAAGGTACTTCAAAAGGGCTGATGAGAAAGAGAAGGTGAATTCAACCCTGGAGGTACAGAACGTGGTGTCCTGCTTAGGTGTCCAAAAGAAGATGTCTCATTGAAAGGGTATGCCTTTTAAAATGAAGGAATTGAGATTTTTAGGTTTGGTCTTTCTCTATAATGCACACCTGGCAGGTAGCACATGTCCTAATGGCACATGCACCCTGTCCATGTGCTGGCATCTCTTCATTCAGCGAGTATCGGTTCACCAAGTGCCATGCGCCATGCCCTGTGGATATGAAAACAGCTGATGGCAGCCTAGGCCTCGAAGGGCTATGCCAGAGATAAGCAGAGGGAGCTCTGAAGATGGCTAGAAGGTGGTGGAACTAGGGTGTCCAGAGTGGCTTCCAGGTCCTGAGCTGCATTATATAGGAGCTCCCTTACCTGTTCCACTCATACTCGGGCCTCTAGACAGCCCTTGGATCACCTGACACTCTCTTTGCCTGGGAGAGTCTCCCTCAGTGCCCCGCTCAGATGTCCTCCTTCATTTCCTCCTCCCCAATCCATGCATCAGTGTCTCAGAGAAGCCTTCTCCTCTCCCTTATGTAAAAGTGTGCTCCCTGTTCCACTCTCACGGCTCCAGCGATCCATTGCTGTGTAACAAGTCTCCCCCCAAACTTAGAGCTTCAAATGTCATTCAACATCTCATTTCTCCTGGTCCTGAGGGCCCTGGGTCCTGGGAGGGCTCAGCTGGTGGTCTGGCTTCTGGATCTCACATATGTCTGTAGTCAGATGGGGCGAGCACTGGGGCTGGTTGCATCTCTCTCTCTCTCTTCATATATAGTAGTCATGGGGGCCCTCCAGGTGATCCCTCCATGTAGTTTGAACTATGTCACAGCGTGGGGGCCTCAGAGTCATGAGCTGTTTGTATGGCAGCTGGGGCTTCATCAGTGAATATTCCAGCAAGTAAAGTGGTACCTGCAGCATTTCACATGATCTAGCCTTGGAATTCATACAGTCCCACTGCCACATATACACTGAGTGGCCAGATTATTATGATCTCTGAACATATAATAATCTGGCCCCTCAGTGTGGTGTGTGTGTGTGTGTGTGTGTGCGCGCGCGCGCGCGTGTTAGAGAACCAGTGCATGAATTCGTGCACGGGTGGGGTCTGGCCAGCCTGGCCAGGGGGAGGGGACATGGGTGGTTGGCCAGCCTGCCTGCTGGTTGAACTCCTGGTCAAGGGGACAATTTGCATATTAGCCTTTTATTATATAGGATTATTATATAGGATATACACTGAGTGGCCAGATTATTATGCATTCAGAGATCATAATAATCCGGCCACTCAGTGTATGTAGTCTATTCATTGAAAACTCACAAAACTCCATCCAATTTCAAGAGGAGAAGACTAATGACCTCTCCCCCCATTGGGGAAGGGTCAGAGTCACATTGGATGGAGAGGTTGCTGCCCTGTGTGAACAATCCAGCCTGCCTCACCCCCTTCCCTTTCCCCTTCTCACCTCACTATGTAATTGACTCATCCACATTCTGTGGTGTCTTTCTGTGCTAAAATGCCAGCCTGTTTTGTCCACTGATCTATTCAATAAGTGCTCGTTGAATGAATGAGTGAATGAATGAATGACTGGTGTCTATGAATTCCAACTCTTGGGCTCTGAGTTAGATGTGAATATAACCATTTACAGACCAGACAAATGAGGTTCAGGAGGGCTGGCAGTGGAGGCAGACTCACTCGGCTACGAAACGGACGTGCTGGATTTGAACACATGACTTACTCCTTCCACGGTTTCAGGCCGCCCATCCCCAGTTGCACCTTCCCCCCCACCCCTACCCCCCCCCCCTGCACAGAGACACACCGCCACAGTGCAGCAGCAGACCAAAATTCAATTTCCCCCCCAGTCAGTTGCACCCAGGCTGCGAGCAGAGCGATTGCACTTTAAATCCCCTCAGAACAGATTTTTTTCAGAGCAAGTTCAGGGGAGACCAGCGCATTCTACATTCAGATCTTATTTCTGGTTTGCTGCGAAACGGCAATTAAATGAAAGGTTAGGCAGTTTGTTTTAACTGCCATGTCAAACTTTTAGGCTTATTTTTGCCTTGCTGTCTTTATAGACATTTTACCAATATTTATCACTATTCCCCGCAGGGAGCCCTCTGATCGGTGATATTTGAAATAATAAAGCCTCGCCGTTGGCCCTCTAAAAGATTCGCCTGAAACGGCACCATTAACATTCACAGTTCCTCTTTTATGAGGCCCGGTTGCCCTCATTTCCATATTCCTCACTGTTTCTCCAACGAGGAATTCACGTGATAGTGTTTGAAGGCTCAAGACTTCAAAGCAAATTCTTTACCAGTTTAATCTTGAAAACGATTCAATATTTGTGTAATTAAAGTGAAGTCTTCCTAGAGAAAATGACAACTCAAATAATCTTAAATGTACCTCCAAGAAAGAAACTGTCAAAGTGACATTTCCTTGCGAAGTCACATTCTCCAAGGCCTTTCCATTCTTCCTGATCTCCTGTAATCTTTGAAGGCTACGCCACGGCTGACCTAGATCGCTTTTTAGGTTATTCTGGCCTCCTTTTTCGGAATTCTGAGGGGGTGGGCTCAACCTCGCCTTTTCTCCAGATTTTGTCTCTTCATTTTTACCAAGAATTTAAAACAAAGTAAAAGCCAAAACAAAATCTCCCTTGACCCTGATAGTCCCACTAGCAACTCTCTCTCTTTCTCCCTCTCTCTCTCTCTCTCTCCCTCCCTCCCTCCCTCCCCAGTAAAGGTTTTGAGCAAATTTGTATACACACTGTCTCCAATTTCACACCTCCACTTGTCAATGACCTCCAACCTCATTAGCAAATTAGAGGGAATTTTTCAAATTCTCTTTTTTAAAGAAAACATATATTTCTATTGATTTTTTTTTACAGAGAGAGAGAGAGAGAAAGGGATATAAAGTTAGAAACATCGATGAGAGAGAAACAGCTGCCTCCTCCACAAACCCTACTGGGGACATGTCTGAAACCAAGGTACATGCCCTTGACCGGAATTGAACCTGATACCTTTCAGTCCGCAGGCTGACGCTCTATCCACTGAGTCAAACCGGTTCCGGCTCCAATTCTCTTTTTAATAGATTGTTCCTGTCTATCTTCCCAGTTTTGACTGCACCGTACCCAGTATTCAGGCATCCCCGTATCTAGGATGCCCTCAGAGTAGTTGGGCAGTTGGTATCATTGTCCACGCATCCTTGCGCACCGGTTTGCTAAGACAATGACGGGGAAGAGAAGGCGGGAAGTCAGGCCAGGGTTCGGGAAATTGATCCACCTCCAGGTGAGGGCACCTTGCGGCTTAACACTGAGGTTCTAAAGGGCTTGGAAAGCTTGTGCTGAACATGGGCCGGTACTAGTTCTTAGGGTCCAATCCAGTGTCCAATAAGGATTTCCAGGCAATGCCCATATCATTCAGTGAGACTTTACCAGGTGTCTGTTAGGCATTGGGCAAGGCGCAGAGGATGCTAAGATAACTAAACACAGTAGCTTTCCTTCAATCGCTCACTGGGGAAGCATAGAGTCAGAGAGTGAATAGACAAGTACCAAAAATATATAGAAAAGTACAGTTAAGCAATGGTGTTTATGTCAATGCCCATGGAGATAAATATCATTGCTCTTTAAAGGGTTTGATATGGGAACTATTAGGTGTTATATTGGAGAAGCATGATATAAATTGCTTTTCACAATTAAGCACATGAATAATTCAATAAAATGCATTTGTCTTTTTATAAATAGCTGTTAAGTTACTAGAAAACCTGAGCACTCCTAAAAGTCTTGCAATGCTAGCTTGCTCTAAAATATTTTTTATTTGGCAAATTGTTTTTATCGACAGAAACACAACTGTGTTCTTTATTGCTTAGTCCATTTAAATCTCACATCTTTCCATCATCTTGTAATTACCAACTCTTATCCATTAATTTTTCCATCCAGAATGAAATAAAAGTGGCAGAATATCTAACTCTGTAAAGCAGATTTTTGACAGGCAGTAATCAGAAGTAGCAGGACATAGTCAATCAAATATGATAAGCAAAAAAAAGCTAATAATTTTATAGTATAACAAGTTGTAATTATATATCATAGAAATTTTAATACCTCAAGAGATGGTCTGAAAATGAAGACATAAAAACTGTAATAGACAATTTTAAAAATAAAACAGTACATTTAAAAGTGTTTAGGATGCAGTCAAAGCTGTGTTTATTGTCAAATTCATAACCTTAAGTGCTTATTATTATTATTTAAAGCATAGTCTTTGGATTGGTTAGACCTGGGATGAAATCCCAATGATTTGCCTCTCTCAGCCTCTGTTTCTCCACATGTGAGATGGAACACTGAAGGCTTGCAGTGAAGAATAAATGCTTGAAAAATGTTGAGAATAGCCTCTGGAGTGAAATAGGTGCTTGACAAGTAGTAGCTGCTACTGAAAATTTATTTAAGAGATATAGTTTTGTAGTACAACTATTTAATAAAAATGCAAAAATAGACTTATATAGTCTCCAGGATTTAAGAACTTTGAAGTGATCGAAATGTGTCATCCCCATCTTCATCTAGAAAATCCATCTTTGCTCATTTATTGAAAGCTGATATGAGTGCTTTTGGCAGTTTTTTAATTAAGCCCTCACAGATACTATAATCATTGGCTATGGGATAAACGAATTATTAGCTAAGATCATACTTTTGCTTTCCTTTTGGGAATTTCCTCCATGGAAATAGTTGATACATGATGATATTACTCATCAGATCTGATTTGCAACAGTTAATGATGTTTGAAAAGGATTTTAATTTGAGGAGGGTTATTTGGGTTATTGAGATTCTAAGTCGGAAACTGCTTTGTTCGTTCTGTTTTTCCGGTTTCTAGAGAAGAGGAGATAGGAATTCCATTAGCACCTTGGAGCTTTCTTCATCGTTCATTTCAATACAGGAGATGCTTCCTAGGCAGCCTGTTGTCAGGTTGCATCAAAAGAGGGGGAAACGGTTTCTTGGTCTAAAATTCTCTGCTCAGAAGAAAAGGCACCGGTTTGTTCTGCTCCAATTAGTATGAGGCCTAGCGCATGACTTTGAGAGCAGGCAGAAGCTTTGAAGGCTGTGTAGCACAGGTCTTCATTAATCTCCGTGCAGGATTGTTGCTTCCGCTGTGTCTAGGCTGAAGGTAACGGCTCAGAAAGATGAGCAGTCACACAGCCCTCCCCATCCTAAGCCAGGCTTTCTTCAGAACAAATCCAGATGGTGACACCACAGCATCCTCACAGGCTCCCACTTACTTCTACATCAGAAATACAAGGTGGATTGTTTTACTTTAAATTTAGAAACTAAAAAAAAAAATCTTAATCAATAGCAAGCATGATGAATAAAAACATCACTGTGAAGGTGCTGGTGCTGCTGGCGGAAATCGTGTTCTTTCATGGAGTCTAAGGAGAGCAGCTGAGGGACCCACGCAGGGAGGATTGCGGGGTGGTAAGGTTAGAAGTCTGACCCTGGGTGCCCAAGGTCTCATCGCCATCTGCTTCATCACAGAGAAAGTTCAGCCTCGTTTTCCTCAAGGCCAAAGTGAAGGCCAGTGTCCAAAGATGCTGTGCCATTGGGCCAACATCAGGTGTCTCAGTCCAGCCCAGGTAGCTCAGCCCTGCTCCTGGCTGTGGCCCATTGCGGTGCTGCTGCACCCGGGTTCCCACTGGGAGCCTGTGTGTGGAGTCTGTGGGGCTGCCACCACTTGGTGGCTAAGGCCACACTGTGGCTAAGGAAAGAGAGTGTGCAAACTAAAGGGGTCAGTGTGTGTTGGGGGACGGGGGTTGGGGTGAGGGGAGATTCTTTGTTAAGCTGGGTTGTATTCTCTCAGGCTTGGGAAGGACCAGGTACTTTTTAAAACCAGCCCTAACTGGTTTGGCTCAGTGGATAGAGCATTGGCCTGCAGACTGAAAGGTCTCAGGTTCGATTCCAGGCTGATCGATGTTTCTAGCTCTCTGTCCCTCTCCCTTTCTCTCTGTAAAAAAATCAATAAAAAATATATTTTTTAAAAAGGATTAATCAAATTCTCAAACTTCCCTGGGCTTGCACTGGGCCCACCCTCTAACCAATTAATTCCCTAGATCTTTCTGGGTTCTGTCTCCTATCCAATCCCATCCCTTTTCCAGGTTAGTCAGACAGGCCTCCATGGTCACCCTCTGGGCTCCTGCTGAGCATGTGCCTACCTCCCCTTTATTGTTCGCTCTTCCCCCAGTGCCCTGTGGGGAACAGACTGGTGTGAAGCTTCCTAGGGGAGCAAGCAGGCTCACGCGCCCCAGTTGGTTCTCTTAATGTCTGACTTCCAGTGCTCCCTGCCTTTGCTAATACCTTGCTACCTCTGCTAACACTGGGATTGACTCTAGTTTTACCAACCCTACTTCTGGAGGAAGCCAGAATGCAATCCTGTAAAATATTCACTGTACTACCAAACTCTTTTTAAAATATATATATTTTGTTGATTTTCTACAAAAAGCAAGGGAGAGGAATAGAGAGTCAGAAACATCAATGAGAGAGAAACATCAATCAGCTGCCTTCTGCACACTCCCCACTGGGAATGTGTCTGCAACCAAGGTCCATGCCCTTGATCGGAATCAATCCTGGGTCCCCTGAGTCCATAGGCCGGTGCTCCATCCACTGAGCCAGACCGGCCAGGGCTACCACCAAACTCTTGCTTTTCTAATGAGGAAACAGATGCCCACCACAGTGGTAAACTATGGGTTAAACAACTGGTCCTTTCATTAAGTACTGAAACCTTGATCCAAAAATAAATCTGTTTGGTAAAAGGAGCTTCCCTAATCCAGGGGTTCTAACTCTTGGTCTCCCAAGGTCCTGTGTGTCTTACAGGCACACCCAGCATGTGTGAGTGACATTCTGCTGTTAATGCCCCAGCAGCACTAGCATGCCTGAGTTTTAGTGAGGCTGTTAGCATAGGTAGCTAGATATTAATAAAGGAAGGCAGCAAAGGAAATCAGACACTATTAAGCATAATCAACTAGGGAGCATAGGCCTGCTTAACCAGGGAACTGCAGCTTTATACTTTCCAGGGCAGTGCTCGGCAAACTGCGGCTCGCGAGCCACATGCGGCCCTTTGGCCCCTTGAGTGTGGCTCTTCCACAAAGCACCACGGCCTGGGCGAGTCTATTTTGAAGAAGTGGCGTTAGAAGACGTTTAAGTTTAAAAAATTTGGCTCTCAAAAGAAATTTCAATCGTTGTACTGTTGATATTTGCCTCCATTGACTAATGAGTGTGCCGACCTCTGCTCCAGGGGATACCAGGGGATAGCAACATCGCCCCACCAAGGGGATTATTAACCCCTCTTCCTCCCCAAATAGGGAGGAAGGACTCGCTTTCAACTCCCTGTCCACTTGCCCACATTATTGGGGGAGGTATGCCCGTGCACAATAGGAACCAAGGTGGTAACCAGAGAGGCCTGTCTGTTTAGCCTGGTAGGATGGGATAAGAGACACAATCCTGGAAGATCTAGGAAGTAGATTGGTTAAGAGATGGGCCCCTCATAGGCCTCTGAAAACCTGGGGAGTTGACTAGTTTGAAGAAGTGTCCACTCTGTTTCCTGAAAGGACAAAGCAGAAACGAACTCTCCTCCATCTTGTCCTGTAGGGCGGGGCCCCACTGCCTAAACCCCCTCCCTTTTCTGGGAGTGACCACAGGTATGCCAGCAATATCTTAACTTCCCCGACCACCGCCCGAATGGACCAGTGAGGCTCCAGGAACAGAGTGAAGGTCCTTATAAGGCTAAACCACAGGATGCTCCCCACGCATCACTGTTGACCAATCAGGAAACAATGGGGGAGGGCTCAAGCCCCAGAATGTACTGGTCACTTCTTGGCCTTTGTGCTGTAAGACCCTGCTGAAAAACCCTGACCCAAGTGACCAATCTCTGTGACCCAAATGACCAACCCTATATAACCTATTGTTCTCCCCTGGCTCGCTCTCTCGATTCACTGCTGAGCCAGAAAGAGGCAGGGAGCCAAACCCAGGTTTGAATAAAGACTCTTTGCTTTTGCATCGGAAAAAGGGCTCCCTGCTGGTTGATTATTGGGGACCTCGAACTCTGAGCATAACCTTCCAAGATAATATCCAAGCTTAACCAAGAAGCTCTCTCTTGCCCAGTAACGCATGCTTTCCCCTTTGATTCCTGTGTTTTCTCTCCATACCAACCACATGGCCCTAAGAGCCCATAGCCAAGCGGACCTGAAGCAGGCTCCAAGCTGCGCCTGGGTACGGGGTACGGCAGTGCCAGCCGGGGGGACCACAGCCGGGAACTGGACTGGAACTGGACTGAGCTTTGACACAGACTAAGCTTGGCCATGGTGCCACATGTCTGGACACTGGCCCTATTTCCGGCCTTGCTCAAGGTGAGGTTGGACGGTTTCTATGGCAGGATGGATGGAGATGGGACGCTGGAAACCCAGAGGCAAGTCCTTTGCTTGTGTTTTTCCGATGAATCTTACCACAAAGGCTCAACCTCCCATGTTTGAGTGTCCCAGGATGCTTTTCTTGGGGTTCTGAGAAATAACATGATTTCCACAGGCAAGAGGGTCCCTGAGGACCTATATCATTCAGATGTTTAACCCACCTGATCCTAGTTCACTGAGCATCTACTTTGTTTAAGGATCTATGGAGGTTCGGGGAGGAATAAAATACAGAGATTCTGCCGTATCCTGTAAGCCATCACTTTGGGGGCAATGTGAAATGTGAGTGAACTCCAGCGCTTCCTTTCTGCTAGAAGGCACAAACCCCAATGCCTGCCGAGGCCCAGCTAACAGTGTGAGTGAGTGATCTTGACTGGATAGGAAACAGGGTGGCGGGTTGGGGGTGGACAGTTTCCAGCTGGAGTGCCTGCCTGTTTCCCAGGGGCAGCTGCTCCCCATTTACAGCCAATTGCGTTCCCACGCAGACACGTAGGCCTCGGAGGGCCCACGGAAGAATTCTCAGGAAAAGCCAGGAATCTCAACTTTCGTGTAAAAATCTCTCCAATTCCCAAAAGGACGGTGCGGGCCGATCACACGCAGCTCGGTCTGCAGCGTCTCACTTGGTTGCGTGAGAACAGTGACACACAGCAGCAGTGCTCCGTGCCCTTCATAACAATTCCTTTCTCATCTCATCCCACACCTTCCCTTCCTGCCTGCGGCTGACCTTTCTCCTCCCGCCACCCCCCTGCAGGCCCGGCCGGAGGCAGGGAGCATTTCCAGGCGACAATGAGCGGGTCAAGTTCAGGTGCAGTAGATCAACAACATTGAGATCCATCCATCCCGGGGTAAGCACCTCAACGTAGATTTTTAATTTTCAACACGGCAATGTTTTATGATTTGCTTCTTCTGGGAAAGAGCTGTATCAGTTTTGGTAAATGCTTCAAGGCTGAGACACATAAAGAGAGCCGGGCGGTGATAGAGAATTCCATTCTGAAGCGGAATGATTCGAGAAAAGCATCAAATGCCACATGAAAGCCGCTGCCTGAAGGGCTACCCTGGTATTAAAACTGGGTTAAAAAGTTCTGGAGGGACCGATGGCAAGCCATTAAAAGACCTGCCTAAGGTCTCTCTTTCCCCTCTCCCTCCCCCTCTGACAGAGATAATGTGACTATCAGAACGTTAAATACTAGACAGACAGTAGCCATTGTATTTTAAATATTGCCTAGCCGAAACCGGTTTGGCTCAGTGGATAGAGCCTCAGCCTGCGGACTGAAAGGTTCTAGGTTCGATTCTGGTCAAGGGCATGTACCTTGGTTGCAGGCCCATCCCCAGTAAGGAGGTGTGCAAGAGGCAGCTGATTGATGGTTCTCTCTCATCGATGTTCCTCTCTGTAAAATATCAATAAAATATATATATTTAAAAACATCGCCCAATATACAGGTATCAGGAGCTGAAGGTTAAGAATATCATCTTTGGGGAGGGCATTAGGAGTCAGTGAGAGATGGGTAATGGAAGGAATAAATGGGGTCAGAAAAAAAATAATGCTCGAGTTACCCATAAGTAGAGACCAGAGGGTTCTGTATTGCAAGTCGTATTGTGACAGCTGACTTTGGGGTGCAAAACAGGAAGGTAAATGAAATCAATAGGGGATGGTGGAGAATAGGTGTGAAAGGATTAGGGCTTATGATGGAGGCATCTGTAAATATATGCAGTGTTATATTGAAACATGGTTGACAACTGGCTCTCCTGCGGTAGCAGGGGGCGGGAGGGGAGAGTGCCTTAATTCGTAGCATTTGCTAACTTTCTTGGTGTAAATACGTCCATCAGGACTGGTTCTAAGCTACCGGGGTAAAGTTACTAAAAGCAAAGCTAGGAAGAGATGTGCACAGTTGGTCCCCAGCAAGGTGCAAGGTCAGGAAAGTGAAATCAACAAGGTCAAGGGAAAGTCAGGATCTTGAGGTGCCTCAGGCCTAAGAGATGATGAAGTCTGAAGAGTGGCTGGAGTGGAGTGACTGCAGAGGTCATGAAAAAAACGGAGGTCAGAAAGGACCCTCTCCCCCCACATCTATGAGGGTGACCAAGGAGGAAGGGGTGAAGGATGGAGTTTGAGATCCAGGTCTGGAAGCCATCGGAGGAGGTATGGCAGTGTGCTCAAGGTCAGCGAATGTCAGAGTAATATGTGATATTGTGGACTATCATTCATTGCCATTACTGAGCCTCTCCTATGGGCATGGTGCTGACAACATTCCTGTCCACTTCATAGGGAAATAAGGCCTGTGCATGGGATATACAGTGTCATGTGACCGATACAGACAAGGTATGCAGTAGATTTACACATGAGGCTCTTACTTTTAATGACAGACACCACTTATTTGAATCCTTACAATGGGCCTAAGCATTGTGTTAAATTAGTCAGCAGAGCCAAATATCAACAGGACAACGATTGAAATTTCTTTGGAGAGCCAAATTTTTTAAACTTAAACTTCTTCTAATGCCACTTCTTCAAAATAGACTCGCCCAGGCCGTGGTATTTTGTGGAAGAGCCACACTCAAGGGGCCAGAGAGCCACATGTGGCTTGCAAGCCGCAGTTTGCTGACCACCGTGTTAAGTACTTTACCTGTATTCAGTTTAATCTTCAGAACGACCCATTTTACAGATGAAGAAATCGAGTCAGAATGTTTAAGTGCCTTATCCAGGGCCACCCATCTAGTGGCAGAGCCCAGCCTGGATGACAGGTTTTTTAAATGCCAAAAAGCCTGTCCCCCAACCACTACATACAGCACCCCCAAACCTCCCACCCCCCTTTAAAAATAACACTGGAGATGAAAGATGGGAAAAACGGAGGTTTGGAGTTTCTTTAAAAAAAAAAAATCACTCAGCTTGCCTATTCCTAAAGAGTCAATTCATGTTAAGAAATAATTTCCCCAGTGCTCACATGTGCCGTGTATTTTTAGGATCTGCTGTTAGCAAGTGTATTTCTGTGTGACGGAGTGGGAGAGTGGGGAAAATTTCGCCGAGCTGTTTAAGCCAGAATGCAGGGGGGCCCAGCGGAGACTGTGAAATCTCTGCCATCTAAGGTTTGGGGAAAAACCACAAAGAAACCTGCTCTCAATTTATTCTTCTATGTGTATCTCCAGATGAATGAGTAGTTAAAGGTATTGTTAAAGCATTTTAAATGACCCACTTCCAGCAGCGAGCAAAATCCCTTACTGTGCCAAGCCGACGTGCGTTTCTGGGATTACAAAACCACAGAGCGAGGAAAACGTTAAAGCTGCTGAAGCAAAAACGATGCACCGGAGCGGAGAAGGGTACAAACTGAGCTCTGTCATTGGCGCAGGCAGATGGCTGGCCGCTAGGTGGGCCTGGGTGTAGCGGTCCAGGGTAAACGGTTGCTGGGGTTTTGCTGGCGCAGAAGATCCACCTTCAGCTTGGTACCCAAGAGCCTGGCTCCCTCTTCCCTTGGCCCTGCTGGCTGCCCGCTCCCCACACCTGGATCTGACGGTCAGTCCAAGCAGAAAATTGAACAAGAACGTTAACCGTTACCTTAAAACCCCTTTCTAGAAATAATGGCATGAAAAGTAATTAAGGACCCCATTTCCTACTCGTCATTGTCTTCGGCACGTGCAATTACCCACAGATATAAAATTGCCTGCTTTGATAATCACACCCTCCAAATGAGGGGCAAATGGCTAATTATGCCCCCACGTGGCCCATTGCGCTCTCCATTAGCCGATTATGTGCACAATTATTTGTGCGCGCAAATAATTGTCCCCGTGGAAAATACTGGCCCTCCTTTTAAGTCCTCCAGCTCAGAGTGGCAAATGGGGTAAATTGTCACGCTGGAGATGTAGTTGGTGGGGAGGGAAGGATACCAGATACCAGGGCATGTCTAAGTGACTAGAGTTGGCTGATGTGCACTGAAGCAGATGACACGGGAGCCAAGGAGAGCAGGAAGGACCCCAGCAGGGGACAGGACCCCTGCCTGTGAGTTAGGAAGCCCGCTTCCGAGGGTGGGTGAGCGGCTCCCATGGGGTGACCTTAAGGAAGTTCTTAACCTTTCTTCAGTTCTACTGGATTGGCATACACAGTGAGGGTGATGTGATGCCCAGTTCCCAGCACTGGGGTAGGATGGGCCAGACAATGCAAACATTTTCAGCCAGCTCCAAGCAAAAGCAGTACATACATGTGAGGGTCTATCACGTGAGATAGAGCATATTTCCAACTGCCAAGCAGAGGCATGACCGACGGAGCATGGCTGCACCACAGGCTGGGAGGGAGGTGAGATTTGGCAAGGAGAGCAAACTTGTTCCCTAGGCACCGATGTTTCTAATAACAGAAAATGACCCGGCCACACAGAATTCATTCATTCATTCATCCATCCATCTATCCATCCATCCATCCATCCATCCATCCATCCGACAAACACCTATCAAACTCTTACACCTGCAAACACGATGACAGGCTCGGGCCAGTGGTAGGAGGCCACTGGCATGCGGCTGGGCCAGCCTTTCACACTAAGTTGCTCTGGTTGGGAAATGAGAGGAATTTTCACCTCCCGTCTAAAAAAAACCTGGCATGAATTTTCAGTTTGATTGACAGGTAAAGTCCGTGCCAGCGAGTTTTATGGGCTATCGTTACTTTTATTAACTTAAGAACTGTGGTTTTCATGCCAGTGCTAACAGGTGGGATATGTCGCAGTGTCGGGGGTGCAGCTTTGCCATTTGCCTGCGTCCCCCTCTCCTCTCACACACAGTAGGAGGAGGAGGCGTTCTCGCTCCCAGGGGTTCACAGAGGCAGGGGTGCCGAGTTCATCTTGAGAGAAGAGGTTGTTGTGGGAGGGATGGACATGGGGGTGTGGCCACATTGCAGGAAGTCAAGGTGTGAGGTCACCTGTCCGGGGTTCAGCGTGTGGACACGGAAACCAGACTCTGCCTGGGTGTGCCTGTTGGTTGTGTGTTGCTGGCTGAGCCACTCACCCTCTCAATGCCGTTGTCCGCTCTTCTGCAAAAAGGCGGGGCAACATTCCTGCGTCATAAAGCTGGTGTAGTTCCTGGGTTCAGTTCCGGTCAAAGGCACATGCCCACATTGTGGGCTCAAGCCTCAGTAGGGGGCATGCAGGAGGCACCCGATCGGTGATTCTCTCTCATCATTGAGGTTTCTATCTCTATCCCTCTCCCTTCCTCTGTGAAATATGTTTCTTTTTAAATATATTTTTATTGATTTTTTTTTTTTAACAGAGAGGAAGGGAGAGGGATAGAGAGTTAGAAACATTGGTGAGAAACATCGATCACCTGCTTCCTGCACACCTCCTACTGGGGATGTGCCCACAGCCAAGGTACATGCCCTTGACCGGAATTGAACTTGGGACCTTTCAGTCTACTGGCCAATGCTCTATCCACTGAGCCAAATCAATTAGGGCTAAAATATGTGTGTGTGTGTGTGTGTGTGTGTGTGTGTGTGCGTGTGTGTATACACCTTATTTTCTGGCGTATAAGACGACTTTTTAACCCAGGAAAATCTTCTTAAAAGTCGGGGGTCGTCTTGTACGCCAGGTGTAAAAATACCGTAGTTTGCCGTTATGATGGGCATTGCTAACTCACCAGGGACTTGCCCGGCACCTGCTCCCTCTCTTTTGTTTGTTATCTTCCTCCTGTCATCATCAGCTCTAGTCGTCTTATATGCCGGAAAATACAGTATGTTTGTTTGTCTTTTTAATCATATAAAAGCATCCAGTTTCTTATCTGGCACATCTAACACGAGGGCGGAGACGCTCAGGCCTTTGCTCAGAGTCTCTTTTCCGGGGATTTCTGACTTTGGGGTGAGAACCTGAGCCGCTGTCTCTTTGGGAGCAGGCCTGGCGGCCACTGTATCACCCATGGGAATCTTGCTGGGCACACTTCTCTCGCTTTTGTGTCTTCTCAGGAGACAGTTTGTCTTTGAAACATTAACTTTAAAAAAAAATTAAACAGTTAATTCCATTTCTCTGATTCTGTAAATAAGAAAGGAAAACGTTAAGTACGTGCACTGAGGAGAAGGAGGTACTAAACTCAGCTCCCAGCTCCAGGGGACCCAGCGGTGGAGACGAGGTGGGCGTGGCCACAGCCACACACGTGGATCTGTTGTTGGCCGAGCTGCATTTCCCACAAAGCACTGGTTCTGCCAAGGGCTGTGCTAGGTGCGTTACTGTTCAAGGATTGACTCTCCATCTATGCCTTCACCAGCCAGTTATTTAAACTCAGTTCTGTTTATCAGGCATGTTCCTCCAAAGAACTGGATGCGATTTTGGCTCATCTATTCTTACCTGTTGAGGTGTCTAAATGATTCAGGTAGACATAGCCAACCAACCCTGCTGGCCCCCTGTGCGGCCTGGGCACGCCCAGACTGTGTGGTCCTGGAGCCGCCATGGCTCCCCAGGGTTGGCGGTGTGGAGCAGGTCCACCAGTCACTTCGGTGCCCATTGCACAGTGGCCAGCTCACCCGCCGTGGCCAGCAGGGCTGCAGCGATCAGGAGCCCGGGAGAGGGGTACCCATTGCATGAGCTCATTTCACGAAGACGGCCAAATAGCCATCAAATAGCCATCAGGCAGAGTCAGAGACTTGTGATTTAGGTTTGACCAGAGTAGTCCCTTGGACCGTTTACTCTGCTGCCTCATCCTCTTTGGAAAATGCCTCTAAATCACTGCCCTTCCTTCTCCTTGCACCTCTCTCTCTCTCTCTCTCTCTCTCTCTCTCTCTCTCTCTCTCTCTCCCCCCCCCACCCCCCCCATAATAGAGCTGCCTCTTTACCTTTTGGAAAGAGCTGCCATTCGGATGAAAACTGTGCTGACTAACCTTGCTCTCAATGCCGGAGACAAAGCTTTCTGCCTTTATCTTGGTCCAGCAGAAAAGCCCAATGGAGGCAGTCCTCTAGACAAAATAAGATGGAGAGGTTCCTGCCCCGGGCTGGCAGATCTGCAGCCCCCCCCCCCAACACTCTAGGCCTCTGAAGGAGAGGGGGGGGTTGGTGATGGGCACCGTGGGCAGGGCTACTTGAAGGCAGATGGGTGACGAGGTGTAGGTAGAGGTCAGCGGGCTGCGTGAATTACAGGATCTGCCCCTCTAGGCAGAAGTTCACAAGAACCTTTGCGGGTCCCAGAGGAACTTAAGACGGGGCATCCGTTCTGTGTGGACCCGTAAGAAGGATCCTGCGTATCAGTCAGCATTCTGGCTCTGACCATGGGGGAGGGGAGGACTGCAGCTCATGGCTGCACTCCCAGAATTATTGCCATTTTCTGGATGCTCGTTTCAGGCCAAGGACTGTGCTAAGAGCTTTATTGTATAATTACGTCGAGTCCTCACTGTTATCAGAAGGGAGGGGGCACCAAGCGAGAAACAGCAAGGAATAGCTACCCACCCTCTTTGGGCCCCTGCAACCGCAGTGACTATGTTCTCTTCTCCAGATGCTACTTAGTACTTCTATTCCTAATACATACAGATAGAGACAGAGATAGATACACCCTGTTTCCCCAAAAGTAAGACATCCCTCAAAAATAAGACCTACTTGCTGTAATACAAGGCATCCCCCCGAAAATAAGATCTAGCGTACCTTTGGGAATAAAAATTAATATAAGACACTGTCTTATTTTCGGGGAAACAGGGTAGATATATAGATATAGAGATACAGATGTAGAAGTATATACAGATATAGATGTAGTTATAGATATAGGTGTAGATATAGATATAGATATAGAGCTAGAGATACAGATACAGATACAGATATAGATATAAATAGATATAGATGTAGATAGAGATATAGATGTATATATAGATGTAAATAGATACAAATATAGACATAGGTGTATTAGAATGGAGACATAAAGTAATGCTATCACAGGGTGCTAGTCAAAGCCGCCATCAGACCTGGTGCTCAGGAAAAGCAGGATGCACAATTCCAGCTTCTCCCCCATCCCAGAGTAAAGGTAGCCCAAAGGGAAGGAAAGGCTGGCATTGAGAGCCTCCTCCTCCCGCATGCACACCCCATGCTCCACCTGTGGGTGTGCTTCTGGGTTCTTCCTGTGCCTCCAGGACTGATCCAGGCTCCTCACAAATCGGAAAACTTCCCAGCAATAGAAAGGGTGAGCATTGGGACTCCTCGGGGGGTAACTCGGGCTTTCTAATAAGCGGAACCAAACACATAATTCAAGTTCCTCAACGCATAAAGCCGCTCATCGTCTGGAAGGGGGGAGGCACCTGCAATGCAATGAGCATCACTGTTTTCAGTCGTCCGTGAAATGAACGTTCTGGGGAGATACAGTAAGTTGATGCACCACCCTGGAGCAGAACAAAGTGAATATTCACCAGGAATACTTGGTATATTAAGAGGATGGCAAAGAGAAGAACAAACCAATGGGGATGGGGGCAAAAAAAAAAACAAACCAAAAAAACTTTAAATAGACTCCCCCTCCCAATCATACATTGCAATGGAAGATAATTAAATTATTATTGTAATTGCACAAGCTCTCACGGGGCCCTAATTATTTGAAAATGAATAGACTCATAAATGTTCATGGCAAATATGATACAATAAGCTCAAGCTATTTTAATAAAAGGTCAGTTTTAGAAGCTCCGATAGGGTCTTCCAGGTCAGATTTGAAAAGCTGTAAAGAACAAATGCCAACTCGTATTTTTCCACGGGAATGGGAAATAAAGAGAAATGAGTTCATTCAAGCCAGTGATTTAATTTTAGCCGGGAGTTTGTCCTCCTCTGCTGTCCTTCTATCCACGCTGTTTCCAAGTAACCACACTGACTTGCTTGCGTGTCACTGCTCGGTGTCCTCTGTTTCCCTGACCCTCGTGGGCAGAGACTTTTCATCTATTAAATTAAAGAGTGTTTGTGTGGCTGGAGCTATCCTGAGCGAGGAGACCCAGGGCCTCGCTTCTGAGTCTCTATTTATAGTTACGTGTGAATGACCTTCAGCGAGACACCTAAGGTGCGTGCGGATTCACAGACTTACCATCTCTGAGATGGAGCTGATAACTCTGTCTTGAGTCCATACTGAGAAAAAGATTACATGACTGAGAGTCTCATGGAAAGTTGTCTTATAAATATTATAATTCATTTTATTATTAAGTTTGCTTCAATGCGGATCTTCCAAGGATAAGTGTCAGCTGCATAAGAAGTCACTTTTCCCTGAAGCAAAAATGAAAGTAGAGAAATGCAACTTTCGGGAGCTTATTTTGCCATAAATAATTCCAGAGGTTCTGTGATACATATGTACTTATTTTCCCCTACATGAACTATTGACAACAATATTTTCTTAAATTATTTTTTATTTCTGGGAATGTTCAGAACATTACAAATAAACAATAATGAGACCCTTCCAAAATATCTTCATCTGCCCTAACTGATTTGGCTCAGTGGATAGAGCATCAGCCTGCGGACTGAAGGGTCCCCAGTTCGATTCCGGTCAGGGGCATGTGCCTGGCTGCGGGCACATCCCCAGTGGGGGGTGTGCAGAAGGTAGCTGATCCATGTTTCTCTCTCATCGATGTTTCTAACTCTATCCCTCTCCTTTCCTCTCTGTAAAAAAAATCAATAAAATATACTTTTAAAAAATCTACTTATATAATATCAGTCCTTATATGAACTCAGAATCAACATGTTATGTCAACTGATTGAAGAGAGTATGTATATTACAAATATACACATGTACATCTTTTCAAGTATAATTACTTTAGAAGTTAGAATACCTACTGCAAGGAGTTGTAGTGGGTGGGGTACAAACCTAGGAGTCAGGACCCCTGGGTTCCCAGGAAGCAGTTACTAGGCTGCATGGCACAGCTTGGGGCTATTTAGAGTGGTGCCCAGGCCAGCATCATGGAGATCCCCACAGAGCTTGTTAGAAATACAAATTCTCAGGTCTGACCTTGAACCCACTGCATCAGAATCTCTAGATGTGGGGCTTTGACATCTGTATTTCAGGAGGCTCTCCTATTATTCTGATGCACTGTCATGTTGAGAAGTACTGTGTCCTGTTTTAGACTTATCAGCTACATGACCTTGAATGAGTTTCGTAATCTCGTTGAGTTCCATCTCCTCTCATTTAAAATGGGCTCAATAATATCTACTTTATGGGATTGCTTTGAAGATCAGACAAGATGTCAATGTCTTGTCGATGGTTGATATTCAATAAATGGCAATTTCCTGGTTTCTCTGCTCGGCCACAGACTAGCTGGTTAACTGGGAGCAAGTGATTTAGCTGCTCTTGGTTTAGATTCTTCCTCTGTTAATAAAGGAAATAGCTGTTATATTCAGTTCATGTGGTGGTGATAAGTCAGTTGAAATTATGCTCATGACAGCTCTTTGTACACTGTAAAAGGATTAGACACATTGAAGGGATTAATGAGACCAGGATGATGATTTTTCAGCTCAAGTGCACAGTTAAGATTGACCCTGTCCAATGTCCACATAGACACTCTGAAGAATATGCACATTTGAAACAAAACTATCATGTGGGGAAGGTGACACATTCACCCAAACTACTCTCCAAAGGTTGATTGGTCCTCCAGTGGTGTGCCAGAGCAAACTTGTACCAGCTCACCCATGAGGGCCTGAAAGGGCAGAGCGGGACTGACTCCACTTTGTACCGTGTCCTCCATCTTGTGTAACTGTGTCCCTTCTTCTGAGAAAAACCACAGGATGTGTCAGTTACTCAGCCCGCCCTTAATTCAGCCAATAGGAATACAAAGGAAACTAACCTAAAACACTGGCAGTTCTAGTGACGAGTGAGCTGGGGCCTGGGATTGAGGTCCTTTCTCTGATGCACTAGAGCAATGGTGTCCTCTTCACCCCTTTGAGTAGGAGCTACAGTGATGAGATGTCACATCATTCCATGTATTATCCAAGGGTTAATTGAAACCACATTGATCAAACAGCAAGTTAATCTCCTCCTAGACACTGCAGAGCATGGAAGTCAATGAATGTCAGCCGAGTTTGAAGAAAAGAGTTTACATAAAGAAAAGGGAGGAATTGTGAGAATAAACAAGCCATCTTTTCTGTCAAAGAACAATTTAGACAGCTGCCATTTTGGACTGTGTGACTTGGCAGCCACCATGTTGGCTGCATGATGTGTAAACTTACCTGGGGGCTGCCATCTTGAAATTGCAAAGACCAACTCCTCCTTTTGAATTAGCCAATCATGAAAGACTGTGTGCCTGAGCTGCAATCAAGAGCAAAGGACAGGTCACGTGCATCAGGGATTATTTGCCTCACTAGCCCCAGCCTGTACCCAACCAATCGGAATTGGCCAACTCAGCAGTCTGAGTATGCCCCCACCTCCCGACCCCTAGCCCTATAAAATCATTGTGCTTTTGAAACTCGCTCTCTTTTTGCATCCTGCCGCTGTGTCGGTGGAGGCAGAGAGCCAAGCTTGAGCTTGAATAAAGGCTCTTTGCTTTTGCATCGGACTTGGCTCCCTGGTGGTCTTTGGGGATCTTGACATCTGGGCATAACAGGCCAATTGTTAAATTTTGCATTTAACATTAAATTATATAAGTACATTTACAATATTAAATGAAAACAATACAAAGGTAACAATTGCTCCACACTCTTCCCTTCACCATTATTTCATGAACTATGCCCTGAGATTATTTACATTTATTGTATACATATGGTGGCAATACTTGATAATGATGCACTCTCTCCTTCGTTCTCCACCAAGACTGACTATGGCTAGTGGTTTGAAATCGGCCATGGTACAAGTGCAAGTACTGGGAGGTGGGCCAATGCTACAAATTTGGCTGCGAGTTTGGCTCCAGCAAATAGAGCAATGCTTTGGAGACATTTTTGGCTGTCACCACAGGGGTGAGGGTGGGTTGGGTACTCAGAGACTAGAGGGTGCTGTTAAACATTCTACAAAGCACCACCCCCAAAAGCATTTTTTTGGCCCCAATGCCAATAGTGCCAATGTTGAGAAACCCTGTTGTAGCTGACTTTTCTCTTTATATGCTAAGCAATTGCTATCCTTTCAGCATGAGGAGTCATCAAGCAGGCTCTTGCCCCAGCAGTTTTTGGAGAAATTTTAAAAAGATATTATTATTGAACCCTAATTGGTTTGGACTGTAAGGTCCCAGGTTCGATTCTGGTCAAGGGCATGTACCTTGGCTGCAGGCACATCCCTAGTAGGAGGTGTGCAGGAGGTAGCTGATCGATGTTTCTCTCTATCTCTTTCCCTTCCTCTCTGTAAAAAAATCAATAAAATATATATTTTTTAAAAAGATATTATTATTGATTTCAGAGAGGAAGGTAGAGGGAGAGAGAGACAGAAACATCAATGATGAGAGAGAATCATTGATCAGATGCCTCCTGCACACCCCCTACTAGGAATTGAGCCAACAACCTGGGCATGTGCCGTTGACTGGAATCAAACCTAGAACCCCTTCCATCAGCAGGCTACCGCTCTACCCACTGAGCCAAACCGGCTATGGCAGTCTGGGGGGAGTTTTTAAATGACTAAATCATTTTAATGCCATAAGAAGAGACTCAGTCTCACATGAAGATTGATCATTTTATTTGATGATGTTTTGCCTTTCATGTAGCAGGAGCTCAATAAAGACTTTTTAAAAAATTAAATGGATAAATAGATTAAACATTCCTTTCACATGTGTTCTGGTAAACACACACACACACACACACACACACACACACACACCCAGGAAGGTGGCTTCATGGATAGTCAAATATGTAGCTATAAATAAAACTGTTCTTATATTTGTCATGAATGGATCAAATGCAGGCTACACGCTTTTTCCCCATTTGAATGGATCCAATGGCAACACTCTTTTAGAAAGAAAGCAACGTGGCCATTATTTGCAGCGAGTGAAATGTTAACAAAAGCCATTCCTGAACCCAACCCCCCAGCCAGATCTATTTAAAGAATTCAAAGAATGTCAGAAAAGCATGTGGCTTCCAGGTGAGTGTGTAGGACTTACAGAAACTTGCTAGCAAGAAAGCATGAACTCTCTGCATGCCTTTAAACTAAAATGACAGCCCAAACCAGTTAATAGCAAAAATGGCTTATTTAGCAGGATTTTATATTTGCCTCCTGCTCCACCTAGCATGTAACCAATAACCCTTAAAGAGGAACCGTGAAGGGGAAGCTCAGAACCGAATTTGCTTCCTTGTCCACACCCAGGTCCAATACTGGATTTTCCATCTGCAAATCGGGGGCTGCCACAGTTTAATAGTCAGGATGAAATGGGACTAGAGGGAGAGGTGTAACCTCAATTTAGTCAGAATAGAGGTATAAACCCAATGGTCATGAGTGACTGGGGACTAGAGAAAGATAAAAGAAGCATAGTCGAAGGATCCTCATCATCCTTATAACTAAAATCATGGACTCAGAATTTTACAGCTGGTAGGATTAGAAACATAGGAACCCAATTTCTTTCGCTTTCAGCTGGGAAAACAGATGGCCAGAGAGGCTAAATAGCTTGTTCAGGAGCAGAGCGCAGACCACCCTAGAATGCAGAGTCAGCAAAGCACACCAGGCTTTGATCCCCGCAGCCAGAATTAACTAGTATTTTCCAGGGTCTCATTTCTGCCTCTGTTTAGCTCACTTGCCAGGCTGCCTAGTTTGGGAGTTGTTCAGAGATCTATCCCTTCCGTACCGTAATCTCCTCATTCATCTTCATTCTTCAATGCCTTGGACTCAATAAATGGGGAAACCACACTGAGTTGAACCCGGGTTTGCTGATCACAGTCTAGTGCGCTTGGGAGAGCAGTGTGATTTGTCCTAAAAAAAAAACAAAAAACTTTTGTTGTTGTCGCTCAGATGCTTTTTCCATCTATGAATGTTCCACAAATGTTATTAAAATCAGATACAATGCCGCATCTGGACTCTTATGAAGGGATTTCTGCAGTGTATCGTGTTGATTGATACACATCACGTTGTTCTGAATTTTAAAACATAACCGGGTAAGACTTGGGGATGTGTAAGACACCAAAATGTATTTTTGTTCATTTTTCTCTTCTGTTTGTTCTTTTTAATAACTGTTTTCTTATTATAACAATAATTCCTGCTCATTGTGGAAACCTTAGAAAATAGCAGACAAATAAGGGAGCAAAATAAAAAATACCTGTAATTGTACCATGTATTCTGGTTTTATTTAAGCCCTACGTGAATGCTAGGAGTAAGGGCCGAGTTGAAGGTTAAAGTTCAGAGAAGCGTAATTGACTTAGGAAATGATCTAGGCCAGTGGTGGGCAAACTCATTAGTCAACAGAGCCAAATATCAACAGTACAATGATTGAAATTTCTTTTGAGAGCCAGATTTTTTAAACTTAAACGTCTTCAAAGGCCACTTCTTCAAAGTAGACTCGCCCAGGCCGTGGTATTTTGTGGAAGAGCCACACTCAAGGGGCTAAAGAGTTGCATGTGGCTCGAGAGCCGCAGTTTGCCGACCAGGGATCTAGGCTAGACTTTTTCTTGCTGGGGTAAATTTACAGAAGACATGACTGTGAGGATAAGTGACTTGCGAGGAGGGGGTCTGGGAGGATATTGGAACCCAGATTTCTAATCTCCAAAGGAAGTCCAGGGGGAAGTGCTAAAAATCTAACCCCCCTCTCTCCATGGGTGTTTATTCTCTTTCTCTAATGAGCTAATGATAAGTCCTTGGGGGCATTTCATCCTTCTAATATGTCTCTACTGTATTTAGCACCTGATAATGCCACTGTTAGAATTCATCTCTTGAAGAATAAAAGGAACTGGGGAACTAAAGAGAGAGGGTCAGAATAATCCATTAATTATATCCGTTAAGCTTCAGTTACAGCTAATAAGGACTGTCACGTGACCACAGTGTGTGCTCGTTCTGAACAATAAAGGACACGAGGAAAGATAAGATTCAGGGCTGCAGTGTCCTTCAGTGTGAGTAGCTAGCGGAGATGAAAGTCATTAGAAGAAAAATTGATTGAGGTATTTTAGTAAACAAAAGAACTCATTGCTTACCCATGAGGAAGTGGATTGTTCAGAGAGTGCTGTTCACCCTACTCGGGAGAAAATGTTTCTTCGTGCTTCTCTTTTTAGCTTCATTCTTCTCCTGTCACTTTTCAAGCAAAAAAAAAAAAAAAGAAAAGAAAGAAAAAAATGAGATTAAACACCATGGCCCTATTTTTTTTGCTTCAAAAGAAACAGGCTGTTGCATTGTGCTTGGAACAGTTTACTTGCGGCCTTGAGTAAGTGTGAAAGGAAGACCATGTAATTGACAAGGCATTCTCTGGGGAGGCAGCAAATACAATGTTAAGAAGATAAACAGGCATGAAAACAATGGCTATTTGATAAAACTAGAGAATTTCTGCAGCAAATATGTCCTCAACATATTTTCTTTGATACCGACTTGCTCAAAGGCCAGTAGTGGAACCATAAGTAACATGTAGCCTAGGCCTTCCTGATATTTTTCTTCTGCATCATTGAATGTATAATCAGTCCCATTTGTACTACATTTGGGTTACACTGAGGATCTATAGCTTTTAGTATATATATATATACACACACACTTTTATTGGTTTCAGACAGGAAGGGAAAGGGAGAGAGAGAGAGAAACATCAAGGATGCGAGAGAATCATTGATCGGCTGCCTCCTGCACATTCCACACTGGGGATCGAGCTCATAACCTGACATGTGCTTTGGCCGTGACCTCCTGCTTTATAGGTTGATGCTCAACCCCCCGAGCCACGACGGCCAGGTGAGGCTCTCTGAAAATCTGGAGCATCCAGATTACCTAACATATTTCTGCTGTCTCTGAAGTCTAAGGATTGAACTAGAATAGTCTCTGAACATCAATATCAGATATGAAAATGGAAGTTTTGTCTAAGACTGAAGACCATAAAAAGAACAGATTCCACAATGAGAGCCAGGATTCAAAAAGTGTGTGTGTGGGGGGGTGCTGTGAGCTTGGAGAAAATTAGTTTGATAAAGCTTTAAGTCTCTCACACTAGTTAAGACTATCGTATAGGGGTGGAAGTTGGAATTCAGGAGGAGAGCAGTTTGGGGGAGAGGTGTTGGTTTGCTGTGGGTGAGTCCCCCCCAACCTCCACCTATGGAGATAGGGTGGGAGAGGCCTGTCCTCTTCGAGCTTGGCTTGGAAGGGGCCCTAACAGGATCTTCAAGAGCCAACGAAGGGGAAACTATTGCTTAAGGGAACATCAGACTCTAGCTTCTGATTCAGCCAAAGTGGGAGAGACAGGCTGGCTGGGTAAGTTTGCAGTGGAGTCAAGGTCACCTGCACTGGAAGGCCTCCTGGGTGTTTCCTTAGGTCTTGTCCTATAGGTGTCCCTGGAGAAACCAACACCCAGCAGCAGAGAGAATCTGGGGGAACCTTCTGTGCAGAAGGAGTAGCAAGCGATGAACTGGAACCTGTATTCATGCACCCTGTAGAGACAATGACCCAGGAAAGATCCCCAGTGTTGGGGAGTGGGCATCTCTAGCAATTATGCTCCAGTACACACACACACACACACACACACACACACACATCAGAGAGAGAGAGAGAGAGAGAGAGAGAGAGAGAGAGAGAGAGAGAGAGAGAGAACCAGTAAGCTTTAAATACAGGCCAAGACAAAGCAAACTCAGATCTAAAGCATCACCAGAATCTAAGGCTTGTAATAACGTTCCAGCTCCTTTATCTCTTCTCCTCCCTTTCCTTTAGCACTAAGGTTATAGAGAGGGGGAAGAAGAGGGGGAGAAAGTCTGGGTGGGGAGCACTGGGTGGGGAGCAAAGACCTGAAGGTCCCCCTCCGTCCTCAGCTGCCCGATGCTCCCTTGCCATAGGCTGGAGCTGGGGGCGGGGACGAAGGGGCCCCTTTAAAACTTAAAGACTCAACGTGATTATTTAATTTAAAAGCATTTTATATTTTTACTATCTTGGGGCTGGGTGTTTTAATTATGAAACCAAGACCATGTTTTGAAGCTTGAAGGGTTAAGAGCATTTTTGTGTTTATTCCTGAAGAGCATCCAGAAAATTCGGGCCTACCTGGGTGTTAATGAAGGGGTGGGGTTGGGGGACCGGGGCAGGGGCAGGGTGAGGTCTGAGAGCAAAAAAAAAAAAAAAAAAGGGCAGCCAGCCCGCTGGTATGACGCAGAGGGTGAGCATCCACCTATGAATCAGGTCACAGTTTGATTCCTGGTCAGGACACATGCCCAGGATGGGGGCTCAATCCCAGGTTAGAGGGTGTGCAGGAGGCAGCGGTTAGATAATTCTCTCTCTTCATTGATGTTTCTATCTCTCTATCCCTTCTTCTCTGAAATCAACAACAACATATATATTTTACATAGGGCAGCCAGGGCCTTCAGACACTGTTTAAAGTAGCGGTCCCATACACAGACCTGGGGACTACAGCTTGCATGGAGAGAAGAAAGGGTAGTCTTATATTTTTTCCCCCCATTTCTTTTTAGAGAAGAAAACTCGGCTAGTATAAAAGCCCAATTCAAAACCTAGTGTGTACATTTGCATATTTAAGTCTAAGACATCATGGGAGCACTGAATTATGGCATTCATTATTTCACATGACAAGCTGTGGCGGTGATTTCAGCCTCTATTGTAACAAATTAATTTTCTTCGGAACCTTTTGTTTCGGATTTTAAGCCTTCATCGTCACAAAAAGATGACTTCACTGAAGGCGATAGTGTGTGGTTCTTCTCAAGACGTTCTCAGCCCCACAGAGGGTTCTGTGTATGGATGGGCTGCCTTCCTCCCTTGTCACCTGATATTTTCTTTATATTTTGTAAGATTTAAATATATATATATATATTTTATTGATTTCAAAGAGGAAGGGAGAGGGAAGAGAGAGATAGAAACATCAATGATGAGAATCACTGATCAGCTGCCTCTTGCACACCCCCTACTGGGGATCAAGCCTGCACCCCTGACATGTGCCCTTGACTGGAATCGAACCCGGGGGCCCTTCAGTCCACAGTCTGATGCTCTATCCACTGAGCAAAACCAGCTGGGGCTGTAAGATTTTTTTTTTTTTAAGAAAAATTTTTTTCTGTGATTGAAGGATATGTCAAAGAATAGAGGATACACTTTTAAACCAAAGTAAGTTTTATGATATGACTTTAGAAGTTTATTGGTTTTAGGTCACATTTTTTTCCTTATGGAAGTGTTAAATAGCTCCATGCAATAGGCTGGCAGTCTTTTCTGTAAAATACAGTTTATCTCCCCTGTTCTAAAGAACTGTATTTCAAAATGTGACCATCAGCAGTTGGAAAACTATGTGTGCACATTTATATATCAAGGTTCTAAAAAACTTATACCTAATCATGAATATTTTTTCTTCCCAGATTGTATTTTTTTAAAATATATTTTATTAATTTTTTTAGAGAGGAAGGGAGAGGGATAGAAAGCCAGAAACATCGATGAGAGAGACACATCCATCAGCTGCCTCCTGCACACCCCCCACTGGGGATGTGCCCACAGCCAAGGTACTTGCCCTTGACCGGAATTGAACCTGGGACCTTTCAGTCTATAGGCCGACACTCTATCCACTGAGCCAAACCGGTTTCGGCCCAGATTATATTTTTTTCCCCCTTCCAGAAACTGAAGTTTCTTTACAGGACACCAGGACCATTGTATTTTTGTTTATTTGTTTTGAAGAGATGAAAGAGGAGTGCTATATCCCCAAGCAAGTACCCGAAATTCCGAAGCCCCCCATTTTTCATTTTGTTTTGCAAAGAAGCCTTTCTCTTTGGGAAAGGTAATTTGTGCTTCACAGTTTCCTTGTCCTCATCCTATCAAGGGAAAGATTGCAGAAATTTTAAAGAAAGCTCCAGGTAATATTGTCATCCCTGAGTCTTTGCGGGGAGTTATAAAAAACAGATTACTGAACCTATAGGATAAACTATTGTGAAGCCATTACATTTAAGCATAAGCAAAATTTCCTCTTGTATCATTAAGTTGTAGAAGAGTAGAAAGATTGCACTTTGAGATTCAGATAAAGTTAGGTAACTTGTAAGGCGAACGAGTACAGTTTTACAATTCGGGAATATTGACAGCCGTTGAGTTTAATAGACTTCTCACATCCCAAATGTAAAGCTGCCTTCACTAATAGAGGTACTGCTGCAGTAACACTTAAGAAGAAAATAAATAGAATGGATCAACAATTCAAAACTGTAATGTGTTTTCTGTTCATTCTCCCTTGCATAAAATTTTAAAATCCTCACAAAAGGTTTGAAAGAAGGAGGCAGCAGGAAATCACCCCCTTCCCTTCTCCCCAACTATCTCCTTCAAATCTGTGCCTTTTCCTCAGGCCAAAGCACCGCACAAAAGGGAAATCTGGACAACTCGGTCCTGATCAGACCAAAGCCCTTGACCCTCCCTCCTCCTACTTATTCTCAGCCCTTGACTTTGGGCTTTGCTTTGGTTCAAGTTCTAGGACCTGAGTTGGCTTATGGGGCTGGGTGGTTAATGCCCCTCCTTCCCTCTAGCTGGTCTAGTCTTCTGGCCCTACCTTCTTATGGAGACCGCTCCTGCAGCCCCAAACCTCTCTCTGGTTTTAGCCTCTCTGGTTTTAGAGGCAGGTGTCCCTATTCAGCGGGGCGGGACTTAATCAGACAGAAGCACTATCATTATCAAGGATCTTGGTAAATTTCCTTCCAGTCTTTTCCCAATTTAGTTTTTCCCTTTACAGTTACAGTAACCCCACCCCCACTCCTACCCACCACACACACACACACACACACACACACACACCTGAATATCCCATCTTTTTATTTAAAATTGAATTATAAACATTTTATATGGTCCTTATAATTGCCACCACTCTCAAAGTTTGAGGATAAGCAGATGACTGAACCTGAGCTATCTAGTAGCAGTACCCCCAAAAGACTGTCCGTGGGACCATTACAGTGAGATTCCCGTGGGTCTCCTGGTCCCCAGCTTCCTGATGTCATTAGAAGCTTCCCAATCTTTCCAAAAATCTATATTTTTGCAGAAGCTAGAGTTGTTTTCTGTTCTTTGCAACCAAGGCACTCTAAACGATAGACGTGTTGCCAGGCATTTTGGTTATTTTTACTATTTTCAATACTTCTGTGATAAGCATCTTTGTGTGTGTGTTTCTATGAGTGTATAATGGCTTTTTATACATTTTAAATAATTTCCCAGAAGTGGAATTACTTAGCCAAAGAATATAAATATTTTTTCCGATTCTTAGTATAAATTGCTTAATTAGTTTAAGGAGATTATATCAATTTATATTTTATATTTATATGTTACAGAAAGTACTATTATAAATAGCACAAAAAATTGCCTGTTTGTCATAGTTGATAGGTTGAAAATATTTGCTAGAAAAAAACAGAGTGCTTTCAGTTTAACTTTAATACCAAACCTAGGTTAGTAAACTCATTGCTTAGTCATCGGACTTAAACCTGTAATCAAAAGCTGACACTTACTGAATATTTAATATACACTTTGTTAGCGGCTTTGCATTCTCCCATGAAATCCTCAACATTTTGTTATCCCTCTTAGAGGAAAGGAATGGAAAACGCAGAGAACCTGATTAACTTTCCCAGAGGCTGTCCTAGGGCCGGAACTCAAATCCACAAGGCTCTTAACCCTACACCGTGAATCTGCTTCCCAACCGTCTGTTCCTGCAGAACTCGGCATCAGAAAGCCGGGTTGGATTCCTGACTCGGCCACTCAACTTCCTTCCATCTCAGTTTTCTAATTTCCAAAACTAAAATAATCACACCGACTCTGTCCGCCTCCCAGACCTTGGTGAGACAGAGATAATGTTGGAAAGTTCCATACAAACGTGTTAGCATGGTGACTTGGAGCAGTGAACTCGGTGGGTAAATATCTCTGACCGCTGTCAAAGGTCACAAGGAATACTGGGGCCTTGGGATACCCAATCCTCTGTCTCCTCCTTGAATTCTCAGCAGTTGAGATCCAGACACAGGTCCAATGGATGAAGATGAACCATCAGGTATGCCAGGGGGACGTGGGTTGAATGTGTGGCCACACTGGGTTTTCTAATATTGCATGACTGAATAGGTCAGACTGACCCACCCGTCGCTGGCAGAGCTGGGCATGCGGTGTCTGTCCCGCAGGGCGGCCTCTTGCTGCGTGGCCTTGGCGGAGACAGCTGGCTGAGGCTACTCCAAAGAGCAGAGCATGGACGGCACCGAGCTACAGTGGCTCAGTCATTCATTGTAGGCAAAGCCAGGGAGGCGGCGAGGAAAGAGGGGGGCAGAACTGTTCCCACGCTGTACCCTTCTGGCCATCTTTGTAGGCAGATGGAGACAGGAAGTTGGGGAGAATACGGTTTCCCTCTTCACAGGAAGAATCGCCATCTCTCTTAGTAATAGGAAGGCAGGGGTCATGAGGAGCCTTTCCTCCTCTCTTCCTGCCTCCCACGTGGCTGAGCTGAAGGGAGCCAGCCATCTGTGGTTGCTGCGTAGGCTCTTGTCAAATTTGTAATTCCACGCCCACTCCTTTACTGCCCACCATGTGGCCATAAGACTCTCTTCAAATTACTCGTGTAGAAAATAAAACGTGTTTCCTCTCCTATAAAACACAGCTCACTGTCAGACGCTCACACTGTTTGCTCCCGGATGTGCCCCTCCCAACGTGTGTGGGCTTCTTGCTGCCGCCGTCGTCTACCTGTGTGGGGTCCCCTGCAGGCCCAACTGATGCCAGTGTCCCCTAGAAGGGCGCTAGGAGACAGGCGCTAATGGGGATTTTGCGATTAGCTGTCATGGATGCCTGGCCCAGCCTGCAGTGCTCCACAAAGCCACAGGCCGGTGCTCCCTTCTGCATGCTGATCGCTGAGTCTGATCGCTCCGCACAGAGCACTTTTCAGCAATCGGGTCTAGAATATTAGTCTTGGTTCTCAGCTGGTTAAAATCCCCAGTTGGTCTTCCATCTGAGTCTGGAAGGCTTTGAGTTATGATGGAGATTCTGTTGTGACATGTTTGCCCTAAAACTATATACATCTTTCCCCAGTTTCTGAAGATGCTGAATCAGTTACCTCTGCTCGACTGTCTTTTCCAGTCCCCACGAGTGAAAAGTTCACATCCTACCAGGTGTAGAGGTCAGGAGAACTTCTAAACGCCTTTCTCCGGCCGTCTCACCGCCTCCCTGCCAGCCCAAGCCCTTCATCTCCATCTGCACCGGTAGGATGACACTGAGCAGGCTGCCCTGGGTCTTGTCCTCCCAGGGGCCTGTTGTTGAGCTCTTTCTGTCGTCCTGTGTTCCTGTTTTGAGTTAAGTTCCCAGCGTCTCTCTGCAAGCAGAGAACAGATAAAACACCAGCTTGCGGGGATCTGAGCTGCTTCTGAACTTTATGCAGCATTTCCTGTCTAACCCATTGCCTAATCTTTAGCATGTGCTTCCTTTTATTGGGTAATTGTTTGTGTGCATGGCTTATCTTTCCAAATAGAATGTGGGCTTCTCAAGGGCTTGGGCCACGTTCTGGCCATCTGTGGATGTCACACGGCACCTAGCAGTGCCTTTCATCAAGGAAGCGCACAACAGATATGTATTGATTAATGGCTTAATCTTCTCCTTTATCCCCAGATACTCCCCAGTTACATCAAACATCTCTATGGGGGTCCCTTGACCTACAGCTGGTCCTATGCCCAGAGCAGTTAAAAGAGGATCCAGAGGAGCAAATTTATTTTTTAAATATATTTTATTGATTTTCTACAGAGAGGAAGGGAGAGGGATAGAAAGTCAGAAACATCAATGAGAGAGAAACATCAATCAGCTGCCCCCCTGCACACCTCCCACTGGGGATGTGCCAGCAGCCAAGGTACATGCCCCTGACCGGAACCAAACCTTGCACCCTTGAGTCTGCAGGCCGAGGCTCTATCCACCGACCCAAACCAGTTTCGGCCAGAGGAGCAAATTTAAATCCTGTCCTGGCATCAGGCCATAGGCCTTCTGAGGCTGCATGGCAAACAGCAAAGCTATGGGAGCTAATCACCCCCTTTCCCACTCACCCTGTGTCCCTACTCTAGGCTCTGCGGGGTGGGGGTTAGGGGGTGGGGAGAAGAGGGCTGAGCCCTTACAGTAAAGAACCAGATGAAGAACAACCACTTTATTGAGTCATAGTGTTATAAATGTTTATGGTAAGCACACCTTTCTTTGTGTGAGAGAAACAGAAAAAGATTACCATGTGTATTATTCAGAGAACTCTTTGATTGCAAGCAACAGACACTCAATTCAAACCAACCCGAGTCCAGAAAGAAAACGTATTGGCTCAAGTACATTCTCTCAGGGAGGCCAGGGTGGGTGGGGCCTTAGGGACTAGGGAACGTGACACTAGGGTTAATTCGGTGAGAGTCATCTGCCGTCCCTGACGTGGTAGTGGTGTGTTTTTAGAGGAAGGAATGTGTGTTTGGATAGGGGTAGGGCTAAGCAGACAAGAACAAGGGCCCCTGTACCATGCTATAAATGTTTTTTATTTGTTTGTTTTGTTTTGTTTTTATGTTTCCCTAAATTTTGCAAATGCTTCCAAACAAGGTCACACACAGAGAAAGGAACACAGGGGCTGTGCTAGTGAAGCTATGCTTATAGCATGAGCTGGTGCTTGTCTCCACCCTCTCACTCACGGCCTGTGCCTGAGGCTAGAGGTGTCCTATAAAAGCTCCCAAGCTTGGCTCCTCATGTGGTTCTCCCCTGCCCTGTCGTTTCACACCGATGGTCTCCCTCCTCGCCTGACCCCTGAGACAGGTGGCCTGTTTGCATGGACTACCTCACATCTTCGGATTATCCTAAACCAAATAAACAAATGCCACACATACACACACCCCGCCCCCACCCCAACTGAGCCCGGGTCCTCATGCCCTTCATCTCAAAGCCTAGGATTGATGATGATAGAGAAAGGAGAAAGCGGAGCTGTTCAGATAAACCTTTTCCAAGCACCTCCTGGAAAAGGAAAAGGAAAGGCTTAGTCCACAGTAGCCAGGCTAGAAACTGATGCTAGTCTTTGACATGTTGTGAAATGAATTCGCACTTTGGAACGAAAGCATTTCTTCTACTGCAACCAACACCCACCAAGCTGCTGCTGGGATGTAGAGAGGCCTAAACGTGGCATGTTCTAGAGCTGTCTTTTGGGCATTTAGACACTGTCCACAAGGTTTGTTTAGGGCACAGCACCAACATGAATCCCGCTACGTTTGTCTTGTCCAAGGAGCTGGTTCCATGCAACGCAGCATCAGAGCCCCTCCCTCCCGAGTGGCCAGCCTGCCTTCAGAAGTCAGCCCTGCCTTCTCCTGACTCTCCACGGGCAAGGCAGTGCCTGGATCCCCTGAGCAGTAAGTACCCCTGAGAGTCTCAGGAAGCATCCACCACCGTAGCCCCAAAGCCTAGGATTGATGATGAGAGAGAAAGGAGAAAGTGGAGCTCTTCAGCTAAATCTTGCTCAGATAAACCTTGCTCTTCACCAGCTCCCTGATCTGACTGCATAATCGTTTTGAATCCACTGCCAATTTGTACAATTTTCCTGTTAAGTCATTCACACCCAATTTCCTCTCAAGCAACACTTGGCTTTGCTAATACGTATGTATTAATGAGAGCCGCGCCTCTCAAGTGTAAATGTTTTATATGTGCGATGGCTCTTGGCTTCCATACAAAGGGATATCGGGTACTGTTAAGACTGAGATTTTTTTCTCTCTACATGTGTAAAGAATTCACTGGGTTGATTGCAAGAGGCGGGTCTGTGGGTTTCAGTGCTCACTTGTAACAAGGAAGTCATTAGCTAAGAAATAAAAAAATAGAATCCATCCCGTTCAAAGAATAGACTGACTTTGCCCAACGTAAAAATAAGACAAAGGGACACGATGTCTTTAATCAAGTCATGGAGGGTCTATAAAAACATTTTTCCTTTTTTTTTAAAGTAAGTTTTTATTGATTTCAGAGAGAAAAGGAGAGGGAGAGAAACATCAATGATGAAAGAAAATCATTGACTGGTTGCATCCTGCATGACCCCCACTGGGGATCGAGCCTTGCAACCCAGGCATGTGCCCTGGCTGGGAATTGAACCGTGACCTCCTGGTTCATAGGTAGCCACTCAACCACTGGGCCACGTCTGCTGGGCAAAATATTTTTTTCTTTATGGTGAGAACTATCTTGACTCAGGTGGGTGGCACGGACATCTTTGGCCTTCTGTATCGGTGCAGAATGATGGTTTTGCCATGAAATCTCAGCTGGCATCGGCATTGAGGTAAGTGCCCAGGCTTGCTCTTCACGCCCACTGGCTTGTGTTTTTGTCTTTCAGGGAAGAGACAGATCCCCTGTGAGAACGCCTCTGCCATCCTTGGGGAAGTCATTCTGCCCCGGGTTCTTTCAAGTTACCTTTTCCAGTTCATTAAATGCTCTCCCAAGGCCCCAGCACTGCTCACCTTCCTCTCAGCTGTGATCCATGTAAGCACATGGGAATGACATATCCCCCATCTTTGCCTCCAAGATGCATGTCCTCAGCCCTATTGCAAAGATCTTCCAGGGGAGGAACTCAGATTTTTGCAGGATCTGTATCCACTGTCATTAGTCAAACCCATTCAATGGTTAATTCTGTCCACAGCCTGGGAGACAGGCAAGAGGAAAGTGCCCCATATCCCCTCCATTCTCTGGGTGGAGGTGGGGGTGGGGTGGGGGAGGAGAACAGTGGCAAGACACATTAATGCTCCATGATGGTGAGGGCCTTCCGAAGGTCATCCTTTTAAAGAAAAAAAAAAAACACACATATGTGCACACATTCACACAACATCACTGCACAACAACTGTGATGGCCGTTTACAGACTGAACCAGCAATCTCCCCAGAATGTTTTGCCCAACATCCTCTCTAGACAGTGAATGCAAAAGACTTAGGTTGGAAAAGTGCATTAGCTTTTGATTAAAGATTGGATGAGGGCCAGTTAAATGTTTAAATCTGAATGGGCTTGCTGACTCAGGCTCCTTAGCAGCATAATGGACAGACCGTCCTCAAAGCTTTCATTAAAGAGGTTTCTGGTAACCAATGTCTAGAGAAAGGAGTTGAAATATAATTCACAGAATTACTCAGCTCCCATCTAACGTGGAATATGCAAGCTCAAAGAATTCAACCGGCCTCTTGAAATTTTCAGGTAAAATTACATTTGAAGAAGCTCGACCTGGCATATTTTGAGGAAGGGAAAGCTCTAGGAGCTTTGGGAGGGTATCACTTGATCTTTCTGAATCCTGTATTTAATTCTCTTTATTGCATTTTAAGTGCAGCTGGAGTTAGCCGTCTGCTGATAATGAAGTTTGGAGTGATTTGTGGGAGGTTCTCAGGATGTATCGGAGACTGATTTGATTTGAATTTTATTTTTAATTCCGGGTCCTCTCTGAACTCCACCTTTCGATTATTTTCTTTTTTCCCTCCGAATCAGAGACAAACCCGTCTTTGCAGAAACCTCCCCGGGAAGCCTGGCTCCAAAAGACTGTGGGAACGCCTCTGACCCCGAGGCAGCTCCATACATCAGAACCAATGCCTCTTGACCTTCAGGCAGTGGCCGGAGACATGTCCACTTTCCTTTTGCAGTGACCTTGGCGGTCACGGTGCTCTCTCCCCTGGTTCCCGTGAAAGTAGGTAAGTGAGCGCCCAGCGGACCTATTAGAGAGCTTCTTCCCAGTCCAGCAATATCTTCTTCCACGCAGGAGATCATCGCAGCCCCTTCAGAAGAGGACACCCACAGTGGCTGCTTTGGAAAGTGGGTGGGCTCTTTGCTTCCCCTCAGAGTGGAAATCTTCCTGCATAACTTGTCTTCTCCATTCATTAGGTTGTCAGCTCCTAAGGCAGTGATCCCCAGCCACTCCCACACCACGAGATTCCAATCATTGGTCACCAAGCCATTTTAATTTTTCTCTGAAACATAAGGTAGACCCCCCCTTACAGAGTCTGCCCAGTTCCCAGAGACCACTGTCCTCTTTCGAAAGCAGCTCTGGCAGTCCTATTTGAACTGCATGACTCTTCAGAGGCGGTGGCTGATTGGAACAGCACCGGGCCCTCGCCACAAACTGGGCCAATCCAATTCTCACGCTCCCTCTCTCCGTCTCTCCAATTTCCAACGGAGATTCAGAAATAGCCATTTAGTCTCTGCGTGTGGCTAGAACTGGAACATGTGAACTCTGAGCTGTAGGGGTGCAAGATTCTGCAAAATGGAGAGGGAAGCAGAGGAAGGCAGCCTGCACAGGGAGAGAAGGAAGTAGCCCAAAGAAGCAGACAGGAATTCAGAGGAGCACAGCGCCTTTCTGGCAAGGGGCCTCTCCGTGCACAGGCCCGGGTGCACCATGCTCCCCTCGTGTAAAACACCATAAATCCATCCTCATCCCCTTGGCGTGTTAGCTTAAGTTCTTTTGCTCTTGAAATGATATAAATGCTTCTAAATGATATAAAATGTCTGTGAGGTAGCAAGGGGGATGGTGGGTGCCAAGGGCTGTGGGGAGGGGCAAAAGGGAAGCCATTGTTTATGTTTTTGCTTTGCAAGATGAAAACATTCCAGAGATAAATTACACAGCAATGTGCATGTATTTAGCACTCCCGGAACTGTATGCTTCAAAATGATGAAGATGGGGAAGTCTTATTGCTTTAGCATTTAAAAACAGTTAGGAAAATGTCTGTACAGTCACCTTTCTTCCTCACTGCCAATGGACAGTAGTTAGCGAACTTCAGGCGCTCCCCACCTGCACCTTCTGTATTTCCCCTGCATGCATGAAGCAATTCATATTCCTGAAGCAGCCCTCAAACTGTGCCTTTCTCCGAGGTATACACTTCAGAGCTCCTCACTGAATTCAAGACTGAGTTCCATTCCCAGCCTGGCAAACAAGCACCCGGAAGACCTTTCCAGCCCTCTGATCTCCAGACTCCCAACAGGAAGCAAACCCTGGCCAGGTAGTCCTACCGCATCCCCAGAACAGTGTGTGCGCATGCTCCTTCCCCCACCTGGACCACCTTCCTCCTTATCACATCACCTCCTTCATTCAAAGCCTCCTTCCAAGCTCCCCTCCCAGGATGCATTTTCTGACCGATATCCTTTTCCAGGGATATTTACTATTTGAATCACATCACTTAGCATTCAAATAGACATAGTTTCCTATGCATCTGTTTGTTCTTGAGCTAGTTTACAAATTGGTGATAGGGACCAGGCCTTACAGGCTTTGGCTTTTCCTAAATTGCCTACCAGGTTATTGTGTTCTTAAGGAGGCCTATTGAGTGAAACCAGAACAGGGGAGGGCTGATTCCCCAGCTTGCCTCTCTTCAGGGCCAACACTTGTGGAGAAGTAGCAGAAACCTTTGTTGAACACTTAGTATTTTCCAGATACCATGCCAGTGTCTGACATGGATCATGTACCTCATTTAATCACCCCAACAGCCCTAATAAATAGATATGACTATTATCCACAGGAAGGAGGGAAGGAAGGAGGGAAGGAGGGAAGGAGGGAGGGAAGGAGGGAAGGAAGGAAGGAGGGAAGGAGGGAAGGAAGGAAGGAGGGAAGGAGGGAAGGAGGGAAGGAAGGAAGGAAGGAAGGAAGGAAGGAAGGGAGGGAGGAAGGAAGGAAGGAATGAAGGAAGGAAGGAAGGAAGGGGAGGGGAGGGGAGGGAGGGAAGGAAGGGAAGGGAAGGGAAGAGGAGGGAAGGGGAGGGAAGGGAAGAGAAGGGAAAGGGAGGGGAAATACAGGAGGTGCAGGTGGGAAACCCCTGAAGTTCGCTAACTACTGTCCATTGGCAGTGGGGAAGAAAGATGACTGTACAGACATTTTCCCAACTGTTTTTAAATTGTAAGGCAATAAGGAGGGGAGGGAAGGGGAGAGGAAGGAAGGGGAAGGGAGGGGAGGGAAGGGGAGGGAAAGGAAGGGAAGGGAAGAGGGGAGAAGGGAAGGAGGGGTGAGAAGAAGCTTTGCAATAGAGCCTGTCCTGTTCCCTAAGCTTTGCAAGGTTCCATCTTGCAAGGGGCTTGTCTAGAACACATGGGTCCAATGCTATGGGTCCCTTTCCTCTGGGGAGTTGTTCATCCGCATGTTCACTGTGTGGGTGACAGTCGATGATGAATATTCTTTTGCCCCAGTTTCTCTTGGCTTCTAGCCTGCTTCTTGCTTGTTTTGAACAGATAGTGCATGACCTTTTTTCCTGTCTGGTAAATGATGAACTCTGGCCTCTATGAGTCATCAAGTCTCCAAATAAAAAGAAAAATATATGGGGCTCTCTGCCCACCCTATAGCTCTGATTGGCAGTGCATTGGGAGTGACAGCCTATGGCAGGCGTAGGTTGAAGGATAGGTAGGTAGATAACCTCTAGTTACAGCTCCAAATAATGATACTATTGGGGATTATTTCTTTTGGTTAAGAGTCTCCTTCTCCTCCTCCCACCCGATCTCAGTTTTCTTACCTATAACATATTAAGGTTGTTATGAGTTAGCACATATATGCGCTTAGCGCAGGTCCTGCCACTCATTACATAGTAGCTATTGTTGTTGCTGCAATTACTACTACTATTATTATTATCATCATCATCATCAATAGTAGTATTAAGATGTGTGATAACCAGGCGAAAGTATCCCAGTAAGCCAGGATTAGTCAAGAGCGACCTCAAGGGGATTGATTGGTTTCCTAGCCTTTCCCTGCTCTTTCCCAAAGGGATGGTTCCTTGAGATGATAAATGTGTAGAGAGGACTTACTACAGGTTTGCAGTCTGGAAATGAGGAGACTGGAGTGAACCGGCAGGGCAGGGCAGCATTCCATGCAAATGACCTGACCCAAGGCAAATTCAGGTAAATTAAAGCCAAAGCCAGTTTCTAAGGGAGGTATTAGGTAACTGCAGGGGCCAGGGAAGCAGGCTCTCTCCTCTCACCCCCAATCCTCCTGACTTATACAAGGCTTCAGTCCCTGTTTCTGCAAATATGCTTTTTCTCCAGGACGGTGATGCTAGCTAACACTGTCTCTTTAAGTGGGCTTAAGGATGGGTGGGCAGATAACCTCCAGCTCCAGCTCCAAATCTCTCTCCCCTTTCCAGCTCTGCGACCAAAAATACAAGGCCGCCCGCCACTCCTCTGGCTGCAGTGTTTAACAACAATCCCGGGGCAGCACTAGCGTCAGCCAGCCCCGGTCACATGGCCCCCGGTGGCCGCTGCCTGGGGAATTCAGAACTGGGCTGGGCGGCTCCCACAAAACTCCCAGGGACAGAGCAAAGCAGGAGCCAGTCGGACAGAAAACAGCCGTCTCCCCTGACTCCACAGCATGGATGTGGCTGTCGGGAAGCAGGCCTCCGGAGCCTCGGTGGCCTGGACGGTTCCCTGCAGGCGGATGGAAAGCCACATTCTTCCAGCTGAAATTTTCCATTCTCTCCGTGCGGAGTTTCCGTGGAGAGCCGGCTTCGTGGGAGAGCGGAGGGAGAGACAGCTCATGCTGTTTCTCATTAGGGCCTCATTAGGGCCTTGTTCGGGGACAGCAGGCCAGAGTTCCAGGGCTCACATGCCATAGCTTCTTCTGTGGCTTCGGGGTTTCTCTCTCTCTCTCTCTCTCTCTCTCTCTCTCTCTCTCTCTCTCTCCCTCTCTCTCTCTCTCTCTCTCCCTTTCTTCCCCATTTCTCCTCCCTCCCTCTCTCCTTCCCTCCCTCCTGCTCTCTTTCTCTCTCTCCCTTTCTTCTCCCTTTCTCCTCCCTCCCTCTTTCCTTCCCTCCCTCCTGCTCTCTCTCCGTCTCTGTCTCACTTTCTCTCTTTCCCTCCCTTCCTCCCTCCTACCCTTCATCCTTTTCTCTCTTTCTCTCTCTCTCCCTTTCTTCTTCCTCCCTCCCTCCCTCCCTTCCTCCTTCTCTCCTTCCCTCCCTCATTTTCTCTCTCCCTTTCTTCTCTCTTTATCCTCCCTTCCCCTCTCCTTCCCTCCCTCCTGCTCTCTCTCTCTCTATGTCTCCCTTTCTTTCTTCTCCCTCCCTCCCTCCCTCTTACCCTCCATCCTCCTCCCCCCCTCTCTCCCCCTTTCTTCTCCCTTTCTCCTCCCTCCTCTCTTCTTCCCTCCCTCCTGCTCTCTCTCTGTCTCCCCTTCTCTCTTTCTTCTCCCTCCCTTCCTCCCTCCTACCCTCCATCCTTCTCTCTTTCTCTCATTTCTCTCTCCCTTTCTTTTTTTTTTTGAATGCTGCTCCCATTCACTTCCCTAAAAACCACTCTATTAGGCAGAATCTAACCAATTCGGCTCCTTTGATTATGTGCCAATTCAACTCCTAGTCATATACCTGGGAAAGAAAATGTCAGACACACTGTCATAGCTCAGAGCACAGAACCTGGAGCACAAAGCAAACGGCGGGCTCTGTCCCCAGCAGACCAAAGGCACCGCATTTCCGCTGGAGCAGGTGCACAGAGAACACGGCGAAGAGCAGCGTCTACATCCGAGGAGGCCGCGTCTCATCCAGTCGGGGAGACCGTGGCAGTGGCTGCTGGAAGGGAACAGGGCCTGTATGTTTAGGCCTCAGGGTTCAGTAACGGGAGGAGAACACGAAGCACAGCTTTATTTGCCGTCCTGTTGGGCCTCGCACGGCCTGTGCCTGCGGGGGCTCCATTCGCCTGGGAGGTGCTGGACATCGCCCCGGCCTCTCCGGCAGGGGCCTGACCGGGATGGAGAGACACAGTCAAGCCTTCAGAGTTTGCAAAGCACTTTTCCTTTCCACTGTTTTAATCCCTCCAGCCAGCTTGAGGGCAGGCATGTCATTCCCATTTCACAGAGGGGGAAACTTGGGCTCCAGCCCAGGGAGCTGGCTGGGGAGTTTGGAAAGGTAAACATCGGTGGGTCTTAGTTGCACGGAAATACCGAGCGAGTTTCTAAAATGCGTATTCCTGTTCTCGGCTTCCAGAGTGTCCGATGGAGTCGATTGGAGGAAGGGCCTGAGAAACTGAATTTCTGTTGCGGTTGTTAATCTTCACCGGAGGATATTTTTCCCATTGATTTAAAAACATATATATATGCCCTGACTGGGAATGGAACCATTACCTCCCGGTTCATAGGTCAAAGTTCAACCACTGAGCCATGCTGGCTGGGCTCCAGTGATTTTTAGACAGAGTGGAAGGGAGGGGGACAGATGCACAGAGAGAAACATGGATGAGAGGGAGGCACATTGAATGTTTGCCTCCTGCATGTGCCCTGACCAAGGCTGGAGAGGGAGCCTGCAACTGAGGTACGTGCCCTCGACTGACATTGAACCTGGGACCTTTCAGTCTGAGGGCTGATGCTCCAACCACTGACCCAAACCAGCCAAGGTGAAACTAAATTTATTATCATGCTTCCTAGGTGATTTGAAATATGTGATTTACTCACTATACTTATGAGACATCACCTTGGACCCTAGCCAGGTGACTGGTGTAAAAACTAAAGCCCACAGACCATGTGACCAAGTTAGTTAACATTTCAGAGCCTCCGTTTCACCCTCTGAAAAAATGGGTAATGATCATACAAGTAGCTAGCTGCCATGTGACGGACATATGTGATCTCATATGTAAGTGAGCCCCGGAGGTTGGTGTTATTGTCCCATGTTATAGGACTCTAACTCAGATCACTCCTGCCCACTCCTTCTTGACAGAATTTCCAGGGAGAAGTCATGCCTAGAAAGTATCTAGCACACATTCCTAATGTTGAATGAAGGGCAGTAGCTGTTCTAACTAAATCCTGGGACTGACACTTCCAACAGCAGAGCCACCGCCAAGGTTCAGAGGTTGAACCAGATAATCTCATAGGGCCTTTCAGCCGGTACCATGCTGTGGCTTCACAAAGTATTCTCTTCTTCAGAGGCTGTCTGGAAAGAGAGTGGCCTTCCTTAACTATATGAGTGACCCAATTTTCTCTTTAAATTTAAATTTATTAAAAAAATGTGATCTTATAGACAAAGACTAGAGAGACATAGAGAAAAGTGAGAACTATTGTGCTTTGATAGTATGGCTGTGGATGACATTTTTTTATTGAAAGTTTCCTTTTATGTATGTTAATATGGTTCCTATAACAAATGAATATCTGAAAGAAAAGCAGGATATGCTGCCCATTTAGAGTGTATTTCTTAGATGCACTGCAACCACAATCTGCAACTGAAAGTCCTCTATAAAAAAGAAAAAAAATTCAACAAAAGAAAAGTGTCAGAGCTAAAAGACTTCAGAGCTGATGGGCCTAGACCTAAAATATATGCTTTTTGACCTTGCCTTATCTCAAAATATTGTAAGCGAAATATGACAGCCTGAATCTCTGGCTCAGTGTCAATTATTGAGGCCTAATGATAAATGTACTTTTTATGTTGGACATAAAGCATTCACACTTATAGTTCAGACCCTAAAGAGGAGGTGTTGATGAAAGAGAGAATTTCTTAGACCTTATTACCTTACAAGTATAGGAGAATAATCTCTGAGTATTTTATTTAATGAGCTCTTCGGCTAGATGGTAGTCAAGTAACTACCATTATTTCCATTTGCTCCTTAATTATCTTTTCACTTTAATGGAGTGAACTTCATGAATTGGGTTCAGAGAGCATGGTCCCTATAGTGTGAGGGGAACAGTACACATCCAGGATTGCACTGGTGCCAATTAGAGAGCACGGGGATGAAAATGGGGCAGCACAGTAGACTGGGTGACAGCACTGGATTCGAATCCTGCCACTGCTCTCTGGGCGACCCTGGGCAAGTTCAGCGAACCTTTTGGAACCTCTGATTCCTCATAATTAAAACGGGGATGGTAATAATTCCTACCTCCTAGAGTCATTGTGATCCTTAAATAAACCGATGTTTATAGAAGAACCAGAGGCCTGGTGCATGAAAATTCATGCAGCGACCCGCCCCTCTCACAGTCTGCAATCCCTCAGGGGAAGGAGGCAGCCCAATAATCAGAGGAAGGTGACAGTCCTCATCACACCTCTGCTGCTGCCACTGCCGTCAGTGCAAGCCTCGGCTGGCCGTGGTTACCCTGATCGGGCAGCCCTGGGTGGTTGGGCAGCCAACAGCCGAGGACTGCCTATGCCTCAGGCCTGCCCTGGGCAGCTAGGCAGCTGCTATGTGAGGCTTGCCTATGCCTCAGGCCAGCCCTGGGTGGCTGGGGGCCTGAGGGGACTGGGCACCACCGTCTTGTGGCTGTGAAGGCCTCCATCTTTGAGGGGGTGGCAGCAATTAGCATATTCCCTCCTTATTGGCTGTGGGCACCATCATCTTTGTGACAGCATGAGGGTCAGTTAGCATATTCCCTCTTTATTAGATAGGATGTTAATGTGTTGGCCTCATTAGAAAAGTGGCCGGTATGGATTAAGCGCTAAGTGTTTGATGAATAATAACTGTCACAAAGAGCAGAATAGCCATTCTACAGATGGCAGTGATTGAAATGGGAAGAAAGGCCTATTCTCACAGAACTTACATTTAAAGAGAAAGTAAGCAAAGTAAGTCATACAGCAGATGTATGGAGTAAAAAATAAGTTCAAAGCATGGATAGGGCAGGTGTTGCGATTATCATCAGTTGGGTGGTTATTGAAAAGCTGACATTTGAGCCGAGTCTTCAGGGGGTGAGGAAGTGAGCCATGTGGGTTTCTAGGGTAAGAACCTTCCAAGCTGAGGGAACAGGGAGTGCAAGGTGCTCGAAAATCCCAAGGAAGGAGGGTGACTGACATGTCCAAGAAGCAGCCAGTGTGAGAAGAGCAGAGCATGAGGGGCAAAGGGCAGGGGATGCGGTGATGGTGGGGAGGCCCAGGTGGTCTGATCAACCACTCTGAGGGCGTCAGGTTTATTCTGAGCAACATGGGGAGCCATGAAAGCTGTTTGGGTAGAGGAGTGACATCATTCTCGTGTGTGGAATAGACTTCAGGGAACAAGAGGTAGTGTGAGAAGACCCGTTAGACACTTTTCCAACAACCCAGGGTAGGGCAGGGGGGAAGTTCAGACTTGGATGACAGCCATAGAGGAGAATATGGCTCTGTCTGGCTGATCCCCTTTTATATCTCCTATGTCTAGGCACATAGTAGGGGCTCAATAAATGTTGTTGAAAGAATGAGTAGGTTAGAGATAAATTTGGGTAAAGTAAATTATGCAAGGCTCTGTTTTCTCACCTTTAAAATAGAAGTAGGAGGAGAGAGACGTTAATAGTATATACCAGTGGTCGGCAAACTGCGGCTCACGAGTCACATGAGGCTCTTTGGCCCCTTGTATGTGGCTCTTCCACAAAATACCATGTGCGGGTGCAATTGAAATTTCATGGCCCATGCGCAGAAGTCGGTTTTCAGCTCTCAAAAGAAATTTCAATCGTTGTCCTGTTGATATTTGGCTCTGCTGACTAATGGGTTTGCCGACCACTGGTATATATACCTTTGTGGGCTCTTGTGGGGATTAAGAAATGCTAAGATGTATTTATGAAACCTACGGTAATGCTAAGATGTATTTATGAACCACAAGAATGCCAAGGTCTATTTATGAAATACGTAAACATAAAATATTTGGGGAAGAGTTGACCTTTGGAGAGATGGAGGAAGGTAGACTTTCATTCTTCACTGTATGTACTAAGAATAAAAGAAAGAAAAGCGTTTTGGGAATGATGACTCCTTTTTAACTTCCTTTTTGTGCTTTTCACGACTCCTTGAAACTATTCTGTCATGAACATGTGGAGGGAGACAGAAATGAAAGGATAAGATCACTCAGCATTTCCGGCTCCTCTAGGGCAGCCGGAGCCTAAGACTTCTTTTCTGCGTCTTCCACATGGCCCATTTCTCTGACACTTTGAATGCGGGTATTATGCTTATCGTCCTCGCGTCTCCTTCTCTTTTTAGTGAAGAATAAAGCGAGGCTTTGAAGCTATTACAAAACAAGAACAACAACCTAGTTCATCCTCAAGGTCTGGAGCCTCTTATTCCTTCAAAAGAACAAACACATCTATTTACTGGCCAGAAGTGCCCGTAAGAGCTGAAACCATTCACCACGGTGACTGCAGCCCATCTGTCCCAGGCAGACGTTATCACTAAAGACATGGAGTTCCTTGTGGGAATTTACAAAGAGACTATCCAAGGAAGGCTTTTTAAATGGGGGCTCCACACGGTAAAAGCAAGACCTGCGTTTGGAGGCAGAGGAAAGGGTGTGGGTAAATCCGAATCTCAGGAGCACACCAACAATGAGCTGTAAGATGCAAGCCTGGCTCTTCCAGGGCAACGATGGAAGGTTCCCCACCTCATGTGTCCTCCTCTCCTGTCCTCAGCATTTCCTTCATGTCTGCCTTTTTGGAACTAGTGTGCCTGTTTGCTCCAGCTGACTCTCAGCTGTCCTCGCTCGGATTCAGCAGTCAGCAGTTCTCAACCCTGGCTGTACATTAGGAATCTTCTGGGGAACTGAAAAAAATGGGTGCCTGGGCCTTATCCAAGTCCTTTCATTTAGAATCTCTTTCTGGGAGATCCTGGATCTCTCTGTCGTCTCTGTCTCTGTCTCTGTCTCTGTTTCTCTCCTCCCTTCCTTCCCTTCCTCCCTCCCACCTTCCTCTATTTCTTTTCTTTTCTTTTTTTAAAAAAATATTTATTGATTTTTCACAGAGACGAAGGGAGAGAGATAGAAAATCAGAAACATGGATGAGAGAGAAACATCGATCAGCTGCCTCCTGCACACCTCCCACTGGAGATTTGCCCGCAGCCAAGGTACATGCCCTTGACTGGAATCGAACCTGAGACCTTTGAGTCTGCAGGTCGACGCTCTATCCACTGAGTCAAAGCAGTTTTGGCTTCTTCTATTTCTTAAGCTTTCTAGGGGATTTGAGTCTGATCAGAAGACCAGAAAACTATTAGCACCCAAAGGACTACACGTACTAACAATAACAGTCATCATATTACTAATATTAATAGCTTATATTCATTGAGCTTTAAATGTGTTGGCTAATTTAATTCTCAACAACAACCTCATGAGATAGTTGCTGTTGTTATTAATATACCAATTTTACAGATGAGGAGTCCAAGACACCAACATTTTACACAATTTGCCAACTGAATGCTCAAGCTGGAATTCAGTGTCTGTTTCAGTAACAACAGACTATTTGTCCACACCCTTCACTACCAAAGGGTGCTGCCCACCTGCAATGCTGCCACCACAGAGGGCACACTGCCTGCATCCTGTCTCCTTGCTAGGATGAGCCATTCATAACCACGGCCTAGATATAGTTATGCAACATTGCTATATTAAAAGTAGCATATGACTAGTGCAGTCAACTTCTCTGACTAATCGGAACTAACCAAGAAACTCCATCCCCTGTTTCTAAGGTGATGGAAATTATTAATCTGCATTCTGTGATTCCTTTTATAATCTAATTCATGCCATAAATCCATGGCATAAATTAGTATCATAAGTTTTCTATAAATTGCTCATCGATCAGTGTGAGATGTAAGATAAAGCAGTAAGAGTTTTCCTTCAAAGAATGGTCTTTCTGTTTGTGACAAATTATTCTTGGCAATGTAATTAGCCAGTTGGGTTATTGAAACAGATGGGAAGCATTCCTTCCAAGATTTTAGAACTCAAATGATTCTGCCTTGTGATAAATGTCAATTAAAATAGTTTTCCCTTCACAGGAAAGATGAAGAAAAAAATAGTTTAAGAAAATATCAACCCTGATTGCCAGGGGAAATTTGTTTCTGCAGTAAAATAAGCAAAAACAAATCAAATCCCTTGAAATTAGGAACAGGCTGTCTTCTGAAGTCAAATTCACATCTGGAGGTTTTTATAAAATTTATTGGAATAGTTCCGGTTTTCTCTATTTTTAGTATAACAAAAAGATTCTTATTGTTTATTGAATTTGGTCTAAAATGTTACTTTTAGCCAAGTCCTGACACAGCTCCTATAGGGCTGGAAAATCTTCTCTGTGCTGACAACGGAGCACAAGTCTTAGGGAGTCAGGCCAAAGGGGACTTTCAGTCAGAAAACTCTTTCACAGTTATGTCTAAGGCCACAGGGTTGACCCACACGCAAAGAGCTGGCAATTAAGTAGCAAAATTAAAGAATCTGTGATAAGCACATTGTATTTATCAATGCTGTTCAAACGTATGAATTTAAATGGCATTTAAAGAATGCTACTATACTTAGGCATTTTTTTTTATTAAAGATGTTTTTAATATGATATCAGAAGACAAAACTCTAAATACAACGTATTCAGAAGGATGCTGAACAAATGAATATTCCTGTGTGATTGCAAGATACCTTTGATCATATAGGAGTTTCCATGCTATATTTTGATTTTGAAACATTCGGAAATATGGTTTTACAAGTGAACAACTCTTCCCCCACTCTTTTTTTTTTTTTTTTAAGAAAAAAGGCAAGGAACCATTCTCATTCAACTCTTTAAATCTAAGATTAATCTATTGATATTTTAGCCAATATTAAAAACATTCACATTTTTTATGTAAATCCTAAAAAAAATTTAAAACCGGAAAAATTAGACAAACTCTGTCTTAAACGATGGCTATTATTGCTAAGTCATGAATACTAAGAGTGCCTTGAGGACTCAAAGCTGTTACGGGAGCAGTTAGAGTTAGCAGCCTGAGACAGACAGAAGGGAGCTCTCACTGAAATCCAGGCTCAAGAGCAAATCCGTCAGAAAAAACACCTTTGACAGAAAAACGTTTGCCACAAATCCTAGGTACTTACAGCGTCAGACCTATCCGAGACACTGGAATCTGTGGGAGTTCAGTTTGGAAAGCAGGGTCTCAGCAAACTCAACTCTCCGTGACCTTGGAACTGAAGTTGAGAAACAAGTGTTGGTGAGCTAATGGGTGTTGCAGTTAGCCATCCATTGAAGCCGTTGTGGAATGAGCTGGTCAGGTCTGGTTAAGTTTCATCTCAGTGGCAGGAGAGGTGGCATTTAGGGGCTCCTACTGAGACACTGATTTTTTCATTCAATTTAAATGACCCCTCTAGGCAAGTGGGTGAACCTGCTCAAATACTTCCTGTCTGGGATCTGAGGGAGGACTGAATGTCCAGGCAGGGAGATTCAGGCCTGGAAGAGTGAGGTCAGGGTGCTACACATACCACCCTCCATATATCATGATTGAGGGCCATTGGAATGGCTCCACATAGAAGACATGGTGATAAATATATGGAAACATTTTGCTTTCTCCCTATATAACAGCCCATTGAGGATGAAAACTTAAACTAATTGGGCACTTCCCTGACTACTCACTCTATTTAAAAATCACACTTTCCTCATGCTCCCGACCTTCCCATTGCTATTTCTTAATTTATTTTTCTCTTTAGCACTCTATATATCATACTTATTATCTCTTCTCATTACTTCTCAGGAATTAAGAGTGAAGACATTTGAAGTTCAAATTCATGAACTTGATCAAGATTTTTTTTGTGTGTGTGTGTTAATCCTCACCCAAGGGTATTTTTTCCCATTGACTTTTAGAGAGAGTGGAAGGGAGGGAAGGATGGGGCAGGAAGAAAGGTGGAGAGAGACATAATGGGGGGGGAGAGAGAGAGAGAGAGAGAGAGAGAGAGAGAGAGAGAGAGAGAGAGATGTGTGAGACAAATCGATTGGTTGCCTCCACACTCAAGCCAGCTCTGGTAATGGTATAAATATATTTCCAAAATAGAATCTCATGGACATCCCTCAGTGGGAACCATGGAGACTAGCACTCCATAACTATTTGGAATCCAAGGCAGCCTTAGCATCTTCAGCAGCAGGAGTTCACGGCTCATCACTCCACTGCTCACTCAGCAACGTGACGCAACAGCTCTCCGCAAGCCTGCTTCTGTTCTTTGTCTAATTACTGGTAGAGAGAAATCTCATCATCTTCTACGCTATCATTTCCTGTATCCTAGTTGCAACTTATCTATACTTTTTTCTTTCTTATAATTTTGACCCCCTGAGTGCATTTTCACCTTTTCTTGTCCCTCCTCTTCCCAATGGTCGATCTCTTTCTGCACAATTTTTCAGCTTCAGTTTTTGCTCTTGATTGCTTAATTTTTTTCTATGTCTCCTAATTCAAATTCCCAGAAGTGAGAATTCAGTTGCCCCAGTTCATTCCTGTTTGATTAGTGTGTTGTAGAGTGGGAATTTTTGAGCACTGCTGAGGCCGTGGACTATGCCCCAGATAGAGCTGTCAGTGCTGACACCAGGCCAGGCCTTGAGATACGGTCTCATGGCCCCTTCCCAGCATGTGGGCCTTGCAAGATAGAACACTGTCACCTTTGTGAAGAACAGGATGACGCGGGGAATAACATAGTCGTCAATGGCATGACCCTGACGTAGCTTGGGAAAAACTGTTTTGTCTTGGGTTGCTTGTTCTGCAAAAACAGGATGTGGTTAATGTGCTTAAAAGTGGTCTTGCACAAAGGGTAGGGGCTGCTGCTCTCTGATCTCCCTGCATGGAGGATGGCAGAGCAGTCGCCAGGCCGGCTAATCAAGGCTCCCTACATTTTAATTTAGTCTGGGCTCCAGTGGTCTTTCACTCGCATCTGCTCCACAACAAGTGCTTTTGCACCAAGTCCCTTTGTAAAACTGCTGGCGGCTGCAAATTGGTGCTTGTTTCTATGCTAATTATCAGTAGCCGAGGAGAGCACAGTCATATGTGCAAAACATGGCTTGCTGAGTAGGCTTTATCCGTGAAAGGTATGGAAGGGTCACATTTTCTCAGAAGCTAAGGGCTTATCTCTCATCGTAATTATGATGCAGGTGGTAAAGGAGGAGTGGGTTTTTCAAGGTCCACCATCATGGAAATCTAGCAGTTCCTAGATGTTTTGTTTAACCAAAGGGAGAATATTGAGATGCTGTGATTTAAATGCATCTCAGAAAGAAATAATTAAGTTAGTTCTAACCCTTTTGGAAAAGCATGCAGACACCATCACAAACAGTTCAAAGAATGCATTGGTAAAATATGTTCTTATTGATTTTAGAGAGAGGAAGGGAGAAGGAGAGAGATATAGAAACATCGATGATTGGCTACCTCTTGCCTATGGCCTTACTGGGGATCCTGCACATCCCCTCCTGGGGATAGAGCCCACAATCTGAGCATGTGCCCTGATGGGGAATTGAACCTGAAACCTCCTGGTTCATGGGTCAATGCTCAGCCAATTGAGCTGCTCCAGCTGAGCCAAAGAATGCATCCAAAAGAGCAGTGGTCATCAAATAAGTAACTATTGTGGTTTTCAAAGGGCTGTAAAATGTTGCGATAAATTTACATTCAGTTTGACAAAGTGCTCATCCTCATTTTGAGTGGCCGGCTCCGTTTTATCTTCTTCATCTCCAAAATGACTGGGCTAGAGAGAAAAATAATTTAGACAAGAACAGTTATAATGATTAAAGCCAGTGAAGCAAGACAGAACCCCAAGGTGAATGAGCAGGACTTTTCAGTTGGGGAAAAAAGAAGAAAAAAAAAAAACCCTAGAAATCTGATTAGAGCTATAAAATAATAAAAGTTAAAGAAGAGGATAATTGGACACTTTTATTGATATGTTTAATAGTTAAGGACTGAAAGGACAGCTGATAAAATGAAAAGGCGGAAAAAGTTTAATTAAAGAGATTTTTTAAAAAACTGAACAATTAGCTTCAGAAATTAAATTATGGGATGATCCCTACAGATAGTTTCGGATGGTTCAGAAAGATTAGGCATTCATATGGATGAGGACAGCGTTTGCAGCGACAGAGTTAGATGAAAAATAATGAGCACTAGCAAGGGCTGTGGCTTTAGGGGACTCACTGATCATAAGCTAGGGGAAATGTTCCCACCTGATATAACAATGTCACCCTGCCGGGACTGTAGGGCATCGGCAAGACTTCTGAGTGTGTGCTGGGGGGTTGGCATTCGCTTCTTCAGTGGGTGCCCTTGAGTTATTGCACCCCCAAAGGCAGCAGACCAACTCAGGATTGCTGCCTTGTTGTTTATTCATCCATATTTTTGGTGTCTGGCTAGCTCAGAATGCCCATATTTTTTCCCCTTTTAATGAAGTTGCCTTTTTTTTTCTTAGTTTGAGTGATCATTTCCAGTTTCAGCCTTTCCAAACTTTCTCTAATAAATATTTCATCCTGACTAATCTGCATGTTTAAAGGAAGATGGGTTGAGCCAAGAATCTGTCGGTAACGATGTTGTTATTTATGCAGAAGAGATCTGGGGGAATTTCGGAGATTGACATTTCCCTCAGCATCCTCCTAGCCATTACAAACAGGCAGGACTGGTGCTGATTACTCCTGCCAGACTTCAGCCTGGGGAGGGTGTTTTCCAGGGAAAGCCTGCCCTTTCATTCTAATTCTCCCCTTAAATTCACTCCCTGTGCAGGCAGAGATGCCCAAATGCTACTGCTGATCCGACTCCATTTGGCAGGAGGTAGCAGCTACCCATCATGATTGACTTGAGATACAGATCAAAGCTTTCACTCTGTCTAAAATCCCACCATTAGCATTGAACTTCTTTGTGATTGTTCCCTCATCGGTCTTCTTTTAAGAAACATACCCCCTCCCTCCACGGACATCATGTTACACTAAAATTCTGAAAGGGTGAAGCTGTCCTCCTAGAGCCGTGGCTGGCAAACTGCGGCTCTCGAGCCACATGCGGCACTTTGGCCCCTTGAGTGTGGCTCTTTCACAAAATACCACGGCCGGCCTGGGCGAGTCTATTTGAAGAAGTGGCGTTAGAAGAAGTTTAAGGTTAAAAAATTTGCCTCTCAAAAGAAATGTCAATCGTTGTCCTGTTGATATTTGGCTGTGTTGACTAATGAGTTTGCCGACCACTGGCCTAGAGTCATTTGTCTTTGAATAGGCCAACTCGTAGTATGTGTGTGCTGTGTGTGCACTCTGGGTAGGAGGATGGGCTACTGCGGTGGTGATGAGGATGATACATCTTTATACTTTCCTCCTATTCCTTACCAAAACTACTCTCAGGAATAGATAAACATTCACGCTAAGATGTTAATAGGTAAAACCAAATGTGCAAGCCTTTCAAGGGCATTTGCTATAGAACAAGGGCCCCCCTCCTCCCAAACCCTTAAGCTAAAGGACAAAATCCCCGAGCTGGAGTTTCTAGTTTTAGCAAGAGGGTGGGGCGGTGTGTTTTGATCTCTGGAGTCTTCCAACGGTCGCTGCAGTCACCCCCATATGTGGTCCCTTCCCCCATGGAGGCCCAAGGCAATGGGCTGTGAGGTTGCTGCCACCTGAGAGACAGGCCTGGGACATCAAGAGGCCAGGGGGGGGGGGGGGGGGGGTTCCTGAGCTTGCTTTCTGGCTCCCTGCGATCACATGGCCCCACTGGGTCGGGCGGCAGAGCTCTCCAGGAAGGCATGGAAACACATACCCACCAATAGGGCTTCTCAGCTTTGAAACTAACTTTGACATCTCGTTTGGCAGTTTGCTTCTCTCAACAATGTTCAGGGAGGACTTATGTATATGTAGTTTTAAGACATGTTTTTATTGATTTTAGAGAGAGAGGAAAGGAGAGGGAGAGAGACACAGAAACATCAGTGATGAGAGAGAACCCCACACTGGGGATGGAGCCTGCACCCCAGGCATGTGCCCTGACAGGGCATGTGACCACTTGGTTCAGGGGTCAACGCTCAACCACTAGCCATGCTGGCCGGGCAAGGACTGATATTTTTGCTGTTTCACAGCAAAATGGCTCTTGGTCCCATTTCCTAGGCATTGTCTCGTGCTGCCTCCACAAACCACAGGTGTGTCCAGTGATGGATATCACGGCGCGGAGCATTTCCGAAAACATCTGCGATCAAGCGCTTGGGATGATTTAATCAATAAACCTCTTCCACGTTCTTGCTGATTGCGGAGATGATTTTCCTAGAAAAAGGTATGTCTCCCCCCTTCCCCAAGACTTTCAGTCTATGTCCTAATGAATAAAGTGGACAACTTGGGGCTCTTGCTTCAAATCAATGTTCATGTTGCATCTTCTTTCTTTTAATTTAAAATTTCACTTCGGCTTTGCAGGAGGGGTCTGGGTGAGGGACTTGCAATTAGAAGAATCCTAAGACGGGTTTTAATTTATTTGTGTACATTTTCAAAATCACTGTGCCTGGCGTCTTCCAAGACTGATGTTTTTAATAAGTCGGGTGTCGGGTTATCGGGATTTGTGGGGCGTGGCCCTCATCTGTCAGAGGTTTTCCTTCTCTGTGTGTGTGTGACGTTCTGTGGCTCTTCTTTGTCTCTGGGACCTGTGCGAGGAAACCTCGCTGCGTCCTGATGGCCGGGTCTCTCCGGATCAGAGGCCCCCACTTCTCTTTCTGCTCTTTCCCGCGTCCCCGTGAACATATTTCCCGCTGGCAGGACCCGAGGCCGCTTTCTAAAAGCTAGTATGGGATGGTCCTCAGCATTGTTTATTTTGCTTGGGAGCTTTTGTGTGTGTGTGTGTGTGTGTGTGTGTGTGTGTGTGTGTGTGTCTGTGTGTAATTACTTCCTGTTTTTCTTACACTGACTCACTTTTTCTTGAAACAGAGGGGACAAGAAAGGAGCCTCAACTTGACTACAGGCTGACCGAAAGTCTGCCCGGTTTATCTCTATGTGGACAATGCCATAAGAGTTTGTTTGCCTGTAGCTGTTGGACTTTTCTCAAACACAATCCTTGCTATTACTCAGAGTCACAAGTGTTTGGGTTCCATGACACTCCTTTCCAGTGTATGTCTCTTCTTCAAGTTGGTTTATTTGGATGTCAGATGCCACAGGAGCCACTCTGTCTGAAATCCTACCATTACTATTTCGTTTCTCTGTGCTTCGATGATCAGGAGCCATCGTGCGAACTTAGTATGATCTACTGGGGCCGTGGTCGGCAAACTGCGGCTCGTGAGCCACATGCGGCCCTTTGGCCCCTTGAGTGTGGCTCTTCCACAAAATACCACGGCCTGGGCGAGTCTGTGTCGAAGAAGTGGGCGTTAGAAGAAGTTTAAGTTTAAAAAATGTGGCTCTCAAAAGAAATTTCAATCATTGTACTGTTGATGTTTGGCTCTGTGGACTAATGAGTTTGCCGACCACTGTACTGGGGGGAAATGATGACTTCTGAATATAAAAGAGTGATATTTCCTTTTTTTGTGACCTGATTCAATCTAAACTTTTGTTCCTTTTTACTGACAACTATATTTTAAGAGCTTTTGTCCTCTCTTTTCTTGCAGGAAAGTGCCAGCAAAGGACTTCCTGGAATGGAGAAAAGGCTCCCAAGCCTTTCATCTCCCCCATGTCCTCATTTCTCTCAACGTCCAAAGCAGGAGAGCACAGGGAAGCCTCTCCGATGTCTTGCAATGGCTTGGAGAGTTCTGAATTTAGGACCCTTTTCTAGACACATTTTGTCAATCAGGGGCCACACCCTTTCTCCTTCTGATTTCTTCTCTCTTGCTCACACCCTTCTCTCATTCAGCAAATCAAATTCTTACATCTCCATTTTCAAATCCAATTTTGCTGCTAACTTGGCTTATCAAACGCCTTTAAAAAAAAAAAAAAGTATGTTCATTCCATTTTGGCCTTCCTCTCCATATTTAACCAGCTAGTTAATAGATATCCTATATAATAAAAGAGTAATATGCAAATTTGACTGTACCTTTGCCACACCCACCAGCCATGCCTACCAGCCAATCAGGAGCATGGGGGCGTGTCCAAGGCAGCTGGGCCTGGAGGGGTGTGGCCAAGGCAGCTGGCCTGGGTGGGCAGGGCTGAGGCCTGTGCTAGCCGGGGGCGAGGTGGCTGGGGCTAAGGCCCTGGCCAGAGGGGTGGGGGTGCGGGGCTGGGATGGAGCCAGCCATCTGCCCCATTGCAGGGCAGTGGCTGGGTGCCCTAGGCCTAAAGCCTCGACCAGAGGGCTCCCAGTATGTGTGAGGGGGCAGGTTGGGCTGAGGGATCACCCACCCCCAGTGCACAAATTCCGTGCACCAGGCCTCTAGTTAATTGATAATGCCTATGTTGCAGACCCTGACCTGGGCCTTGATTGTATGCCTTTAGCTGTGCTGCAAACTTTCACTCAGTTGCAAGTTTTGGGTTCCAGTTTCACTCTTTGGCTTCTATCCTTCGTTTTGCTTAGTTTTGCCTCTACTGTCACTATTTTGTGCGACATTGGGCAAACCACTATCTTTATTGATCTTTGGCAGGTTTTTCTGGAGCTAAGTGTGGATGGCTAGCTAACTTGAAATGTTTTTCTTATTAGCCTGAGCTATAAGATATAATACCAAAACCAAAAAACAAAACTTGGACTACATTTCAGGAGAACTAGGGCAGTGGTCAGCAAACCGTGGCTCAAGAGCCACATGTGGCTCTTTGGACCCTTGAGTGTGAGCGCCCATGTACAGTGCGATTGAAGGAGTAGTCTAATTAAGTTAATAACAATATACCTACCTATATAGTTTAAGTTTAAAAAATTTGGCTCTCAAAATAAATTTCAATCATTGTACTGTTGATATTTGGCTCTGTTGACTAATGGCTTTGCCGACCATAAACTAGGGTCTTAGGCTTAGCTCTGCCATTTGCCACTGTGTGAGTTTGGATAAGACACTTCACTTTTCTGGATCCCAGCAGCTCGTCTGTAAAATGTACTAGACCCATCTTTAAAACAGTGCGGCTTTTTTATAGCTCTGCCCGTGTCTTTGTGCTTTGGCATTGTGTTTTATATTAATCCAGATCTCTTTTAAACATCCTTTCCTTCACATGGAATTAGAATTAGTTGTTTCTACGAGTAATTTCTGATGAAAATCAAATCAAAGTTTGCATGGTGCTTTGCCATTTACTAGGTACTTTTATACATTGTTGTTTGGATCCTCATCTCAGCTCTGAAATGGGCATTTGACTATTCCCATCTTAGGGGTGGGAAAACTGAGGTTCATAGTTTGATGCATTATACAAAGGTAATGAGTATTTGATAATAAACCCATATTTTTATTTATTACTTTGTGTTTTTTTGAAAGTGATTTTTTTTTTAATTTGAGAGAGAGATACAAAGAGACATTGGTCCATACATGCCCCAACCAGGGATGGAACCCGAAACTTAGGTGTACGCCTGACCAGGAATAGAACCTGCAACCTTTTTGGTATTTGGGATGCTGCTCCAACCAACTGAACCACCTGGCCAGGGCAGAAGTAATTTTCAATTTTTAATCAAAGAGTCCTAGAAGTCTTATAAAAAATGCTACATTTTTTAACCCTCTTCCCTACACCTTTAACTTTTTTCTTCAGTATATTTATACTGCTATTTCTGGATTTGTTATTTTTGGACATGCAATTACTTCTTATTAAGCAATTGAGAATTTTTCAGTAAACTTCCTTATCCCTCTCCTATATTTAAAAAATATATTTTTATTGATTTCAAAGAGGAAGGGAGAGGAAGAGAGAGATAGAAATATCAATGATGAGAGAAAATCATTGATTGGCTGCCTCCTGCACACCCAAATGGGGGTTGAGTGCACAACCCAGGCATGTGCTCTTGACTGGAATTGAACCTGGGACCCTTCAGTCCGCAGTCGGGCATTCTCTCCACTGAGCCAAACCAGCCAGGGCCCTCTCCTAATTTTTTAATAGAGACATAAATTTTTGGTTAAATCAATAGTGTTTATATTATTATGATTTCGTAAGTATTACTGCTAATCCATTTTATACAGGTTTCTTTTGTATTTTTTTTGTAGTCAACAATTATTTCATTTTGTTCATTTACTTAGATTTCCATGTGCTTATTCTATTTTCCTTCCAAATAATAGTAATATTTTTCCCAAAAGCTCAAACAGTTCCAAGCACTCATGTTCACCATTTTTCTAGATAATTCTCTCCCCATTCCTCTGGGAACTGGTTGGACTTCCAGGTAGGACTGGTTGCTCTGTCGGCTTAGGGCACAGCTATCTATTGTCCTAGGACAGTGCTCAGCAAACTGCGGCTCTCGAGCCACATGCAGCTCTTTGACCCCTGAGAGTGTCTCTTCCACAAAATACCGCAGGCTGGGCGAGTCTATTTTGAAGAAGTGGCGTTAGAAGAAGTTTTAAAAATTTGGCTCTCCAAAGAAATTTCAATCGTTGGACTGTTGATATTTGGCTCTGTTGGCTAATGAGTTTGCTGACCACTGTCTAGGATATCTCTTCACAATTCTCTTATATCTTTTCTCCCTTTATTCCATTTTCCAGGCATTTCCTTAAAGAGGAAATATGTTTTTATGAATGTTGTGTGACTGAAAATGTCACCCAAAATGTCTGTGTGACTTTATTTTCATACTTGAGTGATAGCTTGGCTGGGTATAGAATTCTACATTGAAAATAATTTCCCTTATATCTCTACTTTCTTTTAGCATTAGATTTGCTATTGATAATTTTAATATTAGTCTTACTTCCAATCTATTGCATTTGTCTCTTTCCATCCCTCTATTCTTGAGCTTTGTTGTTGTTTTTTTAATTCAGAGTTTTAGGCTGCAGTGGGTCCTTCATCTGGAGACCAGTTCAGTTCTTGGAAATTTTTTGATGTTGAAGAAATTGATACAAACCAATATTGTCTGCTCCTACAAAGGAGTTGTGCATTAATATACTATCACATTAACAAATGTATACATTTTATAAATGCTTACTTTAAAATAGTGCCTATCATGCATAATCATTAATGAATCTTTTTATTATCTTAAATTTTCCCTCCTTGATAAGAGAAACTTTTTTTTTTCATTCCAATTTCTAGATTCCCTAGACTTTATTTTGCAAAAATTTCATTGAATTTTGTTGACCCTGTTTTTATTTTTTATTTTTGCGGGGGGGGTAAGCTTTTTTTTTTTTTTTTAAGAGTATCTGGTTCGTGTTTCACAGTTGCAAACTCTTCATCACTTGATTGTTTTCTCAAATGTTTATCTGTATTTGTTTCTATCTTTAATGTCTAATGAACATTTACTATTTGTATTTAAGAGGGAGTCATAAAAAATGATTGGGTGAGGCTATTGACTGGCAGGCTGATCCCGTGGAGACTCAAAATAAGTCTTTTCTCCTGGACCATTTCATTTTGCAAATAAGTGTCTTTCAGTTTTTGCCTGGGTTTTTTTTTTTTTTTTTTAATTCGGCAATAGGTGTTCTGGGAATAAATAGGAAAAAGGGGCAGGGAAATCTTACCATTCAATATATAGATTTTTCTGTTAATCTCTTCATTCTCTACTGTGTACCTCATTCCTTTCTTCTATTATCCCCGGTGCTATAAGTCTGGAGACTCTCTGATTCAATTTCTCAACAGATTAAACCAACAGGGTAGGGTCTGGAGCAATCTTTAGCTACTTGGGGTAAAGAAGGGGGCTGTGAGTCCTTATATTGATCTCAACCATTTTCTTTGTGCTGCATGTCAGAGTCCCATCTCTACACTCCGTGGAATCTCTTGCCGCTGAGTCCTGAGGTTTCTTGGACTGTTCAGGAGAAACAGGCTAGTTATTGTTATCCATTTGTGCAAGCATGCATATGTTAGTTACCCCGACTCTGCTTGCTTTTTGCCTTCCAACACATTGACTCCTCCAAATGCATTGACCCTTCTCACCTACCAGTTGGTGCTTTCCTCATTTTCTTTGTCATTGTGAGTTTTGCTTTGAAAAATTAAAAAAAAAATTATTCCCTGTCATTTCAGTAGAGTTTAGAACAGGTCCATGCACATACTTAATCCACTATGTTTAGCAGGAAGTCCTAGCTCATATTTTTATTAAATTGTCACAAGTCAAATTTCTGTAATTGACTATTAGCAACCAACTGTATGTTTGCTTTTATTTTTTGTAACAAGTTTGAATATTTAGGATGAAAAGTTTAAGGATGCTCATTTTATTTCCCACTTAAAAATATATTAGCCCAGCATAGTGAATTTGGACTCTTTGGATTTATTTCCTTGGATTTACTTAGAACAATATGTTTGAAATGTGTTAAGTAGAAAAATTGGCAGGATCAGATTGCATGTGTAGTTTGCAAGTGCGACAGCAAGAGAACTCAGAACGGAAGAATGAATCAGAAGGAAAGAAAAAGCAGCATCAGATTTGGAGTGGGAGGGAGGGTGGTGTTTCAGATATCACCATATAAACATTTTTAATGCCATCGATAATTTCTTAATGAGCATCTAAAGATGACTTTTTCTCTACTGTGTAATCTCACAGACTATTCATGCTCTCAAAATACTTCCTTAATTGCAAACTTGCAATATTTTGGCTGCTTTCAGGAGCCTCTTGTAAGTCACACCGCGAACAAATAACCAGAGTAGAGATCATTTTTCATTCAGGCAACTGAGGAGGGGATGCTTTGGTTTATCGATCCCCATAGGATCTTTTACTTTTTCAGTAGCAATCAAGAGATCAGTGGACCTACCATTTCTCTTCTCTTTTAAAAATATATTTTATTGAATTTTTTAGAGAGGAAGGGAGAGGGACAGAAAGTCAGAAACATCCCCAAGAGAGAAGCATCGATCAGCTGCCTCATGCACATCCCCTGCTGGAGATCTGCCCACAACCAAAGTACATGCCCTTGACTGGAATTGAACCTGGGATCTTTCAGTCCTGAAGCCGACGCTCTATCCACTGAGCCAAACTGGTTTTGGCCCATTTCTCTTCTAAAAAAAAAAAAAAAATCATTTGAATTTCCTTCAAATAATTTGTGAAGTTTTAGATTTTTGCTCATCATATTGCCGTACCATTGTTAAGTGGTAGAATGGCAATAAAACACACTCCCCAAAATAGCTACAGGTCTTGACATAAGGCTAGTTGTGGAGAAAAAATATACATGTCTTACCATCCCGCCTTGGACATATTTGAACAGGGAATTTTTATCTTAACAGTTTCATTTTACTTTTGGAAAACTGACTTCCCCCTCACCGTCTTTGGAGTAAATTTTCACATTTCTGCTGGATTTATGAGTACTACTGCCAATACTATGAATTATTGTAGTGTCATCTAGCACTGCTAGGATGCTGACTCTACTTCTTTAGAAAAAAAAAAAGACACTAGAATGTTGGAGTTTTAAAATTTCTTGATCACAGAAGATAGGGAAACATCAGTCAAGATTCTGGGCGAGCTTTATCACCGAGTTTTTGTGCGACCGTTGTAAATCCTTTAAGTTTTCTGTGTCTAACTCTGTGAAATATGTGACACTTCCATGTCGAAAGCGCTTGCAATCTGGTGAGTCTTGTAAAAGATAAGCCTGTCCAGGGGTATGACTCAAGTTTATTCATCTTTGTTTTCTCTTGTTTATATTTGTAATAGTTTCTCAGTAAATGTTGACTAAGCAAATGTCAAAGGGAAGTAGGACACAGGGTAAGGGGAAACCCAGTGAGAACCCAATCAGAATAATTTTGTGTAACTTTAATACGGTCAGCTTGATTCTAAATATGTTGAGGCCCACGGGGCTGCATGTTCTGCCATGTAACGAAGTGCTGAGCTGATGATAGTGATTACGAGATTCCGAGATACCTTTGAATGGGCAGATCCTTAGCTGGAATATAGGCTGCAGGCAGCAGGTGGCTGAGCAGTGAATATTCTCTTGTTAAAGGGGCTGCACTGGACCATTTGAATCGCCTTCACACCCAGTGGTGTTTTTAAGGGCTTGGTATACCTTCCACATGCCTGAAAGCAACTCTGCATTCGATGTGAGAAAGACGCTGCTGCCTTTAAACTTTGGCTGGCTCCGGGGAAGGATGGAGGCGGCAGCAGAGATTGTAAATAACTGGCTAATCCCAGAAACAGTTCTAGGTAAGTCATGGAAATTAAAAGGTGTGATCCAGGAGAACATCTTTTTATTTTTTTCCTTAGTATTTTTTTTAAAAATGTATTTTTTATTGATTTCAGAGAGGGAGGGAGAGAGAGAAACATCAGGGATGAGAGAGAATCATTGATGGGCTGCCTCCTGCACACCCCACGTGGGGGACTGAGCCGAAACTCGGCAGGAGCCCTCACCGGAGTCAAAGGGTGACCTTTTGGTTCATGTGTGGATGCTCAACCACTGAACCACACCAGCGGGGCCTTTTAATGCAGAACGTTCTCTTCCCTTCTTCCCCTGTCCTGAGAAGCCTCGAAGGATCAGGAAATATGTGGAAGGAAGAAAGGGCTGTCCTAAGTTTTAAAGTTGGAGGATGCCATTTCAAATATTGGCTGTATGGGAGAACTGTGATTTTTGTTGTTTTGTTATATAAATTAAAATCATGGTTTTTCTTTTCCTACTTTTCAAGGAGCCACCTCTTTATGCAGCGGTAGGCAAACTCATTAGTCCACAGAGCCAAATATCAACAGGACAACGATTGAAATTTCTTTTGGGAGCCACATTTTTGAAACTGAAACTTCTCCTAACGCCACTTCTTCAAAATAGACTCACCCAGGCCGTGGTATTTTGTGCAAGAGCCACACTCAAGGGCCAAAGAGCCGCATGTGGCTCGCGAGCCGCAGTTTGCCGACCACAGTCTTTGTGGACCTCTGTTTTCTTCAAGTCCCTGCTGAAGTATTTTCATTTATTCAAAGCATCTGCTAATAGAAACAGCCTGGTACACGCTGGTACAAGCTTGGCTCCTGCTGACTCCTCCTCTGCCATTGATACACCTTTCAACCGGGCCGAGCCTCCGCGCTCATCTGCGAAATGGGGTTAACGGCGGATTTCACCTGCAAAGTGGGGATCGCAGAGATTAAGAGAGATGACGCGGGTCCACCGCGCCCCGAATAAACACGCGCCGAATGTGGACAACAGGAGCATGACTGTGTGGTTACAACTCAGACTTTTCTCCATCGGCCGTCAGAAACGCCTCTGGCGGATTCCGAACTCCTTTTGGTCCTGCCGGCTCTTCCTTGGAGGGGACCCAGGAACCTTGCGGTGGCTCTTTCCCAAGGGCTCCAATGGCCCGTGCAGAGGAGGCTCCGAAGTACAAAGCGCACAGGTCAGCGTGCGCCGTCGAATCTCGGAAAGTCATCCGCAGGAGGGGAGGTTGCCGCTTCAGAAGGAAAACGGCTCATTTGGGGCATCCTCGCTCCTCTTCTTAAAAACATATAAAAATAAAGGCCACAATGTTGCAATATTTCTCCAGGCAGGCTACTGTCCCAGATGGAGGAGGAAGCACCGAGAAGCGGAAACGGCGACACCTGGGATTCCGAGGCGACACGAGCACGGGGGGCGGGGGGGAGGGCACTGAACCCCGCGGACCGTGGACGGAGCTGGGACCCTCATTTCGGGGGAGGCCGGCGCTGCCCTCTGGGGGGCTCCCTCTGCGGACCTGGCTCCGCGATCCTCCAGCCCCCGGTCCGACCCCGGCCCCTCCCAGCTCTTGCGGACCCCACAACGCGCCGCGCACGCTCGCCTCTTTGTGTGCAGTTGGGAGTTTTTAAGGAAAAAAGCAGTAAAAAAGCGGAGAAGTGAGAAAGAAAGCGGCCCGAGGGTCGGGGGGAGGAAGGGGAAGCGCCGGGGGGAAGGCGCCGCACTTTTGCAGCGGGAGGCGGCGGGCGCAGGCGGCTTTTCTGCTGAAGCTGCCGAGCCGATCGTCCGCGTGCGGGGCTCGGGGGGCGAGCGGGGCCGGGCTCCCCTGTGCGCGGAGGGCCAGAGCCCGGGGCTCACACCTGGGGGGCCAGGCACCCTTCGGCTCCCGGGCCGGGCGGCCGGGCGGGTGGGGGCGCGCAGGGGGAGTCCCGGATCCTCGGGAAGACAGGGCGAAACCACGGCGCCGGGCCTGGGGGGGTGTGAGCGTGGGCAGGCGACAGGCGGGCGCGGCGGTCCCGCACCCCTGCGGGCTCCGGTGGCAGCGCTCTTGGCTGACTAGAGAACCGAGAGAGGAAATGGCTGCTGGGGGGGGCATCGGCCGCCCGCGGGGGGGTGCGAAGCTGACTCCCCGCTCCCCGAACCCCCCTCTCGTCGCTTTGGACGCGCCCACCTCGGGGCTCCGGGGGCCCCGCCCCGCCTGGCGCACGGGGCTCGGAGCGGAGGCAGTTGGCGCGAGCCACGGGCGAGGCGGGGCCGCGCGCGGGGTCCCCTCCCCCTCCCCCCCGGTTCCCTCCCGCAGGTCCCCTCCCGAGCGCCCCGCGCAGCCTTGCCTCGCCCGCACACCCCGCCTCCGGGCCGGCTCGGCTCGGGGCGCCGCGGCGGAGGGCTCGGCCCGCCGAGGACAAGGTCAGGAGCCGGAGAGGCGATGCCCCAGCACGACCGGCAGGCGCCGAGCGGAGGCGACCGCGGCGGGGATCCGTCCCTCCAGCCGGGGCAGCGGGACTGGGGCCGGCGCCGGTGAAGAGCCGCCGGAGGGGCCAGGGTTCCTCCGGGCCGATCGCCCCTCCGGAGCATCCCCGTCCGCGGCCGCGAGCGCAGCCCCGCCGGGCAGGGGCGCAGCGGAACATGGAACCGGGACCCCCGGGCCGCGCCGGCCCCCCGCAGCCGGCGGGGGCTCGGGCGGCGGGCGGCGGGGGCGCCTCCTCCTGGCTGCCGGCCGGGAGCCGCCGGCTGCTGTGCTATGGCTTCCTCTACCTGGCGCTGTCCGCGCAGGTGTCCCCGTCCAGGCCGTGCGACCGGGCCGGCGCCTGCTTCTCCGGCCGCTGTGTCAACGCCACCTGCCTCTGCGACCCGGGCTGGGTGGGGGACCAGTGCCAGCACTGCCAGGGCAGGTTCAAGTAAGTGCCTCTGCCCTGCCCTTCGCCCATCGCGGCCACCCCTCTCCCGGGGTCTGGGGGAGGGGGTCCCCCAGCCGGGAGCGCACGCCCCCGCCGCCCCCGCCAGGCCCCGCTCCGGATGCCAAGCTGTGCAGATGGCCCAGATGTCCGCAGCGACGTCTGGTCCCCCCTGTGTGGGAACCCCCTTTTCACATCCCGCGCGTTTCAGGGTCCCCGGTTCAGGGTTCCGGATTCTGGAGGAGGCCGCACACAGATGAATCGAGAGACTCAAAAAAAAAAATTACCAGCTTGGAGAGGGGGGGCCCAGGCGGTACTCCAACTCGAGTGGCAGAACTCCCCCTCGCTCTGGTGTCACCACTCCTTTCATTAAGATTAGGGTCATAAGATACAGCTGTGTCCCCCGGGCCGGAGACACCGGGAAAAGTCCATCGGTAGATCTTCTCAGGACTAACAGGTGGGGGCTGCTTCAACCTCCAACATCCCTGTAACCGGCTCCGACCCCTCAGAGCAATCAAGGTTGACCAGCCCCCAAACTCCCTGTCCACAGATTTCTATTATCAAAGCACGGACTGGCTTCCGGCACCCCGTGACAGTGCCAGACACCCTTTTGTGTTAAGACACACATTTTTTAAATCAAAGATTATGCAAGCAACTCGTGAAGTACTTGAGCATCGTGGAACATTCTTCATTCCAGCAATGCAAGAAGTGTAAAGGTTAAAAGTGATGGTCTCCCAGTGTCTGTCCCTCCCTCCCATTCTGGTGTTCTCTCTGGAGGTAACCGGTGCGAATATTTTATTTAGTAATAATAACGGCTCTAAGTAGAGTTTATGATGGGCTTATGTATGCCAAACAGCGTTCTAAGCGCTGGGAGCGGGTGATCTCATTTATTCCTCACCAGCAACTCCGGGTTACTAGAAATAGAATGGACTTGCAGGGAGAAATCAAGGCAGAGAACTCCGAGTTACTAGAACTAGAATGGGCTTGCAGGGAGAAATCAAGGCAGAGAACTCCGAGTTACTAGAAATAGAATGGACTTGCAGGGAGAAATCAAGGCAGAGAACTCCGAGTTACTAGAACTAGAATGGGCTTGCAGGGAGAAATCAAGGCAGAGAACTCCGAGTTACTAGAAATAGAATGGACTTGCAGGGAGAAATCAAGGCAGAGAACTCCGAGTTACTAGAAATAGAATGGACTTGCAGGGAGAAATCAAGGCAGAGAACTCCGAGTTACTAGAAATAGAATGGGCTTGCAGGGAGAAATCAAGGCAGAGAACTCCGAGTTACTAGAACTAGAATGGGCTTGCAGGGAGAAATCAAGGCAGAGAACTCCGAGTTACTAGAACTAGAATGGGCTTGCAGAGAGAAATCAAGGCAGAGAACTCCGAGTTACTAGAACTAGAATGGGCTTGCAGGGAGAAATCAAGGCAGAGAACTCCGAGTTACTAGAACTAGAATGGGCTTGCAGGGAGAAATCAAGGCAGAGAACTCCGAGTTACTAGAAATAGAATGGACTTGCAGGGAGAAATCAAGGCAGAGAACTCTGAGTTACTAGAACTAGAATGGGCTTGCAGAGAGAAATCAAGGCAGAGAACTCTGAGTTACTAGAACTAGAATGGGCTTGCAGGGAGAAATCAAGGCAGAGAACTCCGAGTTACTAGAAATAGAATGGACTTGCAGAGAGAAATCAAGGCAGAGAACTCCGAGTTACTAGAAATAGAATGGGCTTGCAGAGAGAAATCAAGGCAGAGAACTCCGAGTTACTAGAAATAGAATGGGCTTGCAGGGAGAAATCAAGGCAGAGAACTCCGAGTTACTAGAAATAGAATGGGCTTGCAGGGAGAAATCAAGGCAATGAATGTCATTAATTTGCCCAAGATGACAAGAGAAGGGCGATCCGTGATTGCAAATCAGCCAACTTAACTCTAGAGTGTTTGCCGTATGTTGAATTTGCTAGGACAGCCTTAAACTGAGAAATGAGAGAGTGATTTTTGATTAGACGGAAGAATGCAATACCCGGGCTTTTTAATGTGGTGATGGTAATGGGGTTTCCTGCCTGGTGTTTTCACTTGTCAGCTGTTGTATGGTAGCATTTTTTTTCTTTCCCCCCAAATATGTTTATTGATTTCAGAAAGGAGGGGGGGAGAGAGAGAGAGACATCAGTGATGAGTCATTGATTGGCTGCCGCCTGCACGCCCCCTAATTGGGTCTGAGTCCACAGTTTGGGCAAATGCCCTGACTGGGAACCCAACTGGGACCTGGTTCACAGTTCGAGGCTCGGCCATTGTTGCTGGTCAGGTGGCTTTGGTTTTTCTGAAACTCAAGAGCCTATGAATTTGTATTAAGACAGTAAGGATGCTTTCTCCCTATTGGATGGTGCTTATTGCATTCCTGCCTGATATGAAAAGAAATGGGTGAATGGCGGGGGGGGGGGGAGCAGAAAATAAGATAGTTGAGGCCATTAGGGTACCTGTGAAGTCATTGAGTAAGTCATCTTCTTAGCCTTCTAGATATTTAGCGTGAAGTTTTCTGCCTGGGCTGTGGCTCTGAAATGACTTGGTGCAGATCGCTAATATTTCTTGTTAGGATGACAGCACAGTCTAAGTGAAATGTCTCTTAGGCTGTAAGACAAAGGTAAGAATATGGTTCACCTTGTTAGTGTATTGTGGGAAAATCTCCTAAACCCCATACATTTTTCTTACTTATTTTTTCACTGTTGCTGATAAAAACAGCATCCCTAAAACTCAGTGTAAAAATGTATTTTTTTTTTAAATAGTGCTTTTTGATTTTAGGTAAATCCTACTTTTTAATTTATGACAGGCTTTAGGAAGTGAAATCTCAAAATAAAATTTCATGAAATTCATGTGTAGCAATAGGTTGAAATGTTTCCCAGTTTCACACTTTCACTAATTAGTATAGTACTACTAGAGGCCTGGTGCATGAAATTCATGCACTGGGGGGTGGGGGTGGGGCCTCAGCTCGGCCTGGGCCCTGTCACAGTCTGGGAGCCCCGTGATGGATGTCCCACAGAGGGAGGCCCCGCCCACCCACTGCAGCCCACCGGTTGGTGGCCTGGGCCTCTTTCTCTTTGGGGTGATGGCGGCCCCCTCCTCTCCCCCTGCCCCCCTACCCCTACCCCACCAGGCCACCTTGGCTGGCCCGACACCAGTGCATGTCATAGCATGGTCATCTTGTTGTTTAGCCGTGCGGTCGATTTGCATATTATGCTTTTATTATAGATACTTAAAAAAATACACTTCTTTGTCTGACCAGTGTGGCTCAGTGGTTGAGTGTTCCATTCCCAGTCAGGGCACATGCTCAGGTTGTGGGCTTGATCCCCAGTGTGGGGCATGCAGGAGGCAGCCGGTCATTGATTCTCTTTCCTCACTGATGTTTCTCTCTCTCTTCTTCTCCCGTCCTCCCTGAAATCAATAAAAATACATTAAAAAATACACTTTTTTTTTTTAAACTTGGAAGAGATGAGAGTTTTAAAATTTAAAAAAGAGTTTCAAGATGAGGAAAGGTATCGTACTGAAGTGTGCTTATTAGTTAGCCTTTTTTTACTTACCTGTCCTTAAACTTTTGCTCCGACTCTAGAAGCCAGTCTCTTTACCTAACGGGAGAGATTCTGAACATACGAACCGGGAGCCGACAGTGAAAAAAGACATATCCGTTTTTTTATACATCTTTTTGTACATAAATAGGGAGATTGCCCGATTCCCGTGTAATTCCGGGATATTGGCCTTTGTGTGGGCGGACTCGCTCCATCTGTCTCAGGATGAAACTGCTGCGGTCCTGGGGAGCGCGCATCTCCAGGTTGTAGTGTTGGTCTCGCGAATCAGCTAGATCAGCAGCCTGGAGTCTCACCAGCAGCTGTGGTCCCCCCAGCAGATGCTGTCACAGTAGGAAAGATCGCAGATCAAGTTAAAGCGAGCTGAAATAACAGACATGGGGTCCGCAAGCACAGTCCATTAGCGAGGAAAACAGGAGTAGCTTTTTCAATATAGATACAGGCAGCCATAAACCCTGAACGAATCACTGAATGTTCTTCATTTCCTTGGAAACTGTGTTCTATTGATAAGTAGAATGCATTTCATTTCTCTGTGGAACACAAGCTATTAATTAGAGTAAATATAACTCGTACTGTGCGTACTGGTAGGGGCAAAGAAAATGGGGTATTTAATATTAAAGGGAAGGCTCAAGTTAGAAGAAAATAATTCTTCCTGGTGAAGGACATGCGAAGCTATGAAAGGTTTATTTGAGGATGGTGGCTTGAAGGAATAACACAGTGGGAAAGACTTTAACTGGCAATCCTCGCTTCATTAATTATCCTGAACATCTTTTACTCAACTGGAGGATAGCAACCCAAACAGACAGACATCAGAAGTGATCAGTCTTGGTAAGCAGGTGTCAAAATTAATTGGCTGGTTCCATGGTAACTCCGCTCCCCCCCCCCCCCCCCCCCCCTACTGAAGGAAGAAGGGTTCTTCAAATGCTTCTTTAGAATGGAAGATTGATGGTTGGGGGAGAAATGCTGAAGCAAATGTGGTAACAAAAGTGGTACTTCAGTTCCCTTAGCATCGATTTCAGTCCTCTGTTTCCACTCGAAAAGAATAAAACACTCAGCATTAGAAGCCATTCCTCACATAGGTGAAACAAAATGAACATTGATCTGCAGCTTCAGCAAACCTGGAGATTTAGGACTGAGACTCAGAAAGGATGATGGCAATTTGAAATACAGTAATCAAGGATACCATATATGCCAATTCAAATTGCATTTACTTGAGTATCTTAGTATATCAGGCTAGACAACATTTTGCTATAAAATCCATTGGAATAAACGTTCTCTTTTAGAAGCTGGTTGTTTAGAATTAATTTTGTAGAGTAGTTGAGGTTTATATTTATATAAATTCATATTCTGTGTTCCAACTTACACATTTTCTTGCTAATATGACTTAGGAACCCCTGACTTCTAACTTAGGCAAACAAAATAACCTAAATTAATGCTCTGAGTTTGGAAAATATCTCCTTACACTTGTGGATAATTTGCAAATGTAACTTCATTATTAAAACATCTAGTGAACGTGTTCTTAAAATCACCTGTTAAGTGTTATTGCATGTTCACGGTATGTAAATACTTTTTAAATCATCGGTTAGCCCAATGTGGATACTGAATTCCACACATTTATCATGGAAGTATTTATTTCTAGAGACAACAAAACGAAGATACACTATTAGGAATGAGGTTGCTATAAGCAAACAGAAGTGGGGTAAAAGTATAAATGCTTTCCTGAGCTACTTATGTACACACATGTACCTTGTATCCTCTTTACAATGGTATGGAAACTGTCAGTTACTGTAAGGTCAAACAGAATATTTCCTGTTCCCAGGTCTTCCTTATTTCTAAATTAGAATCTTCCTCTATTTCTAAATGATAATATGTAACTTATATTCATGCATTTTTTGATTATTAAACAGCATATAGTAGGATTTTTAAGATTGAGTTTGAGAGAGAGAGAGAGAGAGAGCAGTGGCGAGGGGAGGAGGAGAGAGAAACTTTGATGTGCGAGCACAACAGCTTGAAACCTGGGCGTGTGCCCTGTGCGTGGGATGACGCACAACCGCTGAGCCCCACCAGCCTGGGCCCCGTAGTAGAGATTTTAAAATAACTCACACCGCGTGTTTCTAAGATCCTAAATGGGTAAAGTCAGCTACATGGAGCATGGTTTTCAATACCGTGTGTCCGCATGGTTTGGCTCCTGTGACAAATCGGACTCGGCCTGCCTTTGTTTTCTGCCGTGGGCTTGTAAGGTCCCTGGTAAGGAGCGCATTCTTTTCGAACCCTCTTTCCTCTCCGGCGTGTTTTTGTGGCTGATTCCAAACATCCTGCAAACCTGCGCTTCTACTGGTTTGTACAGGCGGCTTTTCTGACTCCTCAAGCTGTGCTGCCCCAAGTTATGTACCTTTATAGCACCGTTGTTCCTGTTTAGTATGTTCAAGCGCGTTATTTAATTGCAATTGTAATTTTTCCCTTTAAATTATTTATAAGAGCGATTTGAGGTGTAATTGACTTGCAGTAAGCTGTATAATTTAAAAAGTTTTGGCATGTGCCTCTGAAACTGTCACCACCATCCAGGTGATAAAAATGCCCATTACACCCCAACCCTCTCTTTCCTGCTGCTTCTCACCATCCCCAGGCAACTACTAAGCCGCTTTCTGTCACTAGACTGTATTTGTTGGCATTTTGTGGGATTTTGTGCAAGTGGAGTCATGCATTATGTATCCCCTTTGTCTGGTTTCTTTCGCACAGCATATTTATTTTGAGACTCATTAAAGGTGTGTACCGTAGTTTATTCCTTTTAATTCTTGAGTAGTATTCCAGCGTGTGGATACGGCACAGCTTATTTATTATTCACCCGGTGATGGTTATGTCCAGTTTGGGGGCTATTCTGTAGAAAGCTGCTCATAGTAGGTCTTTGTATGGACATAAGCTTTCATTTCTTTTGGGTAAAGTCCTCAGTGGAATGGCTGGATCATATGGTGGATAACGTTTAACTTCTTAACTAACGGACAAACGATTTGCCACGGTAATTGTTTCATTTACGTTTCCACCAGCAGTGCGCGAATGTTCTAGTTCATTCACGTCCTCACCAGCACTGGGTGCAGTCAGTCTGTTAAATTCATATCCTCACCAGCACTGGGTGCAGTCAGTCTGTTACATTTCTGTGGCTGGAATAAGAATGTCCTGGTGTCGCATCGTGGTTTGAACCTCACTTCCCAGTGGCTGATGGGGAGCATCCTGTCCTGTGCTTCACCTGCCATCTGTACGTCTTCGCTGAGGTATCCGTTTAAATCTTTTGCACATTTTTACCTTTTTTTCTTTCTACGAGTTCTTTCTCTCTTCTGGATCCTTTTCTTATCAGATACGTCGTTGGAAAATATTTTCTTCCCGTCTGGGGCTGCTCTTCATTCTCTTCACAGTGTTTTCAAAGAAAAGAAGTTTTGAATTTGTCAAATTCCAGGATATCATTTTTTTTTTCTTTTATGGATTGTGTTAGAGCTAAGAAAACTTGGCCTGAAGCAAACATTTTTTTTTTTTCTTCTAGAAGTTTCGTAGTTTTAGATTTTTATATTTAGAATCCACGTTGAGTCAGTTTCTGCAGATGATGAGAGGTCTGCATCCCAATTCATTGTTTCTGCAAATAGACATGAAATTGTTTCAGGACCGTGTATCGAAAAGACAAGTGTTTCTCTGCGGAAGTGGCTTTGGCCTTTGTTGAAATCAGGTCTTCATAATAGTTCTTCACACTATTTGTGTGTCTGTTCCTGGACTCCTCTGTCCCTTTTATCTCGGTATCTGTTTGTGTTTCAAGACAGTAATATCCTGCCCTGGTTGGTTCGGCTCAGTGGAGAGAGCGTTGGACCTGGATTTGGTTCCGGTCAAGGGCACGGACCTTGGTTGCAGGCTCCTCCCCAGCCGGTGCCCTGGCCGGGCCCATGCGGGAGGCCATCAGTCAAGGTATTTCTCTCTCATTGATGTTTCTCTCCGTCTTTCCCGCTCTCTTCCACGTTCTCTAAAAATCAGTGCAAAAGTAACCCCAAATGATGATTAAAAAAAAACAAAAAAGACAATATCTTGGTTATGGTAGTTTTATAAGTCTTGAATTCTAGTTCAGTTATTTTGGCTACTTAATTCCTTTGCGTTCTCATATGAATTTCAAAATCAGCTTGTTAATTTCTAGAAGAACATTGCTGGGATTTCATTTGGGATTGTGTGGAATCCATAGATCAGTTTGAGGATAGTTGACACATCAGTATTGAGTTTTCTGGCTTATGAACATGCTGTCCAAGTTTTAGGTCTTCTTTAATTTCAGCAATATTTTAAGATATTCCGTGAACAGGTCTTACAACTTTTTTGTCAAATTTTCCCCTAAACATTTCAAATATTTTTTGATGCTGTTGTAAATGATATGCATTTTTTTTTTTTTTTTTTAGTTTCAATGTCTGACTGTTTGTTGCTGTTACATGGAAATACAACTGATTTTTGTATATTAATATTGCATCCTTCAATCTTATTGAACTCATTGCAGTTGATTTTTGTAGAGACCTTATGATTTGGAGACAGGTAATTATGTTGTCTGCGAAGTAAGAGACCCTTAACCCTTTCTTTGTGATCTGGATGCCTTTCATTTTTCTTGCCTTATTTCACTGGCTGGAACATCCATTACAACGATGTGTACAACCGGTGAGAGCGGTCAGCTGTGTCTTATTTCTGATATCAGAGGAAAACATGTAATCTCCAACCATAAAAAGTCAGTTATCTGTAAGTTTCTTATAAACCCTTTTGCCACACTGAGGAAGTTCCCTTCTCTTCCTAATTTGCTGGGAGTTTTATTAGGGACCAGAGGCCTGGTGCATGCCATTCGTGCACTTGCGGGGGGGGGGGGGGTCCCTCCCCTCAGACCAGCCTGCACCCTCAGCCTGGCCTGCGCTCTCCCTCAGTCTCCCTGCGGGAGCCGGGCCGAGCTGCCAGTCGGACAATCCCCCGAGGGATTGTTAGGGCTGCCGAGGAGGCAGGAGAGGCTCCCGCTACCGTCTCTGCCCTCGCCAGCGCCAGCCGTGAGCTCGGCTCAGGGCTTCTGGCCGAGGGGCGCTCCCCCACGGAAGTGCTCTGACCACCAGGGGCCAGCTCCTGCATTGAGCACCTGCCCCTGAGCGGTCAGTGCACGTCATAGTGACCGGTTGTTCTGCCCTTCGGTCAGTTTGTCTATTAGCCTTTTATTATATAGGATGGATATTGAATTTGTTAAACTTTTTTGCATCTGTTAATATTATGTCTTTTTTCTTTTTAAAGCATGTTATTATGATGTATTATTTAACTTTTGAATGTTATGCCAACCTTAATTCCTGAGATGAATCCCAGATATTAGGAATATATGTTCAAGAAGGAAATATCTCTGTCCAGTTTTAGAGTCAGGGTAATGCTGGCCTCGTGGAATGAGCTGGCTCTTTCCTGTTCAGTGTTCTGAAAGAGTTTGTATAGAATTGGCATCATCTCTTCATTATGTGTTTGGTAGAATTCACCAGTGAACCCTCAAGGTCTAGAAGCTTCTTTAACTTCACATTCAATTTACTTAATATAAAGTCAATTTTTTAAATATATATAACTACAAGTTCAGTTTATTTAATATTTGTAGCATATGGCATTTTCTTTGTGGGAAGGCTTGCAACTATGTACTAGGTGTATGGATATTCATTTTATCTTTAAAAAAAATTTTTTTTTGAGTGAGTTTTGTTAGATTGTGTCTTACAGAGAATTTGTTCTTTTCGTTTAACTTTTCAAACTTATGGGCATAAAATTGCCCATAACATTTCCTTATTATTCTTACAAAGTCTGTGGGGTCTTTAGTGATATTTCTTTTTTTTCATTTCTGATATTGCTGGTTTATGTTTCTTCTTTCTTATTTAGTCTGGCTGGGCATTTATTCATGCTATTGATTTTTTTTTTTTCAAAGAATATGTGTTTGGTTTCATTGATTGCTGCTATTTTTTGTTGTTGAAGTTTTCGGTTTCATTGATTGCTGCTTCCTTTGGTTTTGATGTGCTTTTCTTAATCTAGTTTCTTAAGTTAAAAAGCTCAGGGAATTAATTTGAGATGTTTCCTCCATCTCTAGTTAGGAGGATAAAGGGAGCTGAGGATGCTGTCATGTGCTCAGGGAGGACAGCAATGGCCCGCCCCACAGTCTGCAGCTGCCGCACTCCCAGGGATGCGGGTCGGCGTGCTTCCTTTTTGCCGATAGTCCCTCAGTGCAAGCAGGAATGGTTGGAGGGACTTCACCTTCACCTTCTTCTACCGCAGGGAACGGGAGATACCTATTATTTTTTTTAGGTAAAACATAGCATTTAGAAAATAAAAGCACTGTGTAAATTAGAAAATTTCAAATAGGTTCCCTCTGTCTCATAAAAATAGAGAAATTAAGAGCGTTGTCCATGTTTTGGTGTGTTAAATTTAATCCCGAGCTTTATTTGTATTTAAAACTACATATATATATATATATATATATATATATTTTTTTTTTTTAAAGTATATTTTTATTGATTTTAGAGAGGAATGGAGAGGGGGAGAGGGAGGTAGAAACATCAATGATGAGAGAGAGAGAGTCATCCTGGGACCTGGCCTGTGCCCTTGACACAGGAATTGAAGCCAGGACCCCTCAGTCTGCAGCTGATGCTCTAGCCACTGAGCCAAACTGACTAGGGCTAAATTTTTTTATTGTCTTTTCTTTTTTCTTTTAGAGAGCGAGGCAGGGAGAGGGAGGGACAGAGAAACATCCGTGTGGGCGTGCAACATGGATCTGCTGCCTCCTGCATGCCTCCGACCCAGGATTGAGCCCTCAGTCCCAGCACGTGCTCTGCCCGGGAGCCCAACCAGCAGCTTCTGGGGCCCGGAGGATGCCTACTGAGCCACACCGCTCAGGGCCATTTGTATTGTTTTGACAGCATTACACTGATGATGACATTTTTTCCCTAGACATTAGAATTTATTCTGTGTCATGTCCGAATGACATCAATGACATTAAAACTAGTATACCCAAACCGGAAGTTTGAGTTGAGCGGAGAAGTAGTACCATGGGGCGGACAGAAGCTTTTACACACAGTGCCTTTTGCTTACTGCTGATGGACATCTCCTGAGGAAGATATTGCTGTTCTCATCTCATCGTGGGAGGAGGGACGAGCAAGCCCGCAGCGGTTATTAACGCAGAGTGATGGCTGCCCAGTGACAGGGAGCTGTCACACCAGGTCTGCCTCTTTTCTCTCCAGGGCCAGGCTTCTTCCCAACACCGCACTCATTTCGAGATGGCATCGGGCTGCTCCAGAGAATGAGTTTTCGTACCAAACAGAGGGGTTTGAGGTCTGTTTCTGCCACTGTGCCTCCGAGCTCGAGAGGGATTGGTGGTCGCTGCTTTCCTGAACACTTGATAAGTTTTATCTCACTTCGTTATTAAAACAAGCTTATGTCAGAAGTACCCCTGTTATGACTACCTCCTTACACACGAGGAAACTGAGGCTTAGGGGGGCTGATGACAGGCCCACGGGGTGACCAGGGTCAGCTGAGAGCGCCTTGCAGCTCTTCCAAAGCTGGGTCTTTACTTTCAGTTTCTCAGTCGGGCCTTTTTTATTCTTCAGCGAACAGAGAATATTCTAGAGTTCTCACATGTCCTTCACAAGGTTAAACAGGAATGGGTGCCTCTCCAGCACACAAAGATATCAAAAGGAAAGTCCTCGCTTATCACGCAGTTCTCTGTGAGGTAGCAGTATTGTACTTATGCCCGAGCATTTTACTTGGATGTATAATATAACTTTTTAGAAATACATTTTTATTGTTGACTTCAGAGAGGAAGGGAGAGGGAGAGAGAGAAACATCAGGGATGAGAAACTCGTTCATCGGCTGCCTCCTGCGGGCTCCCCACTGGGGACCAAGCCTGCACCCCAGACGCGTGCCTTGAACGGGAATCGAACCGAGACCTCCTGGTTCATAGGTGGACGCTCAGCCCCTGAGCTGTGCGGGCCGGGCTGACAGTGATTTGTAATGTCAGGTTCCTGGATGGGTTGTGAGTAGTTGGTGAATCCTCAGATTTGTTTATGAATTATCATTGGGTGAATTTTCGTAGGCAGGAGGCTATCGTTTTTAAGAGATTCTCGAAGAGCGATCTCCTTCCCAACATGGTAAGAATCACTGTATTAGAGGAATGCGAGCCGAATGATGGTCACTGTGTCTGCACAATTGCAAACGTGGGACCAGGGGGACGGGGAATGCAGGCTTGGGCGAGGGGATGCAGAATATACTGTGAAGGAAATGAACAAATGCCAGCTCAGGGTGCAGACAGGGAGAAGTTCGTACCAGTGATATAATCCAGAGGTCCTCTTTATCCATTTTGTTGAAAGAGAAATCAATAAACCGTTAAATGATATTTGAAGTAAGAGCACGGCTTTAGTCCAGCCAGGGTGGCTCAGTGGTGAGCATCGGCGTGTGGACCAGGAGGTCACGGCTGACTCCTTGTCAGGGCGCATGCCTGCCTTGTGGGTTGGACCCCCAGTTTAGGGTGTGTAGGAGGCAGCCAATCAGTGATGTTCTCTCATCACTGATGTTTCTCTCTTCCTCTTTGAAATCCATAAAATATATTAAAAAAAAAAAACACTTTTAAAAAACAGACCTCCATGTGAGGCTGTGTACAACCGCAGCCCCTAGTGGATTTGGCTGTTCCTTGTTGAGTGGTTGGTTATGCAGCACACAGACCATAGTCATTGATACACAGGACTCACTGTTTCAGAGACTTGCTAATAATAAAACTATTGAGTTTTCTCATTTTTTATAACGTCTTAATCAAATTTTGCAGTCAGGGTAGAGAACAGCACTTCCTCTGATCTAACTTAGCTCTGCTTAATGTTTGCACCGGTTTCCGGCCTGTAGCAGCAGCCGCTGCTGTGGTACAAGCAGCAGAGCATGCTTGTTGGAGCAGGGATTCCAGCCTGGGCAGTTACAGCTAGATGAGACATTGGCAGGGCATATGACAGGGACTGGCAAAGTTTCTCTGTGAAGGGCCAGACCAGTAGGTATTTCAGGCTTTGCAGGCCAGATGGTCTCTGTTGCTACTACTCAGCTCTGTTCTTACAGCATGTTAGCAATCTTAGACACGTGTAAACAAATGCGTGTTCCAGTAAATCTTCATGTGCGCAGAGAGGCGGCAGGCCAGGCGTCGATGCAGTCCTGATCTAGAGTCACATGCCAGGAGGGTGTCCGGTGGAGGGCAGGAGTGCTACAAGATTAAAGAAGGAGTAAGTCAGTGGTTTGGAACGGATCACGCGTTGTAGAAGCAACACGAGAAATAGTTGTTAAGTAGGAGGCTTGTTTTGCATTTTAGGCAGCTGAACGCTGTGCGTCCTCATTTCTGGAGACCTGCGCCGTTGGGATGGGAGGACGTTGGGAGTGAGAAGGTAAGGAAAGGTTGAAAGCCAGGTGTCTGTCACGCTGGAGGGGAAGACTTCCGAATTTGAGAAGAGCAGTTTCAGATGGTGACGGTGCCCAGAATGTGCTAGCCGTGGGGGTGCTTGGTCCAGGTGGCATCGAGGTGAAGGATGCTGATGAAGAAGAGGCAGGACACTACGAAGGAGAATTGTTCCGATTGTGGAAGTGGCAGGGGCTTTCCCCTCTTACTCCTATCTCCGGGTAGTGAGAGAGAATCTTCCATTCTTTTCATCTTGGTTTGCATCAGCCCTCTCCCCTCGGTCCCCCCTCCTCCCACTCCCATGTTTCCAGGAGAGGCAAAGGCCAAGGGGAAACCTCTTTGTGGCAAGTGGAGGGACAGGTAGGCTCTTGGTAGGGCCTTTAGGTTGGACATGGGGGTGAAGGTTGAGAAGGAATGGGGGGCTGTTGTGAGTCGAGTTTTCTTTGGAGTCCGTATACTTGTTGCTCTGAAGTTGAGAGGATGGGACAGAGGGTAGTTCATATGCTCATCCTGTTGTGGTGGGGAAGCAGAACACTTTCTTCCCATCGCCTCTTACAAGAGGGAGATGAGTTGTAGAGATGGCTTCTGTGTATGTTTCTTTGGAGGAGGGGAGATATATCTTGTTCATTTTAAAATTTTATTTATTCAATTGATTGGGGTCACATTGGTCAATATGAACATACTGGTATCATGTGTGGGTTTCTATGTTATAAGATCTATATATTGCCCTTCAGATCTTCTCCTGTCACCTTATATTAGGACCCCCCCCCCCCCACCTTCCCTTTGGCCACCACTGCTGTTTGTGTTTAAGTGTCAGTTTTACGTCCCACAGTAGAGGCCCGACGCACGGAATTCTTGCAAGGGTAGCATTGGCCCTCACAGCCGCCCCCGCTGCTGCCTCGCCCCTCGCAGCCCCTGCTTCCTCCGGAAGGTCCTCCGGAAGGTCATACGGATGGTCGTTCCACTGTTGGACTGTTTGGTCAATTTGCATATTACGCTTTTATTATTATAGATTATTATAGATAGGAGTGAAATCATATGGTTCTTAGCTCTTTCCATTTGACTTATTTCACTTAGCATAACAGTCTCAAGGTCCATTCATGTTGTTGCAAATGGTGCTATTTCATCCTTCGTTATGACTGAGTAGTATTCCATTGTATGTATGTACCACATCGGGAAAATATGTTTTAAACTAAGAGTAACGAGTTGAGAAGCATCGAGCAGGCCTGGGTCAGTTTGAGAAGGTACGGTGTAGAGAGAAGAGGCAGTTTATCCCTATACAGTTTGGGAGGTGTATTCCCTATGAGGAAAATGGGTTCTATTACAGGTAGTATGTGTAGAGCAGGGCTGCCTGATGTTAAATTTCCAGATAAAAAGCTATATATTTCATAACTGTGTATTAAGGTGCTTTTGAATATGTCATAGTGATACTCTTTTTTATTTTATTAATTATTTTTATTTAAAGTATTACAAATAGTAGCACATATGTCTCCTTTTTTTCCCATTGACCTTTCCCCAGCCTCCCCTACCCCCAGCACATGCCCTCACCTGTTCCCCGCACCCCCGGGTCTTGTATCCATTGGTTATGCCCATATGCATGCATACAAGTCCTTCGGTTGATCCCTTACAGCCCCCCCAGCCTCCCCCGCCTTCCGGCTGTAGTTTGACAGTGTGTTCATGCTTCTTTGCCTCTGTATCTATTTTTTTCCCCATTTCCTTTCTTTAAAAAATCTTGCCTCTGCAGACTAAACATATAATATGCAGAAATAAACATATAATAACAAAAAATGTTTGAGTCCCAATTTCAATGTCTAACAGTTCTGAGTCCCGGTTTCAATGTCAAACAGTTCCTTATGTGTACATGTCAGAGAGGGTTGAAGCTGCATTGCCACCATGTGTTCACCATCCATAGTGATATTGTATCACAGAAGCTGAAATAGAAGCAGCCATGTAGGGTTGTGGACCAAATTAGACATTTAAAAAATATTAAGTTCCTGAGGCTCTAAACTATTACACACAATATTAATTTATGACTGATAATTGGTATCTTTAGGTTCAGCCAGGATTTTGAACTTTTTGAAATTTAAATAAGCACTATGTTGCTTTTAAGGTTTGTTGCCACTGTAAGTTAGAAACTTAGGGAGAAGGATTTCTTTCTTTAAAAAACGATTTTGTTGATTTCAGAACGAAAGGGAGAGAGAGAGAGAAACGTTGGCGATGAGAGAGAATCATTGATTGGCTGCCTTCTGCACAACCTCCTACTGGGGATCAGGCCTGCAGCCGAGGCATGTGCCTCACCAGGAATGGAACTGCTACCTCCTGGCTCCTGGGTGGATGCTCAGCCACTGAGCCGTGCCGGGCAGAGGGGGGAGGACTTCTTACTGGATCTCCTTAGGGATCTGTGCCTCGGCTTCCATCCAGAGGAAACGGACACAAGTCCCCTGTGTGTTGTCTCGCTTTTTTGAGAGAATGGGAGTAATATCTGGTTTGAGGTTGCGATAAGACCATTTCTAAATCTTTATGGATGTTCTTTATGTGTTGAGATATCATTTTGCTGGTTTCCTATAGCTCTTTAGCCCATCGAAAACAGTTGACTCAGTCTGCTTAGCAAGTCCAATGTGTGCGTTTCCTTAGGGACAGTTTCTGTTAACTTCTCCGAACGGAGCACGCTTTCTTGTTTCTTTGCATGCTTTGTAATTCTTTATTGTTGGAGATTGGACATTGGATTATTGTAGTACTAGAGGCCTGATGCACGAAATTCCTGCAGGGGGCTCGGCCCTCGGAGCTCCTCACAGCCCCTCGCAGCCTGGCCAGCCCTCGCAGCCCCGTCCTGTCCGGAGGGTTGTCCAGAGGGTTGTCCGGACGGTTGTCCGGACGGTTGTCCGGACGGTTGTCCGGACAGTCGGTCGTTCTGCGGTTTGGTGTGATGAGCACATCAGCTCTTTATAATACAGGATGATAGCGCTGGAGTCAGATTCTTCCCCCGCCCGAGGTTTCCTTTTTTTGCTTCTGTGTGTCCTCGTTGTGTGCTTGTTGAGTGACTTCTCTAAACCAGTCTTGTGATGACGGAGCTTTGTTGTGGGTGGCCTCTGCAGCCTCTGTTCCTTTGGCTTGTGGTCAGGTGGTATTTTAATAAACTTCCTCAAACGCTTGAGCCGAGAAGAAGTGAGGCGGCCGCCCAGGCTCTGTGGATGGCCTGCCATGGCTCTCCTGCAGGGCCCGGCCAGGCTGCTGTGACTGCCTTCACCCTCCTTCCTTCTGGTTCCGGGTGCAAACACGAGCCAGAGGCCAAAGTGTAGCGCCTCCTCGTGTCTTCTCTGGGCCCGGGGTCTGCCCAGATTCATGATTTCAGTTTTTTTCCTGTGTCTGTTTTGTCAAGGTGCACCGAGCGGCTTCTGAGTGCCCCGGTTCTGCAGAGAACCTCACTCCCCACCTTCTCCTCCCGGGCGATCGGTGTGTCTGTCGTTTGCGCTCGAACGTCCTGGCTCGGCCAGCGGGGCTTTGCATGTGCTGGGCAGTGGCTTCTGGGCAGCTGCCTTCCTGCTCTGAGGGACTCTCGTGACAGGCACAGGATGGTTTTCACTCACTGTCATAGCGATCGCTTTGTCTTTGGACGTTACTCATGGGTCCTCTGAGTCGCTTGCAGTTCCCCAAAGACGCCGTGCGATTTCCTGAACCTCCAAGTCTTCACACAACACCTCTTCCGGGAATGCTGCTGCATGCTCTAATTCTTATATGTATTTTTAATATCTATACCGGGTAAAATTGGATCATATTCCGTTTAGTTTTTTTGTATGAGGGATATTTATGATTTTTATTTTTTTCTTGATTTGGTTTTGTCACGTTGTACTTTTTGCATTCCATCTAAAATGTCCAATTCATTGGTATGAAGTTTTTTTTTTAAAAAAAAATATATTTTATTGATTTTTTTTTTTTTTTTTTTTTTTTTTTACAGAGAGGAGGGGAGAGGGATAGAAAGTCAGAAACATCGATGAGAGAGAGACATCGATCAGCTGCCTCCTGCTGGGGATGTGCCCGCAACCAAGGTGCATGCCCTTGACCAGAATTGAACCTGGGACCTTTCAGTCCGCAGGCTGACGCTCTATCCACTGAGCCAAACCGGTTTCGGCGGTATGAAGTGCTTAATATATTATTCTTTCTGTAACATCAGTAGTAATGTTCCTCATTTCCTTTTTGAGAATAGTAATCAATATTTTTTTTCCTTGAGTAGTTTTGATAGGGCGTTATTAATTTACCAGTCTTTATAAAGCCAACTTTTAATTATATAAATTATCATAAGACTGTTTTCTATTTCAGAGATATCTGATTTTATTATTCCCTTATACTTTCTTGTTGTTTAATTTATTGTTCTTTTTATGTGTGTTTTTTTTTTTTGAGTTGTAATTGATTATCAGTTTTCTAATGCATACATTTAGAACTATACATTTCTCTCTAAACACTGATTTAGCTTCATCTTCTAGATTTTGATGTGTTGTGGTTTTGGTATTCAATTAAAAACATTGTCTAACTGTCCTTGTGACTTCAAAGTGTGTTGCTGAGTTTCAGACGTTAGGAGCCTGAGCAGGCTGGCAGCGCCAGCACCACCTTGAGCCAATTGCAGGTCTTGGGGTTTGCTGTCCGCCCTCGGGGAGGCTGCCGAAAGCACTCAGCCTTTGGCAGTGTCTTCTAAACAGACAGATTTCTCCCCGCAAACGTAGCTCTGATTGCCTGGAATTTCTAACTTCTTCATCTTGGCTTGGCGGGTCTTACCATTTTGTTCCTTACAGCATGCTTTTAAGATTTTAAAATTGTTCTTAGCTTTTTAAATTGTCCTCAGTGGTGGGTAGGGCCGAATTACCTCATCTGACATTATTGGAAGTGAAAAATCAGGACAAATGACTTAACCTCTTATTTAACCGTGCTTTCGATTTCTCATCTTTAATAAGGGAGTCATAACTGCTCACTATCTCTCAGGGTTTGGGGGATTTTATTTTTAATATTTTTTTAGTGATTTCAGAGAGGATGGGAGAGGGAGAGAGAGAAAAGAAACATCAGTGATGAGAGAGAATCATTGATCGGCTGCCTCCTGAGTGCCCCCTGCTGGGGACTGAGCCCGCAACCTGGGCATGTGCCTTTTGCTGGAATCAAACCCAAGACCCTTCAGTCTACATACAGGCCAGCACTCTATCCGCTGAGCCAGACCAGCTAAGGCAGGTTTGGGGTATTTTAAAATGAAGTCATACATTATGCGCTTATAGTAGTATCTGACATGTAGAAAATGCTTGATTTATTATTTTATTAGTTTGAGAACATTGTAATTTGTCTGTTGCTCTTCAGAAACTTTTTAAAGCATGAACTAGCCGCCTTCTTGCCCAAAGTAAGCTGGCTGGGATTATGAAGATTTACAAATGACATTTATATTGACTGACTTTTCACTCAGCCCTAATTTGGGTAGATAATCCCTTTTTCCCCTAATGTTTTTAAGACTCTATAATATAAGGACATTTTAATTTTATCTGAAACTGGATAATGACCCTTATATATGTGTTGTATATATGTATGTGTATGTGTGTATGCATATGTGAACATGTGATAAGCCCCGATATGTGTATGTGTATTGTGTTAATATGCATATATAAATATATAAAGGCTAAATGGGAAGCTATAATTGTTTAAAATGTGATCTTGGAAAATAATTGGGCTGAACTAAGGAGAACAAAATGAAGTAGAATTGGGATCCTGTTTTAAATGTTTTTAAATTCTGAAAAATCCTATAGACAAGAGAAAATGATAATAAAAACAGGTAGCCAAAATCAGTAGTCTGGTGACGGCTGCTTTAGCAATCCTGGTGCGTGAAAAACACAGTTAACAGTATAGTTCTGAAGGTAGCAAGCAAATGTACTATTGCTGTGTTCCAGAGATCTGTATTGTCCAGTGTGTTCCAGAGATCTGTATTGTCCAGTGTATTCCAGAGATCTGTATTGTCCAGTGTATTCCAGAGATCTGTACTGTCCAGTGTGTTCCAGAGATCTGTATTGTCCAGTGCCTTCCAGAGATCTGTATTGTCCAGTGTGTTCCAGAGATCTGTATTGTCCAGTGTGTTCCAGAGACCTGTATTGTCCAGTGTGTTCCAGAGACCTGTATTGTCCAGTGTGTTCCAGAGATCTGTATTGTCCAGTGTGTTCCAGAGATCTGTACTGTCCAGTGTGTTCCAGAGATCTGTACTGTCCAGTGTGTTCCAGAGATCTGTATTGTCCAGTGTGTTCCAGAGATCTGTATTGTCCAGTGTGTTCCAGAGATCTGTATTGTCCAGTGTGTTCCAGAGATCTGTACTGTCCAGTGTGTTCCAGAGATCTGTACTGTCCAGTGTGTTCCAGAGATCTGTATTGTCCAGTGTGTTCCAGAGATCTGTACTGTCCAGTGTGTTCCAGAGATCTGTATTGTCCAGTGTGTTCCAGAGATCTGTATTGTCCAGTGTGTTCCAGAGATCTGTATTGTCCAGTACCTTCCAGAGATCTGTATTGTCCAGTGTGTTCCAGAGATCTGTACTGTCCAGTGTGTTCCAGAGATCTGTATTGTCCAGTGTGTTCCAGAGATCTGTATTGTCCAGTGTGTTCCAGAGATCTGTATTGTCCAGTACCTTCCAGAGATCTGTATTGTCCAGTGTGTTCCAGAGATCTGTATTGTCCAGTGTGTTCCAGAGATCTGTACTGTCCAGTGTGTTCCAGAGATCTGTACTGTCCAGTGTGTTCCAGAGATCTGTACTGTCCAGTGTGTTCCAGAGATCTGTATTGTCCAGTGTGTTCCAGAGATCTGTATTGTCCAGTGCCTTCCAGAGATCTGTATTGTCCAGTGTGTTCCAGAGATCTGTACTGTCCAGTGTGTTCCAGAGATCTGTACTGTCCAGTGTGTTCCAGAGATCTGTATTGTCCAGTGTGTTCCAGAGATCTGTATTGTCCAGTGTGTTCCAGAGACCTGTATTGTCCAGTGTGTTCCAGAGACCTGTATTGTCCAGTGTGTTCCAGAGATCTGTATTGTCCAGTACGTTCCAGAGATCTGTATTGTCCTGTGCCTTCCAGAGATCTGTATTGTCCAGTGTGTTCCAGAGATCTGTATTGTCCAGTACGTTCCAGAGATCTGTATTGTCCAGTGTGTTCCAGAGATCTGTATTGTCCAGTGTGTTCCAGAGATCTGTATTGTCCAGTGTGTTCCAGAGATCTGTATTGTCCAGTGTGTTCCAGAGATCTGTATTGTCCAGTGTGTTCCAGAGATCTGTATTGTCCAGTACGTTCCAGAGATCTGTATTGTCCAGTACCTTCCAGAGATCTGTATTGTCCAGTACGTTCCAGAGATCTGTATTGTCCTGTGCCTTCCAGAGATCTGTATTGTCCAGTGTGTTCCAGAGATCTGTATTGTCCAGTGTGTTCCAGAGATCTGTATTGTCCAGTGTGTTCCAGTGATCTGTATTGTCCAGTGTATTCCAGAGATCTGTATTGTCCAGTGTGTTCCAGAGATCTGTATTGTCCAGTGTGTTCCAGAGATCTGTATTGTCCAGTACCTTCCAGAGATCTGTATTGTCCAGTGCGTTCCAGAGATCTGTATTGTCCAGTGTGTTCCAGAGATCTGTATTGTCCAGTGTATTCCAGAGATCTGTATTGTCCAGTGTGTTCCAGAGATCTGTATTGTCCAGTGTGTTCCAGAGATCTGTATTGTCCAGTGTGTTCCAGAGATCTGTATTGTCCAGTGTGTTCCAGAGATCTGTATTGTCCAGTGTGTTCCAGAGATCTGTATTGTCCAGTGTGTTCCAGAGATCTGTATTGTCCAGTGTGTTCCAGAGATCTGTATTGTCCAGTGTGTTCCAGAGATCTGTATTGTCCAGTGTATTCCAGAGATCTGTATTGTCCAGTGTGTTCCAGAGATCTGTATTGTCCAGTGTGTTCCAGAGATCTGTATTGTCCAGTGCCTTCCAGAGATCTGTATTGTCCAGTGTGTTCCAGAGTACTGTATTGTCCAGTGTGTTCCAGAGATCTGTATTGTCCAGTGTGTTCCAGAGATCTGTACTGTCCAGTGTGTTCCAGAGATCTGTATTGTCCAGTACCTTCCAGAGATCTGTATTGTCCAGTGTGTTCCAGAGATCTGTATTGTCCAGTGTGTTCCAGAGATCTGTATTGTCCAGTGCCTTCCAGAGATCTGTATTGTCCAGTGTGTTCCAGAGATCTGTATTGTCCAGTGTGTTCCAGAGATCTGTATTGTCTAGTGTGTTCCAGAGATCTGTATTGTCCAATGTGTTCCAGAGATCTGTATTGTCCAGTGTATTCCAGAGACCTGTATTTTCCAGTGTATTTATTTTCCTTCTCTCGCCTCCACCTAATTTTTCTGCAGAGGAAATTAAACTTAATCTATTCTGTGTCAGCATTCAACTTGTCAATGCGGTGTTCAGTCTTGCAGTACATTTTTCCAACATGTGAAAGAAACGGTCTAATACATTAAGGTTTAAAGAAAGCCAAAATAAATTTATTTTGAGATCCAGATAAATATATGGTTTGAAAGATTTTCTAAGTTGTAAATAACTTCTTTTTTGACAAAAATGCTATATCCCATTCCTGTAACTTAATGTCTTTTAAATTTCCTTACTCTGCTAAAGTCTTAAAGTAATTATTTTCATGGTTTTGTTTTCTAGGTTAACAGAACCTTCTGGATATTTAACAGATGGTCCAATTAATTATAAGTATAAAACTAAATGTACATGGCTAATTGAAGGCTAGTAAGTACACAATTTGGGTATACTTATTTTATTCTAAAATGATAAAGTAGATGTCACATCAATGTTAAAGCAGTAAAGTGTAACAACTTTATAATAATAGAGGTTATTTAATTGCTTATTATTAAAACTACCAGTATTCACGACATTTTTATGGGCTTTACTACTTTTAGATACCACATTTAATATGTTACAATACCTATCACTTGTGATAATAGTTACATTTTTACATGTATTTTATTTTTTAAATATGTATTTTATTGATTTCAGAGAGGGAGAGAGAGATAGAAACATCAGTGATGAGAGAATCACCCACTGGCTGCCTCTGGCACGTCCCCCCACTGGGGGTTGAGCCCCCAACCTGGGCGCGTACCCTCACCGGGATCGAACCAGGACCTCTTGATTCAGAGGTTGATGTTCAACTGTTGGGCCACATCAGCCAGGCTAATTTTTACATATATTTTATTTTTGATGTTTGTTAGTGTGTCATTTTAAAGCAAGTAGGCATTTTTTGGCTTCTTTCAAACATCTTGTTAGAGAATTTGAAGATTCCATAGAAAGTAAAAATATTCCATGCCAAATTATACCATTGATTTATATTAATCAGCATTTTAGTTCTCAGGATGTTAAAAAGGGAACATTTTACAGAAAAGAGTGAATTTTCCTTTTACAGAGGTATTTTTCAGTAGTTAGGGCTTTAGACTTGTTACAGAAAACCAGAGAAGAACCAAGCAACACTTGGAGAGGTGGAGTTACATTTATTACATACGGGCTTCAGAGGAAAATGTCTCTCAAATTCTGGACCCCAGCATGGAGGAACTTTCCCTATTTATATGTTTTTACCTTCTTTGTCTCCCAGGTATGGGGTGTTTCGGGACCCCTTTGCAAGTTCTTAAAGAGCCCTGTGTGCTGGGGCCTTGAGCCCTCCGCCAAAGGCCTGGCCTGGTGGCAGCGCTGACAACTTCCTCCGGGGAAGGTTTACTGGCCTCTCTGAAGTGGGAGTGGTCTTATTGTCCTTATTATTTAAGCAAGCAAGCATTTACAGAAGCCAACTAGCAGGGTTAAAATTTCAAACAGCAATTTTTATAGAAGATGGGTGCTTCAGACTGAGTTTATCTCTTTAAACATTGTGAATAGGTTATAAATGAATCGACATGAATTGTTTGAACAATATTATGCTTTGTAAAGAGTACCTTTGGAAAACTGGCAGTGTGGGGTATCCTTAAAGAGTTTTTCAGAACGTAAAAGTTATTAATTCCCTATGCACCTATGGTCTCATTTTGTGTCCTTGGTAATAGTATTTCATATTGAGACCTTTCAGTTAAAATTTGAAGACCTTATTAGAGCCTCTAGTTAAGGTTTGTGTAGAAGTCATAGTAGTTGCTTCTTGAGTATTGAATTTTAAAAGTCAACTTTATTCAAGAACAATGTGCATAAAGCAAAATGCACGCATATTAAGTGTACAGTTCCATAGGTTTCAGTAATGTGTGTAGTCTGTTTAATCTCCACCTTAGTCAAGAGATTGAACATTCCCTGTGGACGGAATCTTTAGAAAATAATGATACATACACATGGTCTGGTAGTGGGTTTTGAAATTGCATGTCTTTTTCATAGTTTAAACGTGATTGCTTATCAGTCTTTTATACTGACTTAAGGATTTCTAGCAAAATTAAGGATTAAGGGTTTATAGCAAAATTATCTGTAAATGGTCTGTGCTTTGCTTATTATACATTAATTTTAAAATATTTTATTTCCTTTTAGTCCAAATGCAGTGTTAAGATTAAGATTTAATCATTTTGCTACAGAATGTAGCTGGGATCACATGTATGTTTATGATGGAGATTCTATATATGCACCTTTAATAGCTGTACTTAGGTGAGTACTTGTGTTTAATTGATGAACTTATAGCTTTAGGAAAGTATGTATAATTTATTAATTTTTTTACAATAACAAAAAACTTTATTAATATGCACATAAAGAAAACATGGGCAGCATGCACGTGTAGCAGGTAGCACGTAAACCCAGCCTGTGGTTGTTGCTGCCGTGGGCCTCTCTGTGGTCGGTGGAGGGCCTGTGGCTCCCTAATTTATTAATTTTAAAGATATACTGCTCTGTAGCCCTAAATAAATTTGCAGAGATATTGACCAACAACTTAGGTGTATATATAATAATGTTGGTATTGATATAATAGAGATAAATGAGTTTTATATCAGAAATGTAGATATCTGAATGAATATCTTGTTTTTTGCTATATACAGTATATTCTTTTAAAGTGATTTGATGATGTTTTCAGAACTATTTGAATAAATTAACGAGTTTTAGCTGACAAAACAATAGATGTGTGTGTGTGTGTGTGTGTGTGTGTGTGTGTGTGTATGTATGTAGTTGGCTTTTTATTTTGGCAAAATGATAAAATTTACAGTTTTTATAAAGTTAAATTATGCTTTATGTAATGGTTTAATAAAAAAGGTGTTTCCATCAGTTCTCAAATTTGGGGATTTTGGTTGCTTCAAAATATTTTATTAGTAGTAGTCAGGCTTAATTTTAAAACCACATCATTTTCAATATCATTTTAAAAGTCTTTATGTTTGTACAAGTTATGAAATATTTTGCAAATGGGAGGAAATAAATTAGGCATAAGAAAAATTATGAATATGTAGCGTAGATTTTGTGTATAAGTTAATGAATGTGATTGTTGACCAGAATTACTCATTATTCTTTATTTTTGTTATTTACATAGCATTTTTTATATGTTCAGCCATTGTTAAAAGTTTAAACATAGATGAAAGCTTATACCCTATAAAAATTTTCATTTTCTTTTGTTGCCAATATTCGATCTACGAGGAATGTGTACTATACTTTTTTGGATACACATGTAAAGACTTGCATTTCCAAATGACTATGTCACAGTGACTCCTTGGGAGCTGAGACCCAGTTCTGTGATAACATTATTGCTCAAGATACCTGTAGAACTTAATTTCTGAAATGTTTGGAAGTTATATAGAGAGTGGCCATGACTAGCCCTTCATCTAAGGGCACGAGATAGAAAATGGAGGAGTGCCCCCCAAATAATCATATCGTAAGAGAATTCATTGTGACAATTAGATGAGGTCCTGGGTTCATACATTTATATTTTAGCAATTTAGATGTCATTCTGCTGCCATTACCCTATTTTTATGACACTGTTGACTGACCATCTTTTAGATGTGTGCCTTTTCACTTGTTTTTCCAGTAGATGAAATGACTTTGCATTAATTAACAGTGGTCCCTTAGCACTCTTACCTACCCTTTCTTGACACTGGAGGAAACTGTTGTGAGATAATTAGCAGATGGGATTTAGCGTATGACCTTGGAGCTGGGACCCGTGACTTCTCATTAGCGAGTGTTCCTGTTAGGTGTCTGGAGGGAGATGGGAACATCCTGCTTATGGAAAAGCACTGGAGTGGGCAGTTTAAATGTCACGTGATCTGCCCTGGCGGGGTGCCTGGGGTGGGTCTTCGCCCATTACAGCGAAAGGTGGCTTTGTTTCCCCTCAGGGCACATATGTGGGTTCCAGGTTCAGGTTCGATCCCCAGGGTGGGGAGGAGGCACGTGTGAGAGACATTTGGTCGATGTTTCTCTCATATCCATGGTTCTCCCTTCTTCTCTCTAAAATCAGTTAAAAAAATTAAATGTCATGTAATCCTCACAAGGACCTTGTGGAAGAGTTACTGTTATCCCCGTTTCACAGTTGAGAAAATTGAGACTCGGAGAAATTAAGTTTTACATATAATAGATGGTAGGGTCAGGATTAGGACTTGATAGTTTAGTGCCTTAAAAGCTGAATGGTTTGTTGCTAAGAATTCAGAATGTAATTGTCCAAATTATTCCAGTTGCACAGTATTTTCTGTGTAACAAGTGTTTGATAACCCATTCGGTTCTAGAGGCTGTCATAAGCCTGGAGGATGTGAGAAACAAGATAAAGAGGATTGCAATGACTTAGACACCAACCACCTGGATTTAGGCCAAACTTCATCCGTTGAGTGCATAGCCCTCCATAAAACTGCCCTTCGCTCAGTTACCAGCTGAAAGTTCAGGAGTTCCCCAGGTTACTTATGCTTCTGATCAGCTGGCTACAAACTTAGGGGTGCCCACTCCCTGTAGGTTCAGTAATTCGCTGGAATGACTCACAGAACTCAGGAAAGCACTGTACATACCGTTATAGTTTTATCATGAAGGATAAAAATCACAACCAGCCAAGTGAGGCGACCCATAGGGAGAGTCTGGGAGGATCACAAACAAACCGTCTGTCTGTCTCCATGCAGGAGGCTCACCTCAGCGACAGGTGTCAGAGTTTTCATTGGGTTTTCGTTATACGTTTGATTGATTGAATCATTGGCCACAAGGCCCAGCTCACTCTCTAGCTCCCGCCCTCTCTCTGGAAGTCAGATTGATTTCTTGTGGCTCAAAGCCAGGACCCTTTAAATCACATGGTTGGTCTCTCTGGTGTGGCCAGCTTCCATCTCATTACCATAAACTGTCAGGGCCCAGGGAGAATAACAGAGACACGCCTATCCCTTGGGCAATCCCAAGGATCTGGGGGATATATCACTACACAATAGTTAGCCACTGGTGGCAACCTATAAATAGAGCACAGAGCACATTAAATGTTACGACCAGATTTTGAAAAGAGCACCCTATGATTTCAGAAGAAGTAACTAATTCTTCATGGTGGATTTCATCATGAGTTGAATGATAGGCAAAGTATGAGGACCAGGTAGGATGTCATTTTGATCGAGAAAAACATATGCACAAAGGCACAGACACAGTAAAATACATTATAATTTGGGATAATCGGTAGTAGTAAGTGGTTTTGAGTAACTTGGTTATAGGTAAGGTGAAGGATATCTACCGAATGCTCATTATGTGACAGGCAATGTGCAAGAGGGCTTCACATACATGAACTAATTGCATCCTTCCAATGGCCTGATGTTAGGTTTTGTTACTGCTGTTTTATAAACGAGGGACTGAGGCAGAGAGAGATTCTGGGAGCGATCCAAACTTGCCTCCTGGCTAAGTGATGGGAGTCAGAATACGTACGAGGTCGGGCAATCCCTTAATCACTGCGGCATTGCTTTCTTGTAGGGTTACATCACACTGAAGACATTGGACTTTGTAGGCAAGACCTTTTAGACTTTAGAGAATAGATTGGATTGAAGTTTTTAAAATACTTTTATTATTTTAGAGATGAAGGGAGAGGGAGAGAGAGAGAGAAATACCAAAGTTGAGAGAGAGTCAGTGATTGGCTGCCACCTGCATACCCCACAACACGAGCCCGCGACAGGCCATGTGCCCTGACCGGAAATCGAACCATGACTTCCTGGTTCAAAGTTCAACGCCCAACCACTGGGCCATGCCAGCCGGGAGCTTTTTTTTTAAAAATTGTGTGCTGGACAATGATGTGCTGGCATCGTGTTTGTCCAGTCAGATGTAGCAATAATTTGAGACCGGAGAGATGCTCGAGTCCTACCGAGCGTGCCTGAGGATGCCCGCAGTCCACAGTCGGCTGGATCCCAGCTCACATCCAAGCTGCACGGCGGACCCCTGGAGGCCTGCTTTTATTGGTTCACTTTTATTTCTCTGCTTTGGGGGTCTCTGGTCCAAGAGAGGGCCCTGGCTTCCCCTTTCTGTTTTCCTAGCTCTGTGTCTCAGCCTAGTTCCTTGGCCCTGCAGCCCTTACTTCCAACTTGGAAATCGGCAATGCCTACGAGGAGAAGTGGCCCCCGGGCCTGGGCCCACCCTCTGCTTGGTTCCCCCTGGCACGCAGGCCGATTTGTTTTGATGTCATTTGTCATTTGTCCAGCTGACTTCAGTGGCAGGGCTGGCTGGTCCAAATTGCTTGTATTTACTTAATGCTTTTAAAAACACAAGCAAACAACCAAGCAAATAAATCTGTTCTTTTTATCTGTGTCAGAGAGATGAACTGTTTTTATTGTAAAGGCTTGGGAGTATTATTTTTAGCAGTGTGCTCATGTTGATAGCTCCCTGATAATGACAAATAATATACGTGCAACTAAGGCTGGTGTTACAGCGATTGAGTTCTGTGGACAGTCTCCCTTTAAAATCTTTCGTTCCTTCTCCAACATAAGCTAGGAGATGTAATAATTATTATTGAAGCATCAAGAGTGGATTACTCTTTGTTTGCTTTTGAGACTGCCTTTGCCAAATAAGTTGACTGTAATATTTTACTTTGTTCTGCCAGATTCGAGGGGATCAGTTGCTGGGGCTGGTGACGCTAGCTCCCCAGGCATGGACAGGGGCTGCCCCCTGGGAGTGGCGTCATTAATCGGCAGCAGCTTCTTTTTCTCTAGATTCCGTGTCTCTGCAGACTTAGAGGGAGGGGTGTGGTGTAAGTCAGTAAAGATCCCGGATTTTCTCCAGGAACAAACTGGCTTTAAAAAGTACCAGTTACTAACTTTACTTCTTACTTTTGAGATTTCTATCCCCCCCCCCCCAAGTTTGTTTTTTTGTGTGTACAAAGGGCCTTAAGTGAGGAAAAGTATATTTGCAACAGTTCTGTACTAATGCAGTTGGTATGAGCCTGCCACATTTTGAAGAAATATAAAAAGTATATGTCCCCACATGACCTAAAATACCTGGACTAGTCGTTCGGAAGCGGACAGCTTTAACGAGGATGTCATCGCTGTCCCTTCGCTCCTGTGTGGTGTTCCTTCTAGCTTCACCAGAATTTTTTTTTGGGGGGGGGGGGATTTTTATAAAACTTTATTTGAATTAAACAGGGGACACACCTGGAAGCAAGATCCCAACCGATGGAAATAAAATGCGACCAAGAGTCTGACAGTTGTCAGTTTCTTTTGTGCGCTTGGGTTTAAGGAGGGGCTGGAAGGAAGATGACAGGAAGGGGAGAAATCAAGGCAGGGGTCGCTACCAGAGACAGTGGTTGCCAGCCTTGCAGACCCTCGTGGGCCACCAGAGGTCCCCGGGCCGCCGGTTAGCAGCCCCTGATCTGAAACACACCCCAAGAGGCGATGTTAGAAAGACTGTGGGTAAGGGGGAAATGGGCAGCTACTGCCTCCCGAGTGCAGAGTTCGTGTTCGGGCTGGTGACAGATTCCGGAGGTGGAGAGTGGAGGTGGCTGTGCCACGTCTTCACCGGGATTTCTCACCAGGAGGGGGAGGAAAGCCACAGGCCACTCAGAGAGCCGACCTCGCTGTAAGCGCAGGTTCTACCTGGACTGAACCAGAGACCGTCTGGGTGTTGGGACAGGAGGGGAGCCGGAGGGGGAGGCGGGCCATGGGGCCCCTGGCGAGGAGAGAGTCGGAGTGGTGGCCTTGGTGGTGTGAGGGCGCTGGCTGCGGTGCAGCCGGTGGGTGAGAGCCCGTTTAGCTTTGTTCTCCTGCTGCGCCCGTTCGCATAGAGATTCTGAGCGATCCCCACCCAGATGTTGCTGAACTCGTTTTACGGGGCTCCCCGTCAGATGCACACTAACGCACCCCGGGCTCCCTTCTCCCGACAGCGGTTTGATCGTCCCCGAGGCCCGGGGGAACGAGAGCGTGCCCGAGGTGGTCACCACGTCTGGCTTCGCGCTGCTGCACTTTTTCAGCGACGCCGCCTACAACCTCACCGGCTTCAACGTCTTCTACTCGTGAGTAGCCTCTGAAACGCCCCGGGGTGGGGAATCTTGATATCTGACTCCAGAGAGTTCACTGTTCGTTCTTGTAGACATATGTGAGGAGCGGGCAGGTGTGCGACATTCCAGCATCCTCAGTGACATCGCATGTGAATGACACGCCCCCGAGTCCTGTCCGAGCTCACGTTAGGATCAACCCGAAGTCTCGGGACATTGGTAGCACGTTAAGTTCGGTTGAAAATTAGTTACGAAATTTAAAACCATTGGTAAACAGTGAAGGGAACGAATCCTAACCGGGGTACCGTTCCTCCAGCAGGCGCCCCGCCGCCTCCTGGGCTCCGGGCTGGGGCTGTGCCCACAGTCCTGTGCTCTCTGTTCTTTCCTTCTCGTCCCCAGTTCTCATCAGTGGGCATCACCCCCATTTCACACAGGGAGGAACTGGGGCTTTCAGAGAGGAGGGAAGCGACTACACACTGTCTCCTCAGAAAGAAAATGATATTTATGGAGCATCGACTCTGTGTGTGACCCTATGTCCATGTTTTAAAAAATCTGGGAGTCCAAGGGTGAAGGGAAGTAGCCAGAGCCACTTTCTGATGCCATTCCTGGAACAGCACAGAGGAACGCCATACATTTTCTCCCCTTTTCTTTACCCGTGTAGAGGAGGATATTTCTCAGTGTAGAGAATTTTTCACCAGGAATAAAACATTCTAAATATCTTGAATCAGCAATTTACTATAGAGTTGATTTGTCTCAGGTATGTATGCAAGGAAGAATAAGTATTCAATAGACTCTATTAATCAGTTAAAGAGCCTTAAAATCATATTTGGCAAACCTCTCATTTCTGTATAACAGCATATAGATGGTAGCATGCTATTTAAATATTATACAACTAAGTTCTGTCTTAGTTTCTCATGTAGCTTCAGGTATTCGTGAATTTAATTTTTTTTGGTAAAACACATATCCAAAACATCTGCCTACTTAAGCCTTTCTAGAGCACTGTGAGTGGAGCTGCACGTGTCTGCAGATGTTGCTTGTGTAGCCCCCGGGGGTTTGATGTCTGGGTGGCCATGTAAACTCACTGCATGAGGTAAGGACGGTTACAAATAAACGTAACTGAACGGCACCAGGAGGAAGAGGGCACAGAATGAGGAGTTGCCGTCACATTGTGAAATTGTGTTCCATATATAAGAGGACATGCAGTTGCAAAGCTTACAAACTGTCAGCTGGACTCCTCCTTCACTCCTCTTGGTTTGAACACACCCGAGTTGTGTTTTACAGAATCAACTCTTGCCCCAACAATTGCTCTGGCCACGGGAAGTGTGCCTCGAGCGCCTCGGTCCCCAGCCAGGTGTACTGCGAGTGTGATAAGTACTGGAAGGGCGAGGCCTGCGACATCCCCTACTGCAGGGCCAACTGCGGCAGCCCCGACCACGGCTACTGTGACCTCACGGGGGAGAAGCTGTGCGTCTGCAACGACAGCTGGCAAGGTGAGCCCGGGTGGTCCTGGGTTCGGAGCCGGCTTCCCGGGTCTGAGAGGTAAAGGAACGCGGACCCGCACTCGTCTGGTTTCCTGTCGTTCGCAACACCCCAATCTCATTTCTTTGTTTTGCTTTTGGGATGTTCAATTCACAACTCAGCTTGCTTCTTCAAAGCAGTATTGGTACAGATGTTGTCTTTATGCCGTTTTAAGAACCAAGGGACGTTATGTAAGATCACGTAGGTGCGTGATCAGTAGGATATTGTGTAATTTTTTTGTTGACTGAATTTAACATGTGCTGCATTCAAGTGTGATTTGCCATGTCTAGCTATGCCTATATTAGACTTATTTCTTAGGAAATACTGCCCTCCTGTGGCTATTTTACAAACGCAACATATTTAAAAAGTAGAGGATAAAAGGAGACAGATGTAATACTTAAAACAATAAACAATTTAAATAAAGTAAAACAAAAATAAAGAGTATTTCAGCTGTTTATTGCAAAAGATTCCCGAGGAAGCATTTCTAGATAATTTTTATAAGTAACTATCGTTAAAGATTGCTTTTGGGCTACATTGAAGAGTTTTAAGTATTTAAGTGTAAAATCATAAACGTTTTCATTATGGAATTAAGGGGTAGATCTGTTATCCACATACTTGTCAATCTGCAGGTTACAGTGTGATGATGTTGTTACACAATGAGAGGCTGTTTGGTACAAACATACGAATCCCGTTGGTGGAGGGAACTTTAACTCAGGGATACATGTTAGGAAGTGACATGCTCACTGTTACTATTATTTGGTCAGAGTAACAAGCAGTAGTTGCTCTCAGACCTATCTAAGGAAAACCACAGGGAATGCGGTTCTCATAGTTGCAGTCATCATTCTTGAGATGCATTTGAAAAACATGTTACTGAGTACGCTGAGTCCTTCAAGGAATTATTAGGCTCTGTACAAATATGCCCATCTTAAACCCATGTTATCTCCGACCACACAAAATACCAGTGATTACCTATCGAACTGATTTTGATTGCCTCGTATGATTACGATGGATATGAATTTCTTAATATTCTTTAATTATAGGGCTGTGTCTTTTATTAAGAAGCTATTTTATGGATTTGTGACCTTTCTTCTCCTACAAAGTGCCTGCAGGCTATTTTTTCCTTTTCATTTCAGTCTTGAAACTAAACTAATGTTGTTTCCTAAGGAGAGAATGGGGTATCAAGAATATGTTTAAATTAAGATTTGAGAAGTACATGTGTATAGCTTACATACGTGGTGCTTTCCAAACCGTGTTGGTCTTCATTTTATCTCAGCAGTCCTGGGAACACAAGGGGACACTTACTTAGTACTCTTCTCTGTGGACGTCTGTCCTTTTTCTTTAAATTTATTTGTCCTTCTTTGAAATGCTTTGTAGTTATTATTTTTTTTGGTTTTGTCATATAGATCTGGTTCAGAACATTATCTTTTTGTTTTTCTGGCTTTGGTGTATTGGCCTTTCACATCTTACTCTTCTCCTCAGTAACGCCTCAAGTCATAAACGTTTCCGATTCTTGTATGTCTATAAGCAAAAGGAAGTGGGGACACAAAAACAGTGATAACAGGAATAGTTTTGTAGAGAGACAGGTATTGTTTATAATTGTCAAATACTATAGAAATCAAACACAATCTCTACTGTTACTGGTCCTTACCAACGACAGACTTGTCTCTGAGCTGAGGTGGGTGCTTGCGGGGGGGGGGGGGGGGGGGGGGGAGTTGCCTGATCAAAGGGAGATTGTGCTTCTTTCGAGACAGGCTGTGTGCAGCCGGTCCTTTGAGCGTCACACCCGGCCCCCGAGTCGGTGGTTAAGGAAGCTGGGATTATGACCAAAGTCATTAGTGGGAAAATGAGGTTTTTGTTCCAGGGATGTAGAATGTGGAGGAATCACTGAGGGAAAAGGAGATTTGTTTTCAGGATATCTGGGGAGTGCTCACAGAACCAGAGACATTTGGAAATGAGAGTGAAGGAGGCAAGCTTCTGAGATTCAGAGTCTGGCAGTTTTTTGTAATGTCTTATTTGAAACTGGATGAATTGGGTTAAAAAATAACGGATTGTTGCTACTGCCATTATATTTTAACCTTCTATATTGGTTAACTTCAGTTGTTCTGTTTGGTTCTGTGCTAATGCACAAAACCAAGTATTGCGTCCTAGAGATTGAGATTTATTTTTATTTTTTATGAGAACACATAGGAACAGCCTAACTTGCTGTCAAGTCTTGAATCCCCTTCCTAACATTTCTGTGTGCCTGTCCCACTAGTCTTCACATCTCGTTTTCTCCGGGTGGTTTCTCAGTCCTAAGACTGCTGCTCAGCCAACACCCCACTCCCCCCTACTTTCTCACCTAACTCTTTCTTAGCTATCTGCTGTCACTGTTTTCCCATTGGAAGCATTGTCCCAGATCACACAGAAGAGTATATTAAGGACAGAAGCACCATTAGAGTCAGTTGTCCCCCTTTTCCGGTAGAAAGCACTTACACAACCCTGAAATGAAAGTGCCAGAGAAAAGCACACACGTTCATGGTCTGATGTTTACTCTTGTCACATGTAGACCTGGCAATGATCTATGCATATTAAAGAGATTACTTAAAGGATGGGGACCTGTGCAGAACTCATCTGCTTCTGTGACAAGTTTCACATAATAAAGATTGTGAACATCTTAATATGTCAAAGGAGGGAAAAAGGCAACTGTGAGAGCCTTTATGTTCCTATGTCAGCATACAGGGGAACATTGACTTTCAAAGCAGACTCCAAGGTATGGCGTCCCCCGCACTTCCCAGTCAGCTCCACACCACAGTGGCTGCAGGTTTCTCTCTTTGCAGACCTTAAAAAGATCTGAATCGCTGATGTTTTGACTAAAAGCAGCAGAAACAGTTCTGCCTTATTTGAGCAGAAACATGACTACCTCCCAGCATTCATCCTTCCTTCTTTCTAATAATAGCTCTCACCCAGTGTGTTAGGCTCAGCACATGGCCTCCCAGCTACAAACCACATTTCCCAGCTTCCCTTGCTGCCAGTGCGGCTGTTCTTCACGGTTTAGGTGAGTAGGATTTGCGTGGAAGTGCCATGTGGGAATTTCTGACCATGGAGACCTTCCCCACTGGCCGGTAAATGGCAGTAACCAACCCAGGAGCCCTTGTGCACTTGCCTCTAGAATGTTCCATGAGAGAGAAATTAACTTTTAGCTTATATAAGCAACTTATTTTTGAAAAATATTTTCATTGATTTCAGGGAGGACAGGAGAGGGAGAGAGGGAGAAACATCAATGATGAGAATCATTGATAAGCTGCTTCCTGCACGCCCCTACTGGGGATGGAGCCTGTATCCTGGGCCTGTGCCCTGACTGGGAATCAAACCGTGACCTCCTGGTTCATAGGTCAACGCTCAACCGCTGAGCCACGCCGGCCGGGCTAAGCACTTATTTCTGATTCTCTGGGTCTGAGCCTCATTCGTACGCAGGACGTGGAGTGGCTCACCAGGAGGATGGAGGGTAGAGACACCGTGGTTGGAGAGGGGCAGGCCTGGAGAGGAGCAGTTCTAAGGTGTCCCCACATGTCTGTCGCCTGGGAAGATGGGGAATCCCGCTGGTGGCGTCTGCTGGGCCAAACCGAGGTCGTCTTCCCTGGGCCACGGCCGCCTCGAGAAACAGAAATAGAGAATTTAACTTTCCTGATCTGTGTAGTGGGAAGGGACCCTCAGATTCACATGATGAGAGGTTTTCCCAGACAAGTGATTGGAATGTTCTGAACAAATACATTCACATAAAATGGTTAAAGTGTAGATCATCATCATTGACAAGGAATGGCTCCTCGGTGTTTCTCTCTCGTCTGCTCAGAATAACTTAGCAATCTGGAATCTCTGGTTGGATCAGACAGGTTGAAAAGACACAGACTAGCAGTCTTCCGGGGATGATTTTTTCTTAGCCATTACGACAGAACTTCCCCGATTCTACACAGGTGTAAAACGGGTTACACCTGCCATCTTCTCTCTGCAAGATGCTCACCAACCATGTGAAGACGCCCGTTCCTTTTCCGTTCCGACGTCCTCCTCGGTGCTGCCCTTCAGTCCTGTACTGTCTGTAGGATATTCTTTGTGTTCCCACCAGCCAGTCTGACACGGTTCTCGTGCGCGGACTGGTGCTTCCAGCCTTCACATCATGTCACGTGACTCGATCGTTTTGTGTGGTGCCTCTGATTCTTCATTGAAAGTCATGCTTTATTTGGGCTTATTTCAGTTTCCTGCATGTCCTCCATCCCTTACTATTTCAGTGCCATTCTCATTTCTGAACTTTCTCCTGGAAGAGCCTCACCCCATTGACATTCTAAGACCAGGCTAGGTCCCCCTGGTATATGCTTTCATGGGCCCCTCATGAATTTATAGCATCTGCCACATTGAGGTTTGGGTGATCCTTTGATTATCTTTCCTACTGGCACATGAACGCCGTGAGTTAAGAATGATTATGTTTCGATCACCTTTGTGCCCTCAGCACTTTCTGTAGCCCCTGACACATAATCAATTTTTCCCTTCTTTGATTGCACTAATGAATCAGAGATGCGTTAGGTCGCTAGTGCCGTTCAAGAGAGATGTTTTAGAAGACCGGTACTCCACTACGTTATCTCATTTGCTTGACATAGAAAACATGATTTTAGATATAGAGAGAAATGATAGGGTTTGAGCATCTGGTTCTAGGTCCTTTGTCTTGTGTTTGTTGTAAGCCTTTGGTTTTACATTCTCACACTTGCCATTGGGTGGCAGTGTTGGCTACCAGAACCCACTTCAGCTCCATGGCATCATTCAAGTTGTAAAAACGTGGTGATTTTGTTTGTTTCAGAAGAATAGAAACTCAAACTCATGAATATTTTTAATCCTAAAGAAATCTTTTCTGGGTTAGCCATATAACATACGAGGACATAGTTAATTACTTTTGGATAATAAGAACTCTGGGTCCCAACCCAATTCACATGTAGTTCCTTTCTTTTAGAAGTTTACCTAATTGCACAGCCACTTGTTTTGTTGCTTCTGACTAAGATAAGCAGGATAGGCAATTCCTGCTCTCAGTCCTAGCTAACACTGTCATTTTCAGCCCGTCAGCGGCAAAGTCTGCCGAGCTTTGTTTTAAGCCTTCCACGAATGAAAAATAAGTTGGAAACCACTGAACTTTGCTGATAGAAGGGCAGTTTCTTTCTTTAAAAAAAATAAATATTTTATTGATTTTTTACAGAGCAGAAGGGAGAGGGATACAAAGTCAGAAACATCGATGCGAGAGAGACATCGATCAGCTGCCTCTTGCACACCCCCTACTGGGGATGTGCCCGCAGCCAAGATACATGCCCTTGCCGGAACCTGGGACCCTTCAGCCTGCAGTCCGATGCTGTATCCACTGAGCCAAACTGGTCTCGGCAGAAGGGCAGTTTCTTTTCATCCTATAATAACACTAGAGGCCTGGTGCATGAAATTCATACCCTCAGGGTGAGGGGGGGAAGGGCTGTCCCTCAGCCCTGCTTGCGCCCTCTCACAGTCTGGGAGCCCTCGGGGAGCGGGCCTAAGCTGTCAGTCGGACAGCCTTAGCACTGCTGCAGAGACGGGAGAAGCTCCCGCCATCATTGCTGGGCTTGCCAGCCTGTGAGCCTGGCTTCTGGCCGAGCGGTGCTCCTCCTGTGTGAGTGCACTGACCACCAGGGGGCAGCTCCTGCATTGAGCATCTGCCCCCTGGTATCCAGTGAGTGTCATAGTGACAGGTCATTCCGCCCTTCGGTCGATTTGCATATTAGCCTTTTATTATATAGGATAATTGATCTAAACTGTAAGGACCAAGTATTCCAGGGACATACCAAATCTAATGTTTATCGCTCACACAATTCATTGTTCTTTAAGATTAAAATATTGTCAAGGCAGATATGGACATTTAAAACACATTGAAATTGATTCCTGGCCTTGGAGATTGGGTTTATGGCCTAAAGAATGTTTAGAATGAGCCTGAAACAAAATAAAATTTCTCTAATGATGTTAGACAATAGGACTCTTGCGTTGATGTTATTCTATTTTGCCTGTTATTGGAGCACTTCAGATTCAGTACAAATATTAAACCATAAGACTATTTCTGGAATGTTACAGGCAAGTTACAAATACTTCTCTTAAAATCTCCTTTCTCAGCACATTTCTCCCTTCTGTTAGTGACCCAGTTTCCGCTTAGGAAATTGCCTTTCACTGGTTGAGAGTAGTCTTGATGAGATGAGATGGCCAGATACTTGTCTATTCTAAGCTGGTTTTTTTAGCTTCTTTTTAGAATTCTCTGAATTTCTTTATATATTTTTTAATAAAGTCCCATATTTCCTAAATTAGTTTCTGTGGCTTTAAACCAAAGAAATCTAACTGATACCCTAACCCTAGGGTCACAGAGGGTGTGTGTGTGTGTGTGTGTGTGTGTGTGTGTGTATACACACATTTTTTGTGTGTATAGAGTTATTTAAAGTAACAGAAGTGTATCTAAAGTGTAGAGTTATTTACAGAAATATGGCTTAACAACCTGCATTTGCTACACTTCAAAGTTAGCAGTATTTATGTGCATTTTTAACTGAGAACTGCAAAAAGGAGATAAATAAAATTTGGCCTTTTACATATGTGCTTTAATAGAAAAGAAATATATATATTTTTTCATGATGGCATAGATTAAATACGAATTTGGAGGTCTGAGCCAAAACTGTCAAAAAGAAGTCTGAAATCTGGAGTAAGATTTTTCTCCTGAAAGTCCCTGTTTTGCCCGGATCACGTTGTTTCCTGCTTTAAGTGACATGAGGAAACTCCACTCAGACTCTTTCTTGCTTTCCCAAACCAAAGCTGCTATTAAAATATTAATCAGTAAATATTGATCTCATTGTTGGAGGAGATAAAATGTTACTGCTGGGCTTTTCATTCTGCATCCTTGTACTTAGCAGTTACGGTTTTTCTAGAAACATTAGACATCAGCGTGTTCATCTGTTCATATGTGTGGGGCACTGTAGGGGAACTACTCTTTCTTTCGCTCACTTGAGGTCATTACATTTTTATCCTTCTTTATGGAAACAAAGTTATTTCCTAAGTTTAATTTGTGTAAAGTAGATACAATTTTTGTACTGATTTCCACTTCCATTATAAAATCAACGGTAGATTCGTTTAGGGAAACTTTTTCTACTGTAAAGCAGTTAGAGTTTGTAATTACAATTTGGAAGAGGAAGAAAGGATGTAGCTCAGTGGTTCCGGGGTTGCTTTGGAAAGCCTTTCAAACTTTGCAGTACTTTCTTTATTTTAGGTTTTGTCTTTGGCAATTATTTGCCAACTGGATTTACTTGTGATTATAGGATTGATTTCTTTTTTTTATTTTTGCTTGACATTTCACTTTTTGGGGGGACGAGTATATTTATAACGCCTGATAAGACTAGTTTTTATTAACCTATTTTGCCTGTAGACAATTACTTAGTATAATTGTGTATAAAATGAGGGGATTGTCTTGACCGGTTTGGCTCAGTGGATAGAGCGTTGGCCTGTGGACTGAGAGATCCCAGGTTCGATTCCAGTCAAGGGCGCCAAAAATAAATAAATAAGTAATAAGGGGATTTACTTAATAATAACAATTAAGTTACTATTATGAAGCTTTTGTTATAATATTAGATATTAAGTACAATCTTATTTTATCATCACAGAATCCTCTGTTCTTCTAGGAGTGATCGCCATGATTTCACTTAAGCTTGGAGAAGTTCACTCATCCAGAGTTTCACAGCTAATAAGTAGGAAATCTAGGTTTGCTATCTCTCATGCTCTTAATATTTTATAGCTCTAAAATTATATTCATTCGTTCGTTCATTCATTCATTCATTCATTCAGTAGTATACATTGAGGCCAGTCATGTAGGGGTTGAAGGCTATATTAAGGATTTTTTATTTTAAATCTGATGGGAAATTATTGACAGATTTCAAATAGGAAAATGATAGGAGTGCATTAATAATTCCAGTTATTCTGGTTGCCTTGTGGAGCAAGAATGGAAGTCAAGAGACCCGTGTGGAGACTGTTGTAATAGTTCAGGTCAGAGAGGCTGGTGGCTTGGGGCAGGGTTAGTTGTAAAGGCAGGGATCAGTGGCTGGCGTCGGGTAGAGGTGACAGGGTGTGAAGATATTTACATTTGTGAGGTAGGGATTCTCAGACAGTCAGAGTGGGTGCTGACCGTGGGCCTGGAGCAGGGTCCTGGGTGAGCCGTGCTGGCTGCCAGTTGTCCACTGTGGGGAGGGCTGAGGCCTGTGTCGCTCCGGAGGGGCCGGGGCAGCTGGGAAGGGAAGGCAGGCACCCACTTCGCTGACGCATTTCCACGTGTGAACAGTCACAAAGGCCGCGTCCCTGCTCAGCTCAGGGCGTCAGCCCAGGATTAGTGCCGGATTGGGTTTGGGGCGGGAGGAAGAGAGAATTCAAGAACAGAATCACGGGCTCTGCCCTGAGCAACTGGGCGAAGGAGGTGCCACTTACGTTGATGACAAACACCGGTGAAGGGACAGACGTGGGAGAGAAACATCCAGGTTTTAGATTTGGACGTGGTAGGTTTGCGATGATCATTAGGCACCCAAGTGGAAATGTCATGAAGGTAATTTGAGTTCACGTCTGGAATTTAAGAGAGCCTGTGGGTCTGGAGATGCACAGTTCAGAGGGGTCCGCGCATAATTGTGCATTCTTCCCCAAGACCTGTCTCTCTGGGGCCTGTCACTGATGCCTCAAGTTACAGCATTAGAAATTCATTTATGCTGTTTGGATGATTAAACTGCACATAACCCGTGGAAAAGGTGGCATATTAAATCTTTATGAAAACCCACTGTGATGCGAATCATTTTGTGACATCCTTTTCATCATTGATGTTTCTGTCTCTCTCTCCCTCTCGCTTCCTCTCTGAATAAATGAAAAAAAGTATTTTTTAAGGAAGGGAGTCTCAGCTGGCTTTAAATGTAGATTTCAGTGTTCGATTTTTAATGAATGGCGAAGGCCTTGTGTTTATAGTGTTCTTTATATTCATTTGTAGTTTTAAATTAGTGCTCAGTTTGTAAATTTACATTTCAAGTCATTTGTCAGGAAATTGAAATTAAGACGTTCAATTTTCCTTTAAACTTTTAAGTTCTGTCCATAAAACTTTCATTCAGTTTATAAGCTTATGAGAGAAAAGCCAATCTGTGGAGTTTGGCTATAGACTATTCTAATAACCTCTGGAAGTTAGATAAACGTGGTGACAACAAAGATATAAGAATAATACTGACTGCTATTTTGTTTTGTGTAGAAAAATGAGTCATTTTAGATTATAGAGTAAGATTTAAAAAAGTTCTATAATTCTGTATTAAATAATATTTAGGTTAGTGTCAATAAATTAGTTGTTATGTATCAGTTTCCAATGACTTACACAGTTTGCCATTTGGAGGTTACACTTCTGAAATTGATCTCACTGGGCCGAAGTCAGGGTGTCGTCAGGGCTCCCTCGTCCCCCCCCCCCCCCCCCCCCCGGAGCCTTGGAAAGGCTCCCCCGCACCCTGGACTCTCCCATCTGCTAGAGCTGCAGTCCCCCCCCTCCCCCCCCCCCCCCCCCCGGCCTCCTTTTCCTTCCTCCCTCTTCAGAACGCGCCACACAGTGTCCTGGATCAGCAGCCGTAGCTTTTTCTCTCCCGTGGTCACATCTCCCTCTTTGTAGGACGCCTGTGTTTACTGAGACAATCCAGCAGAAACTGCCAAGCTCCAGGTCCTTAATTTAATCACATCTGCAAAGCCCCATTCCAGATAAGGTAACACCCCCAGGTTCCAGAGATTAGGACCCAGCTATCTTTGGGGGCCAGTACTCAGCTCTCCACAGCCTTGCTCTGAAATATCTTGGTGCAGTGAAGATTTCATAAAGATATTACTGATTTCAATATATCCCTAACTCTCGACAATTTTACATGCCGGTAATCCCTATCAAACTCTGTCAGGAAACACCCTGGTAGTATTTGACTGCATCTGACTGTGCTTTCACATGGTAACAGTTTTTAACTTCCTATTTAGAAAGAATTTCAAACTTATAGAAACATTTCAACAATAACAATTGCAAAGGATATTCAAATGTCCTTTAGCCAGGTCACCTGTTATTAATATCTTACCCTATTTGCTTACTATTCCTAACTTATATGATTCAAAATAAACCATATTTCCTGTTTAAGAAAATAAAGTACAACAATGTGGTGACTGTAGGGAGTAGCTTGGGGAGGGAGGTGGAGGAGGATATAGTGGGTATAAATGATGGATGGAGACTTTGACTTGCTGTGGCGAACACATCATACAGTATATCCAGATGATACGTTGTAGAATTGTGCATTGAAACCTACATACTTTTGTTAACCAGTGTCACCCCAAGAAATCCAACGAAAAGGAAAAAAAGAAAACAAAACGTAGACCAGTAGATTATATTAGTTATGTATAATGTTCATCTGCTCTCATTTCTCTTCAGCTAAGGTAGAGGTTGGCAGATGTTTCCGTAAAGGGCCAAGTAGTAAATGTTTCTGGCTGTGGCTGTCCGATCTCTGTTGCAGCTACTCAGCTCTGCTGGTGTAGCGCAAAAGCAGCCGCAGAGAGTTCTTCAATGATGGGCATACTGTGTTCTAATTAAATTTCATCCAGAACAACAGGGGTTTGCCTGGATTTTGGTCATGGACTATTTATTGTTTGCCACTCCAAGTTAAATGAGTTCTAAGCGATTCAGAATTGTAGTTAAAAAGGTTTTTTGTTGTTGTTTGTTTGTTTTGTTTTCTAATAAGTGTTCCTTTAATTTCTTCTGTTGCCATAGAATGGGTCAGAGACTTTTCATTCAAAGATAATAAATTTTTAAATATCTGAATTAAAGGATTGTGTCGTCAGAGAGATAATCTATGTGTACTTAGTGACAGTATTTAAGTTATCCTTAAGTTTAATAAAATAAGTTTATTATACGTAATATTTTTCCTGTTTGAGGAAAAGAAGCCCTCCCTACTGATAACAATCTGGGTTATTCTTAATGCTAAGAAAAAATGTAATTTTTATTTTTATATTAGTTTAGTAGTTTGTGCTTTGTAAATGCTTTCATCTAAAATTGTCTTTTTAAAAAACTAGATATCTATAATCACCCTGAGGGGAGAGATTGTTTTATTGATGAAGATTTGATGATGGGAGAGATAAGCAGACTTGCTCAGTCATGTGTGTAGTAAGTGATAGAACTAGGACTAGTTCAGTGATTCTTTCAGATTTTGGGATATCTATTTGAACGTATGAAAGTCTGATTGAGTCTGATTTGGCTCCCTGTAGGCATTACATTTCATGTGTGACTCTTTCCCATAAGTTATAGTTTAGATGATTTATTATGTACCTTTATTAATATGATGAGCATTGAATTACTAATGCTCTTCATCCCTTTATAATCTAAGTTCTTTGTTTAACGCGTTGTGTTGTTTGATTTTTTAAAATAGGTCCTGATTGTTCTTTGAATGTTCCTTCCACCGAGTCTTACTGGATTCTGCCAAATGTCAAGCCCTTCAGTCCTTCTGTCGGCCGGGCTTCCCACAAAGCAGTCTTACACGGGCAGTTCATGTGGGTGATCGGTGGCTATAGTTTTAACTACAGTTCTTATCAAATGGTCCTGAAGTAAGTATGTCTTCCAGACTTTCAAAGTCTATTATTTAAGCTGATTTTTTTGGTAATGGGACTATCCTAAATGCCTATTTTATTGCTGTCAACATTTATGAATATGTTTGTGATAGTATCTATTTGTTACATGGAACTTGACTTGAGAATCTATGAATTCATTATATCCATCACTAAATATGTCATTATACATATAGGTTTATTTTGTATAGCTATTTCATTATCTCTCTAGAGTGCTTTTAATAAATTCTGAGTAAGAAAATATTAAAGACAGGTGAGACCATGCATGTGTCAGACATTATGAATCCTGCCACATAATATTGCTTTCCGAATGAAGTGTAGTTGCTTATATAAAAATACTTTCATTCTGACCTGTAAATTAATTTCACTGAACTTTTTTTTTTTTAACTTTGAAATGATTTTACAAGCTTTTGTTGGGAAAGAGTGCCAATATTGTAAAACAGATGACTCATTTGCTGGTGTCTCCATGGAGATTATCTTTTGCATGATTGGATGATGCCGGGATCACATGGATGGCAGCTTACCTGATTTCTTTTCAGCTGGTGATTGTACTTTATGAACATTCAATAACAGAACAAAAGAGCACAAAGAAGAATTTGATTATCACTGTTGTTTTCAGGAGTAATACTCATAATATGTAACAACTGGTACAACTTGGGCATCAACCAATCAGAACTGACTCTGGACAATATACCATAATGGTGTACCCAATAGGTTGCCAGATGCAGCAGAGAAATACACCGGACAAACAGTAAAACTTGAATTTCAGATAAACAACGAATAATTTTTCAGTATAAGTAGACCCTTGCAATATTCTTTTTGGACTTTGTCCCAAATATTGTATGAGTTCTACCTATACTAAAAAATTATTTGTTGTTTATATAGAATTCAGATTTAATTGGGCATCCTGAATTGTATTTGGTAGTTCTAACCACCAACAATATTAGGTTTATTAATATTGGGTATTTTAAAATTCTGCTTATAAGAGGAGATTGCTTTAAAACGATGATTGAATACGACTCGAACGAAAGTATAAAATAGTTTCTGTAGGGAGGGAGAAAGTTTTAGGAACATATTTAAGTAGACAATTAGAATTCAATAACACAATATAAAATGGATAAAATATAGTAGAAAGAATTGAAAGAGAGTTGGTGGCATTAAAATGAATTGCTAAGATAGGGAAAGAATCTGAAGAAATAAGTTTTAAATGTGGAAACTAAAAGGAAATTAACTATGATTAATGAAAATGAAAAGCCTGTGGAAATAAAGTAAAATGGTTTCTGCATTTTAATGAGCTCTAAGAAAGACCAAAGAAGAATACAAACGACTAATGTGGTCCACAAAGCCCAGGAATTTACTCTCCGGCCCTTTAAAGTAACGTAGCGGACAGCAGTGTGTTGGGTGCAGATGCTGGTAGGTCGGTAGATGTAGCAGAGGGGGCCTGTGGAAGTTATGTTCTGACTGATTCCATTCCCTCATCTGTTTCATTCACACACATCTTCTAATGCTAGCGTAGGGAAGAAGTTACCCATAATGCTGAAAACAGTTGTTGGTAGCCTTCCCTTCTTAAAAGTGTGTGAAGGGAGCTTGTTTGCTTTCCCTGACAAGTTGGAGGAAGAAAGAGAAGAGATGATAATTGGTAGTGAGCTTCTTAAACAAGGTCCTAGTCGGTTCTTGGCTGGGTGCTTCCCCTGTATGTTCTGGCAAATTGAAGAGATGTGAGGGTAGAGTATGATGATGACAACTGAACTGGAATTCACTTAGATAAGCATTTGAGAGTCACAGCTTGGAACTTCTATTTTCATATGTATATTTTTAGAGCAGAAGAGTAAAGATTTATTTTCATTTTTATCTAGTAATCCAGTAGTACCTTCTTTTTACAGAAGCTTCTATCTTACTAGATTCATGTCACACAATCTCAAATGATCAGTAAACAAGATACGTTTATGTGTAGGCAATAGGTACTCCTTGGTTAACTTATATAATGCTGAGCTGGATGCATGTAAAAGAATAAAATTGAATACATAAAGCAAATGGCTATTTTAAATATGGAGAGAATTTTCATCCATTTCCAAAGGAAAAAGCTGGGTTTTTTTTCTTCTGCGAAATTTATTATTGTTATTATTTTATTGAATTTATTGGGGTTACATTGGTCAATAAAATTATATAGGTTTCAAGTGTACAAACCTACAACACATCATCTGCACATTGCATTGTGTGTTCATCATCCAAAGTCTAGTGTCCTTCTGTCACCATTTATCATCTCCCTCTTCCCCCGTCTCCACCTCCTTTCCCCCTGGTAATCACCGTTAGTTGGCTGTCTGTACCATGAGGTGTTTTTTGGTTCAGTCCCTTCCCCTATTTCACCCACCTCACTACCCTTCTGTTTGCTGCTCTGTTGACTAATGAGTTTGACAACCACTGGTTTAGGTTAAGCAATTGGCTGAAATTATTAAAGCAATTGAAATTGTTCATTCAAGTAATAAATAGTCAAGTTAATGTATAGTATACATTTAGGTGATTGAGTCTTAATTTAAAGTAGATATATCTTGAATATCTTTATGAAAAAATATTGAGTATAGTATATGAAATTATGAGCTTGTTCTAATTGTTTTGAATTTCATGAATACTTGAATACAGATGAAGAAAACATATACAGATTAAAAAAAAAAACAGGAAGCTTAGATTATGAAGTTCTTTCTTTTCTTGGTTCTAGTTACAATTTAGAGAGCAGTATATGGAATGTGGGAGCTCTGTCCAGGGGACCGCTCCAGAGGTATGGACACTCTCTTGCTTTGTATCAGGTAAGGATCTTGCTTTTTAAATTAAACAACATATTTTTGAGTTCACCTTGGTGGAAAAAAATACTAAATCTCAGATTTATTTCAAACACCTGATGAGAACAATAGGTCATGTGGATCACAATAACCTGAGATGTCACAGACTCATGCACTATATTAGTAAAAAAAAAAAAATAGATTTTTTAGTATGATTCACCATTGAACAAGAGAAGAAACAAAGATTGAGTTTTTGTCCTGGGCTTGATTCCTAGCCATCAGGTCAATCACTTTGCTCTTTCATTGTGGTAAAATCAAAATTTACCTTTCTACCCATTTTTCATGAGAGTTCAGTGGCATTAAGTAGGTACATGCAAATTATTGTGCAACCATCACCACCATTATCTTCAGATTTTTTTTTTTTGTCTTAAGGCTGAAAGCTTGTACCCATTAAACAATTCCCCTCCTCCTCCAGACCCTGATTCCATTCAGTCCACTTGCTGTCTGTGGATTGGACTACTCTGGGGGCTTCACATACGTGGACTCATACAGCATTTGTTCTTGAATGGCTGGCTTATTTCACCCAGGACAATGTTCCCAAGGTTTATCCGTGTTGTGGCATGTGTCAGAATTTCACTCTTTTTAAAGCCCCAGTAATAATCCCTTGTATGTAAATAGCACATTTTGTTTACTTACCTGTCGAGAAACACCTGGCTTGTCCTCACCTTTTTGGCTATCACGAATAATGCTGCTATGAACATAGGTGTACAAATATCTGGCTCCTGTCCCTACTTTCAGTTTTTGGGACAGAAATTGCTGGATTATAGGATAATTCTATTTTTATTTTTTGAGTAATTTTCATATTGTTTTTTGCAGCTGCTGCACCATTTTACATTTCCACCAGCATCGCACAAGCGTTTCATCCTCCATGCCTTGTCTACATTTGTTAGTTTTGGGAACAGTTTTGTTGAGATGTAATTGACATAATTCACTGATTCTGAGTGGGTGTAATTGAATGGTTTTCAGTGTATTCAGAGTTGAGCAACCATCTCTTGCAGACTTGTGCCAAATTGCAGACTTGTGCAATCAAGTTTAGAACATTTTTATCACCTCACAAAGAAACCTTGTGTCCTTACCTACCACTCCAAACCTCCTCATCCTTCCAGCCTTAAGCAATCATGAATCTAGTTCCTATCTGTGTTGATTTGTCTACTCTGGACATTTCGTATAAATGAGATGTGTACTATGTGGCTTATGAACTTGCATATTGTGTCAGTACTTCAATTTTATCTCTAAATAATATTCTATTGTATGGACATATACTACATTTTGTTTATCATTTCATCCATATATAGACATTTGGGTTATTTTCACCCTTTAACTCTTATGGAACAATGCTGCTATGAACATTTATATATACGTTTTTGTGAGGACACATGCTTTCATTTCTCTTGAGTATAGATTTAGTATTGGAATTGTGGATCTGATGGTAACTCTATATTTAGTTTTTGGATAAATTGCCACAGTTTTCCAAACTGGCTATTCCATTTTACATTCCCTCCAGCCAGGTATGGAAGGTCTAATTTCTATGGATTCTCACCAGCTCTCATTAGTATCTGTCTTTTTTATTATAGCCATCCTATTGAGTGAGAAGTGATACCTCATTGTGTTTTAATTGCATTCCCTATTGATAAATGATGTTGAGCATTATTTCTTGTGCTTACTGTCTCCTGTATTTTCTTTAGAGAAATGTCTATTCAAGTCCTTTGCCCATTATTAAATTGGGTTATTTGTCTTTTTATTATTGAGAAGTAAAGAGTTCTTTATGTATTCTAGATACAGGTCCCTTATGATTTGCAAATATTTTCTCCCATTCCATGAGCTTTCACTGTCTTGATGGTGTCATTTGAAGCACAAAAGTTTTTATAAAAATTCTGATGAAATCCAATGTATCTTTTCTCCCTTTTGTTGTTGGTGATTATGGAGTCATACTTAAAAAATCTAATATCCTGCAGATTTACTCCATGTTTTCTTTTAAGAGTTTTCTGGTTTGGCTCTTCCATTTAGGTCTTTGATTAAATTTTGTGTATGGTGTGCAGTAGGGTTCAAGTTCATTCTTTTGCATGTCACTCTTCAGAGTTCTCTTAGCACCATTTGTTGGAGAGACTGTCCTTTCTCCATGGACTGTCTTGGCACTCTTGTGAAATACCAGTTGGCCATATATGTGTGGTATCTCAGGACTCTCAGTTCCATTGGTTTATATGTCTGTTTTTATGCCGTAGCACACCGTCTTGGTTACTTTCGCTTTGTAGTTAAGTTTTTACATAGAGAAGTGTGAGCCCTCAAATTTCATTTATTTTTTTTCACGATTGTTTGGGTATTCTGGGTGCCTTGTAATTTCATGTGAATTTTGGAATCAACTTGTCAGTTTCTACCAAGAAGTCACCTGGAATTCTGATAAAAATTGCATTGAATCTGTTCAGTTTGGAGAGTATTCTCTTCTTAACAACAAGTCATGCCTTTTCATTTATTTAGAAATTAAAAGATTGCTTTCAACAAGGTTTTGTTGCTTCCAGAGTGTTTGGAATTTCTTTTGTTAGATTTATTCCCAAGTATTTTATTTGTTGATGCTTTGTAAATGGAATTGTTTTACTTATTTTTATTTCTAGATTCTTCACTGCGAGTGTATAGAAATATAATTGATTTTTGCACATTGATCTTGTATTCTGCAATGTGGTTGAACTCATTTATTAGCTCTAATTTTTTTTTGGAGGGGAGGATTTCTTAGTATTGTCTATATGTAAGTTCACATCTTCTATGAATAACAACATTTTCCTTCTTTTCAACTTGGGTGTCTTAATTCAGTTTTCTTGCCAATTTGCTCAGGCTAATACCTCGAGAACAGTGTGGAATATAAGTGGCAAAAGTGGGCGTCTTTGTCTTGTTCCTGACTTTTGTGGGAAAGTGTCTGCTCTTTCATCATTCAGGATAATATTAGCTGTGTGTTTTTCTTAGATGATCTTTACTAAGTTGAAGAAATTCCTTTCTATTCCTTGGTTGTTGAAATAGTAATGATTTATATTATTTATGCATCATTCATTTTAGTCCTATGTGATTAAAGTTCTTTGTATAATTTATAAGTGCTATAAAGCATCTGCCCATGGCCATGGGAAATGGTAATAAAAATGTACTCCCTGCAGTACACAGATGTGGTGCACCTTTTTGGGAACTGTGCTTGATGAAAGCAGTGAATGACCCAGAGCAGCACAGAGTAGTGTATATCGATGGCAACACTCCAGTGTGACAGCTAGCGACTCAGCAACTAGGAAAATTAAAAATATGGTTAATTGCCTGGCTGGTGAAGCTCAGAGATTGAGCATTGACCTGTGAACCAGGAGGTCAGGGTTCAATTCCAGGTCAGGGCACATGCCCGGGTTGCAGGCTCGATCCCCAATGTGGGTCATGGAAGAGGTAGCTGATCAATGATTCTCTCTCATCGTTTATATTTCTATCTCTCCCTCTCCTTTCCTCTCTAGAAAAAAAAAAGGTTAATTGACTATATAATTGTTTTACATATCTTTTTGAAAGCGTGGATTTCCCCCTTCCCCTTCTTGTGAGTAAAAGCATTATTTTTCATCAGTCATGTGTTCCCATTTGACTTTTTACAAATAAGAACTATGCCTTATGAATGTTGTGATTGCTAAAGTTGTGTTTAAATCTGGCCTGCATTCTAACTTGATAGATATTGCTAGGAAATAACGGGTTTGTTTATTAATACCTTTTTTTTTTTTAACTTACAGGAGAACATCTTTATGTATGGAGGCAGAATTGAAACCAGTGAAGGCAATGTCACCGATGAGCTGTGGGTGTTTAACATTCACAGCCAGTCCTGGAGCACAAAGACCCCCACCGTTCTCGGGCACAGGCAGCAGTGTGCCGTGGAGGGCCACTCGGCCCATATCATGGAGCTGGACAGCAGAGACGTCGTCATGATCGTAATATTTGGATATTCTGCAATATATGGTTATACAAGCAGCGTGCAGGAGTATCATATCTGTGAGTTACTTTGCACGTGTAACTATAAACTCTTTCTTGATTGTGTACCTTTTTATCTTTAACATCTTCATAGGAATTTAGTCAATCTGGTTAGTTATTTGAAATAAGAATTACAAGCCAAGAATTAACACTTGTTAATATATTTTGTTTGTTTGTTTTGTGTTAGATTTTGTTCTTTAATACTTAAGTTTATCTTCTTAGCCAGATGTGGGGAAATGGTACAGAAGTTACATTTTCTCAGAGAAGATTTTTAAATGTGTGCAATTCCAATAGGTGGTGTTACATCTTTGGTTTTTACTCGTGGACTAGGAGCTAGAACTAGCCCAGTCTCTTTACTATGCATTTCATGATTTTTTGAAAAATATATTTTTATTGACTTCAGAGGAGGGAGAAGGAGAGAGAGATAGGGACATCAGCAGTGAGAGATTCATTGATCAGCTAGCCGCCTCTTGCATACCCCACCCAGGACTGAGCCTGCAATCTAGGCATGTGCCCTGATTGGGAATTAAACCAAGACCTCCTAGTTTCTAGGTCGACACTCACCCATTGAGTCATGCTGGCCAGGCAGGGGTTTTAGTTTTCAGGGTTCTGTTCCAGGCTTACTGCAGTGTCTCTATGTCTGTGTTAGTCTCCTAGAGGACGTTCTTGAGAGTCTGTCAGCGTCTATTAGAGATGATTCCCTGGTGCATGAAGGTGTCAGGGGCAATCTACATGTGACTGCAAGATATTCTTAAATACTCTTCTTTGTTTTTCTGGCACTTTATTTTATTTAAATTCTTCATGAAATTTTGGAAAGTTTTAAGTTTTAAAAAAGTTTGTCTACAAATATATGCACCCTATAGTCACTACTTAGATTGAAGAACATGTTCCGTATCTGGCCTTGACCAGTGTTTGAACCCAAGGTTTTTGCTCTTTTTGTGTATCTGTGATGTTTTCTCCTCCGTGTCCCCAGAACAGCTGGGCTGAGGGTGGGCTCTGCATCCTCCTTCCTATTGTCATTTACACTCTGTTCCCACGCCTTTCTCCTCTGAATCACTCAGCTTTGAATCCTGTGTCTGTGCCACCTGATTCTTCACCTTCTTGTTGATCCTTAGGTCACTGTTCTATTCCTTGAAGGAAGTAGCGTCTGGCCACTGTCACTCCGTCCCATATACATTAATCAAATATTTCTGTGATTTCAGTATCCACTGAAATCATTCTTCCAATACTTGGCTTCTCAGTTTTTTGATCTCTCTCCCAAAGATCTTGTTTTCCATCCTACTTGAATCAGTCTTGCCCATTGTCCTACCTGCAATGAATTCCACCAATTCCCAGTTAAGGTATCTTACTCCAGTGCCCCCAGCTTACTCTTGCTAGTCCCCGCACTGGGAATTCTTCAGCTGTCCCAGAGCATGTGGTTTGCTGGCTTCCATTCAGGTGTTCACTCTCTCTCCCTCTCTCTGTCCATACTCACGTTTACACCTACCAGGCTTCACGTTCATAATCACCAGTCTCTCCCCCAGCTCTTCATAATGACTCTTCCATACACTTCTCTGTCTTCAAACTTCCAACACGTCCTTCATCGTAACTCTTAGCTGATGACCTTACTGTTTTACTGAGACAACAGAAGCGGTCTAAAGAGAATTCCTACTGAAGGGAACATTTTGGAGTGCGATGGTTAAAAAGTAACGGTGCATCGAATAAATCTGCTCACGTGCATTATTATTGTAACAAACTCCTAATAGCACAGAAGCTGGTGTGCTTGTCATTCTACTTTTTCAGATGAGCCCAAGAGTTGTTTCAGCGAGAGTTAAGTTACAAGAGACATCTGTAATACTTTCAACAATAAAAATAATTTAAAAAATAGGTTATACATGGGTCTACTATTATATAGAAAGGTTTTGTTTGATTTAATTTTAATTTTATGATAATGTTTATGGAGTGTTGTAGGTATTTTCATATTTTGTAACATTGAAATTTTCTTTGTGGCTTAATTTTCATAAATATCCTTTAGACACTTGAAAAGAAGGCAAATGCTACAAATTTAAGGTATGGTATCTGAGATATATATATAATATATATATATTCATATTCTACTCTATTCATTATGCTTCTCAGTTTTTCTGTTTTTTTGTATTGGATCTATGCTGCCTGAAAATTAAAGTGTACATGTATTAGTGTATTTCTGCCTATTTCTCCTTGTGTATTTTGGAATTTATGCTTTATGAAAATTGCTCTTTATGGATATGCATGACGTTGATTTTTGCGTTAATGTTATAAAGTACTTTGTTTATTTAATGTTTTTTGACCCGATTTCTATCTTGTCTGATATTAATATTATGGCTCTTGATTATTTGGGGTGGGGCTGTCATTCTTTTCTTGATGCTTTTGCTCATTTTTGTGAACCTTTCAGAATCACTTTGTTTTAGAGGCATCTCTTGTGAACAACAAAAAGTTAGATTTTGCTTTGTGAGCCCATCTGTTTTTGTACATTTTCTGTCCACGTTTCCTATTTTTGACAGTCACTCTGTTGTCTTTGTGAAAAGTTGTATGTCTTCTCATGTCCAGAGGAGGCCCGCTTTTTTGAGGACATGCGTGGTTTTGAGATCTGCCACTGTCAGGCTTCTTCCGGAACCCCTGTTTCTCGTCTTCTGCATTCTTAAAAGAAGGGGCTTCCTCCTTCTGGCTCTTGGTTTTACTTGCTCTTTGCACCTGATTTGGAGTTTGTGGGCGTTTTAATTCTTAGCTGATCTGGAAATTTAATTTTTTTTCCCATTCATGTTTTCCTTGTCGTTTTGTTGTCTTCCCGGCGATGAATGGGGAGATTCAGAATTCAGCCATCTCACCATGCTTGTATTTGAACCACAGGATTTTGACTTTTGAAGTGTTAAAACAAAAATGTAACTAAGTTTAAAGTCAACCAATATTTTTGCTCTTTGATCAAGCCCCACTATACAGGACACTGTTTCTACTGCCTTAATCCGTCCTCTTTTGTTTCAAACACATTGGACACGACCAGTATTTGACACTAGGGATCAGCAGTCTTTTCTATAGAGGGCAAGATAGGAAATGTTTTAGACCTTGTGGCCCAGGTGGTCTTTGTCACAACTAATCAACTCCTGAGGTGGCGAGAGAGCCAGGCTGACGGTCTGTCGACAGATGGCCATGGATTTGTTCCCGATTTTGCCCTCGGGTCTCAGTTTTTCCAGTCCTGCTCTAGAGAGAGAGTGTGCATGCTGCAGGGGCCTAGCCATCCTGGTCCAGATTAATTTAACATTTTGGCATGTGGTTTTCTTTGGACCTCGGATTTACAGTGAATTCGTGTCCCAAGATCTATGACCGAAAGTTTCCAGGAAAAATGAGATTTTCCCCTTTACATATAGCCAAGTGGAGAGACACATTTTCTGTCTGCTTCTGCAGAGCAGATTAAAAAACAACCCACGTTTTCATGGAGGATACAATCCTTCAGGGATCCTGGCTTTGTGTAGAAGTTCTCTGATCCAGGACCCACATGGGTTCACCTCCAGTACTGGCCATTGAAACCAAATCCCTAGGCCGCCTGAATGGTCCATGCATTCCTTACCCTGCCTTTCCACCGAATACAGTTTCTGGCCCTCAGAATATTTTCTCCTCTTTTTATACCAGCCTTCTTTGCAGGATAGTCTCATTCCTCCATGAGACATGGTGGCACTTACGCTTTCCAGGGATGACTAGGAAGGCACAGCAGATGAATTATGATTTTCTGTGAATGGTAAATATTGATACAGTTTGTTTACTGAAAAATTCACTGGCTGGAGGTTTTGTTTTCCTTGTCTAAAAAATATACTTTTATTGATTTTAGAGAGGAAGGGAGAGAGAGAAACATGAATGATGAGACTCATTGGTCTGTTGCCTCTTGCACGCCCCCTACTGGAGGTTGAGCCCGCAACCCAGGCATGTGCCCTTGACCAGAACTGAACCCGGGACCCTTCAATCCCCAGGCCAGCGCTCCATATCCACTGAGCCAAACCGGCTACGGCTAGGTTTTTGTTTTCATTTGGAATAATTTGATTACAGAACATCAATTTAGTTTTGGTAAATTTTCTAACTACTTCTGTAGAGTTTCTTTTGGCTTATTCTATGACCAAAATGCTATTTGACAATAAATTCATCAACAGGGTATTATTGGTTTGATTTTTGTCTTATTAATGGCATTACTTGTCAGGCATGCTTATAAATGTAGTCTAAGATGGAAATGGGGAAAGTACATGATTTATTTATGAGTTTTATAAGAATAACAGGTGACTTAAGGGTGGAATTTAAATTCTATGATTTACTTAAGTATAAAGTAAAAGTCATTAATTTTTCTGTAAAATTATATTTTAATAATAAACTGAACTTATTATGTTATTTACTCTTAATGCAGTTTGAATTTGCTGCTTATTGTTGACAGTATGTGGTGTCAAAATAATCCGTAATTGCTTTCACTTTGAAAAGTACTTGCATACAAAAGTAAATAGAATGACGGGGAACTGTAGTTTAAAGCTGCCAGAATAATTAAGTTGTATATACTGCAGACAAGTGCTACTTCAGGAAATGATACTATATTAAGTAGGGCTGCTTTGAACATAAATAATAGGATAATTTATCATCTTAGTTATAAGTAAAGACTTATCTCTACAGAGACAGTTTAAAACATTTTCCCTCCTGCTTATAGTGGGATTACTAGACTGCCATGAGAGTTTAAGCTGTTTTTTTTCCTGACTGATTTTAATGGCTTCAACTCCTACCCAAACGTAGGGCGAATTTACTTTGAGAGAATCCTTACACGTTTAAAGCTTCTAGAAAACTGAGACTGTTTTGTTTAATTAAAGAAGGGACTCTCTTTTCCAGCACTGTGGTGAAAGTAACGGGAAAGAAAGCTGAAATTATAATGGAGCAATTCATGAAAACAGGGCATTTTACTAGATAAAAATTTACAGTGAATTATACTCACCTTTATGTAGAGGTTTTTAAAAGAGACAAAAATTTCCCAGTTAACACATTCCAAAATGACCACTTATTAGACTTTGAGTGACAGTGAAGATAACTGTGAAGTATTCCTGGTTCAGTGCTTAGTACCCTGCATCTTCTTTGACATTTTTGTAGTAATATGATTTAAAACCAAGGAACCAACTAGTTAGCTTCAGTTATCTTAGTTTGAGTCTTATCTATTAACATGAACAAAATTTAAGACCCCTGAGAATATTTTCAGCTGTTGAGTTGAAAGTTTATGCATATTATCATTGCTGGTTTGAGTTTTAGAGGATCTGTTGAGCTCAGGCGTACCTCCATGTATTGTACCTAAGGGTTCCAGACATATGCAATAATGCACATCAGCAAGGAATGCATCGGGTCTTATTTCTTGTCTTTGTGGGACTTATTTCTAGTAGGGTGATACCGCCAATCAGTAGTAAATATAATACTGCTGTGCATGCTGTATGATGCGTTAGAAGATAGTAAATTTTATATAAATAGAGCAAAGCAAAGGGGACTGAGGATTCCGAGGTGGCTGGGAAGGCCAGCAGGGTAAGCCTCAATGAGAAGATGGATTTTTGATCAAAGAATTGCAGGAAGTGGAGAGATTTGCTACGTAGGTAATCTGTGGGGAAGAGGAGTGTTCCCTAGAAGTAGGAACAGCTAGTGTAAAGGCAAAGACATTCAGAGCATGTTCAGGGCACAGAAAGGAATCTGGAGGAGAGAATAAAAATTGACCGATGAGGTCAGAGAAGTAATAAGGAGCAAAATCATAGGGGTTTTGCACAGCCTTTGTTTCTTACTCTGAGGAAATGGAGAGATGTTGCGAGCTTTGGGGCAGAGCAACAACATCATTTTTATTTATTTATTTATTTAAGTATATTTTTATTGATTTTTTTTACAGAGAGAAAGGGAGAGGGATAGAAAGTCAGGAACATCGATGAGAGAGAAGCATGGATCAGCTGCCTCTCGCACATCCCCCACTCGGGGGATGTGCCCGCAACCAAGGTACATGCCCTTGACCGGAATCGAACCTGGGACCTTTCAGTCCGCAGGCCGATGCTTTAGCCACTGAGCCAAACCGGTTTCAACATGACATAATCTTTAAATGAGTCATTCTGGCTGTGTTGAAAGTAACCCTTGCAGAGGATGGCACAGAAGCGCGGAGGCAGCCAGATTACCATTAGCCTGAGCAGTGATGCTGGGGTAGACCAGGGTGGTAGTACTGGAGGAGGAGACTCAGTCCATTTGTTTTACATGTTTTTAGAGTAAAACAAATACTATTTCCTGAGGGTTTGGGTGTAGAGTCTGAGATAAAAGAGAGGAATCAAGGATGATTCCAGGGTTTTTGGCCTGAGCAACCAGAAAGATGTGGTTGCCATCGTCGGACATGTTGAAGATCCTGTAGCAGGTGTGAGGTGAAGCATGATTCAAGGTCAGGATTTCCGTTTGGACATTTATATGTGTGATATACATTAGACCGGTGGTCAGCAAACTGCAGCTCGTGAGCCACATGGGGCTCTTTGGCCCCTTGAGTGTGGCTGTTTCACAAAATACTACGGCCTGGGTGAGTCCATTTTGAAGAACTGGCATTAGGTGAGGTTTAAGTTTAAAAAATTTGGCTCTCAAAAGAAATTTCAATCATGGTACTGTTGATATTTGGCTCTGTTGACTAATGAGTTTGCCGACCACTGCATTGGATATTAGAGTGAAAATGTCAGTAGATGTGTGGGTCTGGAGTTCTAGAGAGAGATCTGGGCAGGAGATGTAAATGTAGGAGTTTGGGGATAGAGGTAGGTAGCATTTAAAGCCATGGGACTGGATGAGGTCACTAAGGAAATGGGTGCAGATAAAAAGAAAGAGCGATTGAGCCCCAGGGTGTTCCAATGGTAAGAGGCAGAGGAAAAGAAGAACATGAGCAAGAAAGAGTGCGGGGAACTGGATGCCAAATGAAGAAAGATTTTAAACAGAAGAGTCCTCATCTCTGTTAAATGCTGCTCCGCCCGTGGGTGAAGTAAGATGATCACTGAGGATTGGCCTTGGATGTGCGACTGTGCAGGTCATTGGTGATCTGCACAAGAACAGCCTTTGTGTAGTGGTTGGGTAAAAGCCCAGTTAGATTGAAGAGGGAATTGGACAGTTCTTTCAAGGAAACTTGCTTGTCAAGGGGAGCAAAGAAGTTAGCAGCAACTGGCAGGAAATACAGGATCTTTCTAAAGGGTTTTCACACAAGCAGATCACGAAACAAGGATTCAGGTGAGAGAATTTTGTTTGGAAAAGGCCAGGTAACACTATGAGGATAGTTAAGTAGTGCAGACAAGAGAAAGTAGCCTTTAACATGCATAACCCAGCCCGGAGACAATAGTGCTGCAGGCCCTGGGGGAGAGGGGATGGAGGGAGTTAATGGAGGGGAAAAAGGGACATCTGTAATACTTCAAAATAAAGATAAATTAAAAAAAGGGTCCATTAATAGACAACTACCAGAGTGGTGATGGAACTGCCTTACACAGGCTTCCAATCAACACGCAATCTTTGAAATTTCCTTCTTTAATTATAACGCTTGTAGTTAGTTGATGAATCCTGTGGGCTGTGTTCCCAGAATCAACTTGTGCTTTAGCTGAAAAGAGGTTTCATTCAATGTGCTTGATTTACAGTTGACCTCTGCACAAGATGGGTTTGGACTGGACGGGTCCACTTATCCAGGTTGTTTTTTCGGAGATAGCTGTACTGTTTCCCATCCGTGGTTGGGAGTCTGTGGATGCGGAGAGCTGACTGAATGCTCGAGCTGCTGCACCCATCTCTGTTATAACAAAAATCACCCACCTTTTCAAAAAGAGCTTTCATGGCTTTTCATCCCCTTGGGGGGTCCTGGGACCGATTCTCGATGTATATACACTGAGGGGACAGCACGTGCAGTTCAGTTTCTGGGCAGTTCAGTTACACTCGGATTTCCAACTGCTGGAAGGGTTGGCACCATGGGCCTGTGCTGCTCCAGTCTCAGTGTGATTGGAAACGTGTGTAGGTAGAGAACAGCAGTGTGCTTAACGGAATAGCTTACGTGGAACACACACAAGGAGGTATGACAGGGACATTTTTCATGAGGGCACCCTAACGGATAACTTCCAAGAGCGATGTATGGCTATCGGGAGCTTACAAGTGACAGTCATCAACCAGCTTCATGCACAAAAGTATTGGAAAAATCAGGAAAACTCAGAATGTAGAGAGATCAGCCTGCAGTAAAGGCGATACAAACTTGTTTTAAGTAACAAAGTGGAGGTAGACTCTGTAACTGTATAATCATGAAAAGACTCTTGTTAGTGTACAGTTGTGTTTACTGCCTTTTCCATTTTCTGGAAGTGGTTTAATTTTTCTCTGGATTCTTTGTAAATAAGTGACTATGAAACACATGTTGCATTTTATAGTTATTCTTTTTCTAAGAAGTTTACTTTAAGGCATGAATCCTGCTGTGTGTCTCTTCGTTTCTAGTAAAGTGCTGTGAATTAAGTGCCTGATAAATATTTGAGGAGGAAGGAATAGGGTTGTCAGCAGTATTCCGTTTCTGATTCTATTATACTTGGTCTTTAACATTTTTAATACTATGTGGTCATCTGTAGTATTTTATTTTCTCTTGATGTTCAAGATTGAAACATTTGCTCAACATTTTTCAAGAACATCAGCTATTGGTATTTTAAAAAATACATAGCACTCTTGTTTGACTATACATTACTTTCTATTCATTAAAAAACATAACCATTTGTTGGATATCCCTTGTAATTTTTCTCTTTATAATTATGTTTACTCAATATAGGAATAATCATGTCCGACTAATAAAACCACCCCCAAAGTATATTTGATAAGAGGATATTTATTTTAAAAAGTATAGCCATTTGCTATCCCCCTTTAATTTTCTCTTTCTAATCATGCTTATTAATTTTTTATTTTTCAAAAGGTTTTCTACCTCCACTATTCTGAAATCCGGAATATCTCATTCTATATTTGTTTTAAAAAATAGCTTTACCACATGTCCATGTATGCTTAATATGTTTTGCTCACTTGGTTTTGAATTTTTAAAAAGGAAATAATGTTTTGTGCAGTTTTCTTTCTTTCTTTTTTTTTAAACCAGGGTTCACCCGTGTTGTTATGACTTAGCACAGTTAACGCCTTCGCTTTTCTGTAATTTATCGTGTAACTCTGCCACAATTCACTTATCCATTCTCCTGTGCATGAGCTGCTGTCGGGTTGGACACCTGTCAAAAATCACCCACAGAAGCAATTTTGAAACATCTTGATAAAAATACTATATTTTAAAAGATAAAGAAAAAATATTCAGGCTCTTCAAGCAGAAAGATAAAATATATCAGATTTCTCAAAAGCAACATAAAGCTAGGCAAACATGGAACAACTTTGCCAGGAAACTGAAGGAAAGCCAGGGTAGACTGAGGTTTTTATACTTTGCCAAACTGTCCTTCAGGTGTCAGGCTATAGCGAAAAACAGTTTGAGATGCCAGGCTCAGGCAATGCTGTGTCTACGTGGCCTCACCTCAGAAATCTGCTCAAGAGAAATATGCAGACTTCTTTTTTTGGTAAAAGTCTAGATATAAGTAGTTTAGGCTTTATGGTCTACCCCGTATCTGTTGTCACTTCTCAGCTCTGCCATCGAAGCTGTACACAGGCAGCCGTGTCAAGCTACGCGAATGAAGGAGTGTGGCTGTGTTTCAGTAAAATAGGATTTACAGAACAGTTGGGCTGGATTTGGTCCCTGGGCTGTACTTTGCCAACCCCCTTCCTAGGGAATAAGCTTCATCTCAGGAAGTGATGAATGGGAACACTTCAGGGGAAAGACTGATGGAGAACATTTAAATTTTAGAGCTAAGACTAAAACAAGGGTGGAGATATCAGTAGACAGTTAGTATGCAAATGTTATGTGTTCCGTCCAAGTAGAAAGAATGCAATTAAAAATGGAAGGAGAAGAAGGGAAGCCATTTAATTCTTGGCTTTAATTCAGTAAGGTTCAATTGGATCCAATTTTAATTTTTCTGTTTTTTTGTTTGTTTTTGAGCAGGCTAACTATCTGTGAAGACTGTTGTTTAATACTGGAGGGCTGGTGTGTGAAACTCGTGCAGGGCTGGGGGCATCCCTTAGCCTGGTGTGCACCCTCTCGCATCTGGGATCTCTTGGGGGATATCCAGGGAATCCCTACTGGATTGGGCCTAAACTGGCAGTTGGACATCCCTCTCACAATCCGGGACCACTGGCTCCTAACATCTTGCCTGCCTGCCTGCCTGCCTGATCATCCCTAACCCCTCGCTTGCCTGCTTGATCGCCCGTGACTACTCTGCCTACCTGACTGATCACCTCTAACTGCTTGCCTGTCTGTTTGATAGCCCTGACCACCTCTGCCTTGCCCCTCCCCACTGCAGCTTTGTCCGGAAGGATATCTTAGAGTGATGTCTGGAAGGTCGTTCAAATGTCTGGTCTAATTAGCATATTATACCTTTATTATTATAGCTGTCCCATTCTTTCTTTCTTTCTTTTTTTAAAAAAATATATATATTTTATTGATTTTTTACAGATAGGAAGAGAGAGGGATAGAGAGTTAGAAACATTGATGAGAGAGAAATATCGATCAGCTGCCTCCTGCACACTCCCTCCTGGGGATGTGCCCACAACCAAGGTACATGCCCTTGACTGGAATCGAACCTGGGACCCTTCAGTCTGCAGGCCGATGCTCTATCCACTGAGCCAAACCGGTTTCGGCCCCATTACTTCTAAGAAGTCTTCAAATGAACAAAGAGAACATCTCCTTATTTACAAAATATAGACTATTCCATCTGTAATTATTAGGTGGATTTATTTCACTCAATCATGCTTCAAATGAATAACACAACCATTCTGATAGGGAGAAAGAGGAACAAGTCCAAGTGGCTTTTCCCATAACGTTTGACAGACTGGCATCTGTCTAGGTGTGGCTGTGGGGAAGGAGTGCAAACTAATCTTTTAGGATTGTTTTTGGAAGGTTTTGGTGAAGCACTTATGAAATTATTTTAGGTGTATCGTTAGATTGAAAAAATGAGTTGATATTAGGAATTAAAGTTCTCGGTGTGGAAGATAGGAGATAGAGATGTGAAATGGGGAGAGCAGAGAAGAATTCTCTCTGAATGGTTTGGAATCTAAGGCATCAGTGTGAGCGTATGTTCAGATAGAGAGATAAACAGACGGAAGGATGCAGATGCTTCTGAAATGGCCTGGAAGCTAAGACACCCGGTAGTGATCACACTCATCACTGATTTTTCCAGATATGGATTCTAATAACATTCCCGGAAGTAGTTGTGGCTGATTGTAAGGCTGTGGGAGGGAAAGCAACGAGGAGCCAGGCACGTCTTGTTCTGTGACATGAAGGAATCGCTCAGGAAAGGGATGGGTCCTGTCAAAGACACAGTCCTCTGTCAGCTCGGAGGGGTCCCCTTGATGAAATCTGGGGCGATTTCAGCATCAAAATAATTTAAGCAAGTAATAAATTATAATCTGGTGAAAAACGTAATCCATGAGCTAGCACCTGATAACGGACAGACCAACAGACACAAACAGTGCTGAGGGGACTTCTCTCTCTCATGCAGAGGGCAGACTGGCGCTGTTGGACGCCAAATCTATGGGGAGATGATGCATTTTTGGTGAGATGTGCTTGGTATCGAAGCGTCTTCCCCACAGCTAGTTTATACGGTGCAGGGGGAAATAGTAACTCTGTCAGTACCTTGTGTGGGTGATCAAAATTCGCATCATAAGCCATGGGGAATTGGACACTAGACGCACTACTGAAGCATCACTGATAAGCAGGCTGGGCAAACTTCTTCTAATAAAGGTTCAGATAGCAAGTATGTTAGGTCTTCTCATTCATTTTGTCTCTGTTTCTTCTACTCAGTGCTGCCATTGAAATTTGAAAGCAAGCCACAGATGATATGTTTGAAATTTGTACCAGTAAATCTTTATTTGCAGAAAGGAGCAGCAGGCCATTATTAGTCCCTAGGACAAAGGTTGCCAACCCCTGGCCTCTAGTATTCTGTGTGTTCTCAGAAATCTAATCATCAAGCGGTATCATACAAACCTCAAATGAGGAATCTTTCATTTTAGAAGGGGGGGGGGATTTTATTCTTAAGAAATGTCAGTGTCACTCGCTGAGCCACACTGGATGGGCGGAAATTATTTTCAAATAAAGGGCTAAGCCAAGATTAGAGGAAGTCGATATGTGATTTTTACATTTAGTTGTATAGGATATATATTGGAACTGGAATTGTAAGAATTCCTGTGCACTTGGTCTGATGGTAAAAGAAACATCACTTTGTCCTTTCTGCTATTCTTTGAATTACGGCTTTAAGGGAATCTATAAATCTCAGAGGAGAATTACTGGACGGTTTTACTAACTTAGACCATAAAGCTTTTCTCAGTTAGTCCTGAGGGAAATTTACTTCACTTTAAGTTAGGGATACCTCATAAACTTTCTAAGAACTTCAATGTGAGTCTCAAGGTTAGTATAATATTAATGTTTTGCTTTAGTATTTTCATGCTTTCAGATTTTGGGGGGAGTAGTTGGGAAGCCACCATTAATGTTATTTTATGTTCACTCTTTTTCTTTTGATTTGAAAACCATTAGATATGATTTTTTTAGGAAGTGAATTTTTTCTTCTATGTGACTCTCTTCAGTTCTTAACATTACATACATTTCAAAATTCTCTGGTGAATTTCAACTGCGGGTAGAATTTTGCTTTTCAGCAAACTGGTGTTTGAAAGTGTTGATCTAGAGAACAGGCGTATTAGGTGGTGAGAATTAGGCATTTTTAACAGAAGAAATCCCCCTTTAAAAATAATTCCGTCATCGGAATCATAAAGCATAGTGTTTCACTGTGCTTAAAGTAGGCCTGGCATTTGTTGTTGTGTTTCATTTGTGAAGAACTTTACAGGACTTATTAGGTAAAGTAAAAGAATTTCAATGCAACAAGTAAAATGTTTCAGTAAATTGCTACGTCTCTGTGACAAAGGCTGCCGCTGAGATTGTATGCATTTTTAAAAATTTTCTCAATGTCTCAGAAAATATCACAAAAGACTTTAGTTTTGATAAATAAAGTCTATACTAATAATAGAGAGATATGCAAATTGGCTGGGACGCTGTCACATAATGACCAATCAGGACAGGGGTGGGGCCGCAGCGGAGAACTCTCAGCGTGCCTGCGCCAGGGTGCCGAAGGGCATGGAGAGGAAGGAAGAGCAGATAGGCAGTTAGGGCGATCAGGCCAGGAGGGGAGAGCAGATAGGCAGTTAGGGCGATCAGGCCAGGAGGGGAGAGCAGATAGGCAGTTAGGGCGATCAGGTCAGTAGAGGAGAGCAGATGAGTAGTTAGGGGGTTCAAGCCAGGAGAGGAGAGCCGTTCAGGACATTAGGCCATCCGGGGAGCAGTTAGGGGCATCAGGCAGGTAGACAGGTGAGCAGTTAGGAGCCAGGGGTTCCAGATTGCAAGAGGGATCCAGATTAGAGAAGGTAGAGGCCGGGCTGGGGGACTCTCACCCCCCATTCATGAATTTTGTGCACGGGGCCTCTAGTTATTAAATAATGTGCTTTTAAAATTGTTTATAAGCTATATAAATATACACTGAGTGGCCAGATTATTATGACCTCTGAACACATAATAATCTGGCCACTCAATGTGTGTGTGTGTGTATGTGTTAGAGGCCCTGTGCATGAATTTGTGCATGGTCCAGCCAGCCTGGCCAGGGGGAGGGGACATGGGCGATTGGCCAGCCTGCCTGCTGGTCCAACTCCTGGTTGAGGGGACAATTTGCATTTTAGCCTTTTATTATATAGTATATACACTGAGTGGCCAGATTATTATTATGTGTTCAGAGATCATAATCTGGCCACTCAGTGTATATATTTGAAAATGTGCATGAGTTAGATTAAAAAGTTTTAGTAACTGTATTTAGGATCCAGAAAATTCTGGTCTTTCGGTCTCTGCTTTACTTTCCTGCAGTGGTAGAGAAGTCAGTCCCTAACAGGCAGCCATTCTGTTGTCCTATGTATTTAAATGTAAGAATTTATATTAAGAAGGAATATGCAGTTATACTTTTTTCAGGACCATGTAGAACCCCACAAATGAAATTCAGTCATTCTTCCACATACTGGCCCTACAAATATTTTCAAATATGTTATTTTTTATTTATTTTTTATTCTCTAGATGAGCGTCCCTAGTTCTTCTAGTTTTCACATTATAAGGTTTCATTAATATGTTATTAACAATATTAATATCTTATAGTAGCCCAGACACTGGTGATATAAAGGATATTTTCTAATAGATAATAATAATAGCAACAGCTAGCATGTACCGAAGCCTTACTCCACGCTAGGTGGTATTATAAACACTTTGTGCATACTAACTCTTCAAAGTGAACATGCAAAATATATGCTCTTTTAACCCCATTTTACGGATAGTGGAGCTGAGGACAGATGTCCCCCACATGATGATGCGGCTAGTCAAAGGATTATATAACATACAATACACGTTGTCATCTGTCCCGCCCTCTGAGGACAGGCTGTACTTTGTAATGACCCATTCACACCTCACAGAGCTTCCTAGAGCATGGTGTGGTACCTCCTGTGCCACCATTATGTGCCCTTGTCCTACAGCTGATCTTTCATTAACATTTTTAATGCAACCTAAACTTATATTTTATGCGAATAATATTCTGTGGACTTGTAGCTAGTCTAAAGGCCACAGAGCTTCTTCCTTGGACTTTAGTTCCTACTTTTTATGTAAACACCTGCTGTGAAGTGAGGTCACTCTGCCCTGCGCTTGTCTGCCACTGTTGTGACATCACTGAGGGCTTGACCTCCGTTGTCAGAATAGTTTCAGCCCATCTTGGCTTTGGGTCATGATTCTGGCATCGAAGGATTTAGTTAGCTCTTCCTTTTGTTGGGTGAATGATCATGTATTAAGTACAAGTTCTTTGCCATCATTCTAGGAATTGACCAAAAAATGTTGCAAGTCATGTTGCAAGTGAATCTTGAATGTTTGCGGAACCAAAATGCAAAATAAAAATGTAATGAGAATGTGGATTATAATTAGTTTGACATTTTAAGTTTACCACCTGTGTCTGAACAAAACCATTTCCTTAGTTTTTCATCTGAAACTACCATGGGTTGCTTGACGGAAGGAACTGCTAGTTGCCTGAGCTGGAGAAGTGCTGCGCTGGTGTTTAAGAGGACACTGGTGTTAGACCTGTGCCCATAGCTTTTATACTTTTAACGTTTTTTAATGTTTCAGAAATAGTTGAGTGAAATGCTGTTATTTCATGATGAACTATCTGTTCCTAGTAAGGTGATTATATATTTCTAAACTTTGAATTTTGACACAATTTACATATACTCAGTCTATATCTAAGTCTACTGTTTTATTTTGTGTGTGAATGTGTGTGTGTGTGTGTGTGTGTGTGTGTGTGTGTGTGTGTATGTCTATGTGCTTCTGTTTCTGTTTTCTTCTTAAGCAACTTAGAATTTCATCTTGGTATACTTATACTATTATTGAGTGTATTTCTTTGTATAGTTTTCTTAGAGGTTGCTCTGGATATAAAAATACACACATGTAACTAATTGTAATCACCTGGCATCAACATTTTAAACCTTCAGGGGAAGTATGGCAGCCCTACTTTCCTTTAGATGCCCTCATCGTCCCCACTTTTTAATGCCATTGGCTTGAGTATTCAGATGAAGCTATGGTTTTTTGTTTTCTTCATAAGTTTTGATTTAGAAATCTCACAGAGGGCAAGGGTAGTGTGTGCTCATATTTCTGCAGTATTTATTGACCTTTTCTGATGTTCCAGGGATTTCTTCTTTTATTACTTAATGCCTGTTTGAAGTGATAAAAGATAGCACAGAATTTGTTAAGGGAAGAGATCATATCCTTTTTTTAATATTTGTAATATCAGTGAGTAACTCAGAGCCTTTACATAGTAGATGCTCATAAACTATTTATTACAGCTTTTTTTCCCCCAGAGTTGTTTACAAATACAAAACTGTATGTGAGAATAGAGTTTTCTTTTTCCTCTCACACACACAAACTTGGCATTTTCAGTATTTCAGAGTTTGCTACACAGAAAGGCCAGTCTTACTCATCTTGAACCCCTAACACCTAACACAGTAACTAGCTCAGATTTAATTGCTTCTTGATTGCATGAATATTAAGTATACATTACTTATAAAAAGGAGGCATTTTAATTAACTAGGTGGTTTGATGACATGCTAGTTATACTTTTAAACACCAGAAATTTACGATTTACCTTCTCTCTCTTACAGCGTCCAACACTTGGCTTGTTTCAGAGACCAAAGGCGCTATTGTGCAAGGTGGATATGGCCACACCAGTGTGTATGATGAAATAACAAAGTCCATTTATGTTCACGGAGGCTATAAAGCGTTACCAGGCAACAAGTATGGGTTGGTGGATGATCTTTATAAGTATGAAGTGAACACTAAGACCTGGTGAGTAGACGAGGCCAGAAGTATGTTGGGAAAATGTGTCACTGTTACAGTTTATCCTATCTAATAAAAGAATAATATGCAAATTGACCATCACTACAACACACAAGAGGACTGCCTCCATGGTCAAAGATCCTGCCCCCATGTGGACACAAGATGGCCACCATAAGATGGCCAGCAGGGGAGGGCAGTTGGGAGGGACCAGGCCTGCAAGGGAGGGCAGTTGTGGGCAATCAGGCCAGCAGGGAGGGCAGTTGTGAGCGATCAGGCCAGCAGGGGAGGGCAGTTGGGAACAATCAAGCCTGCACGGGAGGGCAGTTAGGGGTGCCAGAGGAGGGAAGTTGAGGGCAAACAGGCTGGCAGGGGTACAGTTAGGCATCAATCAGGCTGGCAGGGGAGTGGTAAGGGGGTGATCAGGCTGGCAGGCAGAAGCGGTTAGGGGCAATCAGGAAGGCAGGCAGGTGAATAGTTGGGAGCCAGCAGTCCTGGATTGTGAGAGAGATGTTCGACTGCCTGTTTAGTCCTGTTCCTACCGGGATTGGGCCTAAAGGGGCAGTCAGACATCCCTCGAGGGGTCTCAGATTGGAGAGGGTGTAGGCTGGGCTGAGGGACATCCCTTCTCCCCATCTGCCCTCTAGTGTTATTATAATAATGGTGTTCCTTAAATATTTTCAGAGAGACATTCTTGGCCCCTTCCCATCTTCTATTGCAACTAATGATATTCAGTTAAGGCACAAAGTAGTAGATTTTCTATGTAGCCGTCATTACTGTAAAGGATCAACTCTAAAGTGGGTTATGATCCTGTAAGCTTTGCAGTTACTTGTGCTTATCGGTGCTGACGTTTCATTTCATTCAGACAGGAGCTTTTGCTTACCAAACTTTTAGGACTGTTATTATCTGCCTTGGGATTTGTTCTACTTTGCACTCATACTTTATTGTCACTTGTAAATTTTAAAACTATGTCTTCAGTTTTATTATCTCATTTTCTTCTGTGAAATACAAAGCTTGTGGCATTTAGCTAGATTTTCCTGTTTGTTGTTATAAAAATGCTGCAGTGTACGTCTTACACTAGTCTGCTCAGGCCCAGATGCAGGAGTTTCTCTAGGGTATGTACCTAGCAATGAAATGGTGAGTCTGAGGATGTTCACGTCCTCAAATTTACTGCCTGTGGCCTAATTGCTCCTCAAGTGACTGTGGTCATGTATGTTTCCGCCAGCAGGGTCAGTGTCCCTGTTTCTCCCTATTCTCACTGACACTTGCTAACGGTGAGGATATTTCCTTTTTTGCCAGAGTACTGGGTGCGAATGATACTGATATTTAAATGCATATATCCCCATTACTGCTGTGAGTAAGCATCTTTTATGTGTTCATTTGCCACTTGTGTTTCTTGTTCAGTAAATTTCCTATTCATAACCATAATCCTCTTTGTATTTGAAATCTTATTATTGATGGATTAACCAGGAAAGTGATTTCTTTGTGTGTTTTTTTTTAAAGATAACACACATTCTTTTAAACTTTTAGCACAACATTCCTTTATGTGAAATGAAGTACAGTTTTTTACCAAATTGTGATTTGTTATACCCCCCTTCAGTTTCAAACATACATTTTATTTTTTTAACTGTATTTGAAGAAAAATGGAATTAAAAAAAAAATAAGACTTCTTTAGGTGACCTTGTTAATTTTCATTATTTTTACTCTAGTAAAATGAATTATTAGTGTTTATATTTTTAGAACACTAATAAACATTAATAAAATACCTTTTTTGTTTTAGGTAATCTATACATTTGCATTTTATTTCCTATTTTAATATTGCTAACATTTCTTACTGACTTTTTGCTATGCTAAAAAGAGGAGTTGTGTAGTAACTAAGGCACCATCAACCTGCCTAATATATTTTTGCATATATGACAGATACTGTGTTATATCAAAAAGGAAAAGATAACTGCTTCTGCAAGATGGAGGCCACATAGTTCACATTAATAATAACAGGCACAGTAGTGCTCAGGGAAAGAACTTACTAAAGTGAATGGATAAGAGAAGTACGAGTATTACTTGAATGAAATCAAAATGAGAGAGTTAGTTGTTGTTTACTATGTAATAAAATTTGATCAGATCTTACATGATTATCTACTTGAAAATTTCCCATAGTGAAATGTTGCATAGAAGAATATAATGATCAGTCTTGGCAATTTTAGCATATGCACAAGTAATATTGTATACTTGTCCCTTAGGAGAATTTAATAAAATAATTTGTAAATTATTTTGAGCACCTCATTACAAATATGTTATAGATACATATGATGCTTTACTATTTTCTTGGGTTCTGCATTAAAATAAAGATTTGTAAAATTATCAGTGAGAACTAAAATGGTATTTTTCTATTTGCAGCGTCCTTAAAGTTTTTCTGCTTTTTATTTACTTATTTTCCAAGATTGCTATTATATGTGGATTATAATGTTCCATTTGGCAAATATTATGTAATTGTAAAATGTTACTATTATGTGTCCATTGTACATACTAATTTTACATTTTTGCCACATCAAAAGTGGGTTTATTATTTAGTAGGTATAGTTTGGTAAATATACCACTTTGTTGAAATAATAGAAACTGTGTGTTTGGAGGAATTACATTTTATGGGTTATTTGAACTATTTTTTCCATTGAAAAAATATTAGGAATTACGTCAGTTGAAGGCATCAGTTAACTGTTAAGGAAGCGAGAATTTGTGGGTCAAAATCTAGGAGAGGTAGAATGTCCAGGGAGGTAAGATTGGCATTTTGTCCAACTTTTGTCCTGGAGACAATCACAAATCCGGAAAACTGTCTGAGAAACTGATCAGGGCTTTTATCAATCGATGTGAAGACCAAACTTGGGTTTTCAGATGTGCGAAGGAAGAGGGGTCTGGCTGCATGCTTAAGGATTCAGTCTGGTCCCTGACGTTCTAAACCTACTAGTAGGATAAGCTCACCTTGAATCGTCACAGTCTTCCATTGGACTATGCTGATCTGTGCATAGCCTCACCAGTGGGCAGAGCGCAAGTCAGTTCTCGCTTGAGGAAGATAATAATACACAGAGCCTCAGATTACTTATTCGTATATCACGGGCGATATCTGGTTTAAAATTTTAAAAAGGCTCAGGAATAAAACAAAATTGGCAAAAATAGCTATTATAACGATACCTGAAGGACAACAGTGTTTTCTGAAACATTAAAATGACTAGAACTTATTTTCAAGGAACTAAAATATAAGGTAGACAACTGGAAACCTTTACTAAGAGAATCAAATGGAAATTATACAAATGAAAAATACATTAAGTGAATTAATGATTCTTTGGATAGGTTTAACAGCAAGTTAGACACGGCCGAGAGAATTAATGAAATGGAAGATAGGTCAAGTAAAACTCATACTGAAATACAGAAGGACAAAAACAAAAAATTAAAGAGGGAAACCATTATAAAAGATATGTGGAAATGGTCTAACATGCATGTAACTGGAGTCTAGAAGATGAGTTAGAAAATAATATACAACACTGTTTAAAGTCTTAATACTGATAATTTTCAAAAGTGACAAGACATCAAGTCACAAATGGAAGAAGTTATATGAGCACCAAGTAGGATAAGTACAAAGAAGCTTATGCTTAGAAATATCACAGTAAAACTGATGATATCGCAAACAGGGAGAGAAAATTTTTAAAGCAGCCAAAGCTAATTAAAGGCATATTTCCCATAAAGGAGCAATATGTGAAAAAAATGAAATCTAGAAGATACAGTGTCGCTAGGGAGCTAAAAAAAAAAAGCCATTAGTCTAAAATCCTGTACCAATGAAATATTAAAAATGATTTTTTCTAGCTCTATAAATTTGATGCAATGTGAGGTTATTATTATTATTATTTTTTACATTTAATTTTTCACAGATATTTTTATTGCTTTATTGTGAATTTTTGTGATTTCTCTGAAAACATAGCCATCAGGTTTGGGACGTGGAACAGAAAAATTTTACAAATTTTATTAACTTAAATTTTAGTAAATATTAATGAACACACTGTTCATGATGTTCATCCTTGCTTATTTCTCTGCATAATGAGTGTCTGAAATCTTTTTAACAAAAATCATTAACTCTGTATCAAACACCGTATTAGAAATAATCCTAAGACTTCTTCAGTAAAGGAGACAGATAACCTAAAATTTAATCCTACATGTATATGTGGGGAATAATAAAAATACACACAATAAAGAACTAGTATAGCAGGGGATATTTATTAAAATGAGCATAAAATATTTATATAGGTGTAAATTATTATTTTTATAACCAGCAAGATATGTTGTGAGATTTGGAATGCCTTTGATCACTTTTAAAGAAATATTTATTTCTATAGCTTTACCTTTTAAGGTAATTTTGAGCTATGTAGTACTTATTTTTTTCTTAGTGGCCTTTTATTAACTTGGAAATGTTGCATATGGACAACAAGCTATATGAAAGCAAACGTGTATAGTTTCAGAACAATAATCAAGTAAACACAGTACCTACTGAGCCAAGAAAGAGGACCTTACAATTCCCAGGAAGCCCTCATGTGCCCCCATGTTGGCTCCCCCTTCATTATCCCCCAAAGAGGTAACCATATTCCTATTGTATTAACTGTTTCATTGCTTTCTTTATAGGTGTTTTGTCCTTCTGTATGTATTTGCAAACACATCATTAGCTTGTCAGTTTTGGAGTTTTGCATGTATTGTTTAACATTGCATGCTTTTCTTAGGGAGCTGTTTAAACATCAACTTTATGTTTTCAAAATACATTTTAATAAGGAGAAGCAGACAAAATGGAAATAAGTAAAATGTGTCTTAAATGGTAATCAATACTGTGGAGAAGGAAGAAAGCATGGAAAGAGGATAGGGGGTTGTAGGTTGTTCCGTTTAAACAGGGTGGCACACGAAGGCATCACTGAGAACCCACGTGGTAAAGGCATGAAGGGGATGAGAGGATGAGCCGTGCCAACATGGGAGGGACAGGGGTTCTGGGTGGAGGAGGCTAGGGCAAAGCCTGGTTGACACGGGACCATGCTTCTCCTTTGGATAGCCAGGCGCCGGCCGGTATTGCTGGGTGAACGGGTCTCAGAGTGGGTTGGGTGACGTGGGAATGGGGAGCCCTGTCATCCAGAGTCTAGGGGTCATTATAGAGATTGTGACCTTTACTCTGATAAGGGAAGCCAGTGGAGGGTTTTGAGTAGAGATGCGAGATGCTCTGACGTGGGTCTTTACAGGATCGCTTGGCTGCCTTGTTGTGGTTATGACACAAGAGCAGAAGCCAGAGGACCACTTAGGAGACTGTTGTACCAACTGAAGAAACAGGTGATAGTGTCGGGACCGGGGAGGCCATGTGCAGGTGATGGAAATTGGTTGGATTCTCAATGTATTTTCAAGGCAGAGCCAACAGATTGCCTAGACCAGTGGTCGGCAAACTCATGAGTCAGCAGAGCCAAATATCAACAGTACAACGATTGAAATTTTTTTTGAGAGCCAAATTTTCTAAACTTCTTCTAACGCCACTTCTTCAAAATAGACTCGTCCAGGCCGTGGTATTTTGTGGAAGAGCCACACTCAAGGGGCCAAAGAGCCGCATGTGGCTTGTGAGCTGCAGTTTGCCTACCACTGGCATGGACTGAGGGATTGGAAATAGAGTGCAGGTGGGAGAGGAGCAAGAGTGGAGTCAGGCCTTGGATGACCTGAAAGCATGGGGCGGGCATGAGTGGAGATGGTGAATTTGGTCGCAGGAGTCGGCTTGGTGTGAAGGAAGAGTTAGAAGGTCAGGTTCAGGTTTATTTCATTTGAGCTACGTATTACACATCCTAGTGGATATGAAACTGGGTGGCTGGATGTAGGCGTTGGGGCATCTGGATGCTACGTTTCTGCTCGGAGAGGTAAGGATGCCAATCAGAAAGAGAGACTGAGAATAAGCAGTTACTGAGTTAGCCTGAAGCCAGGAAAGCGGGGTGTCCCAGAAGCCAGGAGGGGGGTTCAGAGGAGAGGGAGCTCCTCGGGAGCTGCTGACAGGCAGGACGGGAGGGTTAAGAAAGGCTCGCAGACCCTGGCGCACTGGTTTTGCTGATCTTGATGGGAGAGGCCCCGGGGGGCAGAGTGACAGCCGCATCCTCCTGCGCCTGGTCAGGACGGGAGGAGAGGAACTGGGGGGAAGCACTGGCAGCTTTTCTGAGGAGCTCAGTTAGAAGGGAAGGAGAGAAACAGGGTAAAGGGGGTCAGGTAGGGGAGGACCAGGAGAGTTTTTTTTTTTAATATTGGAGAAATAATTGTTTGTTGGCTGTTAGGAAAGATCAGGACGGTGTTAAAACACTGATGGAAGTGAGGGGCGAGCTTGCTAGCAGGATGTAGTTGCGAAAACAAGGAGCAGGGGGTCTAGTGGACACAGGCAGGCCTCTAGCAGCCTAGACCAGTGATCGGCAAACCGTGGCTCGCGAGCCACATGCGGCTCTTTGGCCCCGTAAGTGTGGCTCTTCCACAAAATACCACGGCCTGGGCGAGTCTGTTTTGAAGAAGTGGCGTTAGAAGAAATTTAAGTTTAAAAAGTTTGGCTCTCCAAAGAAATTTCAGTTGCTGTCCTGTTGATGTTTGGCTCTGTGGACTCAGTTTGCCGACCACTGGCCTAGAGAGTTTATTCACAGGAGTAGGAGGCAGGTAGGTTAGCTGAATGCGGTTGCCGTTGCAGATAAGTGGGCAGATGGGTGAGAGTTTGTGGAAGTTTTGATTTTTTTTTTTTTTATTCTTAGTGAAATAGGAAGTGGGATTATCAGTCGAGAGCAAGAACGGGTGATATTTATTGGAATTGTCCTGAGGCTGGACGGGAGAGGACAGAGTACAGAATGGTCACTGAGGAGGGAGGAAGGGTGGATGGGTCAGGGAAATATGAATGATGGGGCTGCTGCGAGAGTTCCCCTTACTGGGGGAGCATGGCAGCTTTAAAAATTCTCTGTTCCTCTGCGGGTGCACATTTGGGCTGTGCCGATTTTTGGCTGTTATGAATAACTATGGGACGCATGTTCTTACTGAGTCTTGTTTCACATACAAGTTATGGGATATTTTTGCGGGCTTATTTTATCTTTTGTCTTTGTTGATGTGAGTTACCAGTTGGCATCATTTCCTCGCTTTAACAGAGCTTTGCATCCCTCCCTCCCTCCCTCCGTGCTCTAACTGTCAGAAACGGCGGGCAAAAGCAGGTCTGCAGCTGTCTGTGTGGAAAAGACAGGCGGGCTATGGTGATCACGACAGCTGTAGTCGCTCAGAAGGACATCTCAGCTCTAAGCCTGCCTTGGCCCCCTTCCGGTGTATTGCATTTCTGTGTGTTCCAAGCTCAGCAGACCAGCTATGTATGTATACTGGCTGATCACAGTTGCTTTGCAAATGTATTAGGAGCAGAAATGTGCACCCTACTTGCTTTTCTAATTCCCTAATTACCTTCGCCAGCACTCTGCATTGGAACAACCGATCGAAGACTGAAGAGCTTCCTTTAGTGTCCTGTTGGCAGACATTGCCTTTAAGCCTGTGGATGTGTTTGTGACACAATTCTGATGCTTACGGTAGCTGTCTAGAAATCTGTTTTTGCTCATCCGACATCTGGGGCCCGCTCAAAGGCATGTCTGTTCTCTCTCTTTCTTCCTCCACCTGCGTCACGCTTTCCTTCTTTGCTGCATGTAATAGATTTCCCTGAGAACTAGACGTTATAGATAATCTAGTGTCGCAACTCTAGATCCTGATTCTGTGACTCCCCCACTCCCCCGGGCTGCTGTAATTTTATTTGTTTAGTGACCCGGCTGGACTCTTTCAGCAAAGTCTCTTTCCTCCTCCAAATGCATGTCCTGTGACGCTGCTGCTGGGATGAGGCAGCCTGGGGGGTGGGGGGTGGGGAGGAAGCACACAGTCGCCCTGGGAGGGTGGTAACTTCAGTGGGGCCCCTTGACTTTCCCCCTGACTTCTCTGCTAAGCTCTCTGTCTGTCTGTGTCACATCAACCAGTCAGCCTCCACTGACTCCTGACTGATGGCCCTTAGTTTCAACAATGCTTTGGGGCATGAATTGCTCCACAGTCCCTTTGATTTCACTTTCAGTCCCTGTTGGGCTCTTACTAGCTGTCCTCATCTCCCTCCCCTCACCCCCTCCTTCAGGTAAACTTTTACCTGGTCTTTGAGCTAATGTTCTCATGGAGCTACCAGCTGTCTCTTCAGTTGCTACCCAGGAAAACCTCCCTTGTTTTTGAAAGTTCCCTTAACTTTCCCACCCTCTGTTCCACATACAGTCCGTTCTCTGGGCAGAGCGGTGCCAGTTTTGGGGATTGTAGGTGGGTTTAGGAACCCGTTCCTCTTGGTGGGACACCACTGCTCTCTGTGGGGGGCCCTGGGTTGGGTGGTAGCCTTTGCTCTTCCCAGCTTGCCCCTTTGGCAAGAAGCCTCTGCCCAGGAATGAGGAGGGTGAGGACTGTGTGGCCCTGGTGTTCTTCGCCCGCTGGTCCTGCTGTTTAGCTTCTAACCCTTTGAGTTAGAGGGTGAGCACTCAGACCTCTCATGCTTTCTCCTTGAGTAGAATGCCCCAGAGCTGGGGACATGAGAAGCATTGCCCCTCTCCTGTCCTGGTGAGACCCTGTGGCCTGCACTGGGAGCTGATGGTGTAGGGGCTCTCTGGTACATGCCTGCTTGGGGTGGACTGTGTTGCTGAACTGGATCTGTGCTGGCGGATGTGTGGGGGTGGGGGATGGGAGCAGGTAATGGGTTAGAAATAATGGTCTGTTGTTCTTATTAAAATTTAGTAGATATTCTTGAGGAAATATTTATGGCTGCTCTTAGTAAAAAATTTTTGGACCCTTAATGGTTGTTTTTTATCTTTTTGATGAATTACAGTTTTTTTCCTTGGGGAGAATGTTTGTTCAATTACTTATATTGCCATTCTGGAAGACTGCTCCATATTCTTTAACCATTAATTAGTATTATAACCAATGTATATATCTTGTTAATTATATTATATGTACTGTCTACATTCTGATTCTTTGTATCAGGGATTTATTTAGGGCATTTATAAACCATTGATTCATATCCTCATGCACCTTTATTATATATCAGTTCATTCAGGTGAAATATGATAGTGAAAATATATTGGTAGCTTTTTCTCTCAGTTGTGCTTTAATTAAATAAAATAAAATTTATATTATTTTTAATGTTTCTCAAAAATCATTGTGATTTTCAGTTATATACAACATATGAATGTAGCTCAAAAACAATCTTGAGCAACAGAATATACATATGAATACAAAATATATGATTCCATTTTGTAAGGTACAAAGACAGCAATGCAAATATTTGCTATATCAGAATAGTAAATATATATATCTGAGTGCTGGTTACTTACGTTCATCCTGTGAGGATTCCTGTGAGAATTCATTGAACTTTAGACTTATGATAAACCTTACTTTTCTGTATGTTATATTATATTTAAAAAGTTAAAAGTATATTATGGGATCCATATAAGTTATGTAGTTTTAATATTGTTTAAAGTTATTATATTTAACTTCTTATTTGGTATTTAAAACTGATATTGGTCCTCTAGTTTTAAGAATACTTGCTTCCTGCTTTTATAAATGAAAACAAAATTAAAATATAAATTATTATAAAATCATTAGCAATTATTTTTAATATTGTGCTTTGTTAAAGCATCTTAAGGTACTGTGAATCTGGAAATATCTTTCTAAAAATATGAAGTTTAGAGGCCATTTATATATTTTAAAATACTTGAAATTTAGAGGGCATATATATTAAAATTTGAGCATGTTATTTCACACTTCCAAGGAAAATTCTATATGCAAATTATATCCTTTATATAATATATATAGAAAATTAGGGAGATCTTTTTATCTCTTGTAATACATTTTTAAATTTTATCCTGTAGGACTATTTTGAAAGAAAGTGGGTTTGCCAGATACCTTCATTCAGCTGTTCTTATCAATGGAGCTATGCTTATTTTTGGAGGAAATACCCATAATGACACTTCCTTGAGTAACGGTGCAAAATGTTTTTCTGCCGATTTCCTGGCATATGACATAGGTATGTATCTGTTAGGATTGTACAAAGTAGGAAATATCAGAAATTTTTCATGTCGAGATTCTCAAATACATTACTTGATAGCATGTGTATATGTCATTTTAGAGAGAGAAATTCAGTGATAGATCACGAGTAGAATTCTCTCCACATCCAACATAGTAGGAGTATAAGGCCAGGAGAATAGTGGGACGGGTGGATGTGGGGGAGATAGGAATTGAGGAGTCTGGGTTTGAACGTCTTGGTTGAAGGCCTTTCTGTATCACATCACTACAGGAGCGCTGTATCAGCCTGTTTTGTTCGGCTGTTACCATGAGTTTTGATAAATTGTAGATATAGAACACTATGAAATTAAGTTATAAATAGCAGTAATGCAAGCATTTTAGATATAGTGAGGATAAGTAAAGATGCATTTAAACTAAACTCACAAGATATATGTACTTGATATAGAAAGCTGATAGAATTAGAGAAATGAATATAGAGATAATGGAGCTAAAGAAATATGATTTTGGGACAAAATGGAAACAGAACTAGGAATGGACGTAATGGAATAATCTTTTGCAGAGAACCAGAAATACAGTTGACTTAATTTTAATTGTTATCTCTAATCCTACCAATTTCTGAACATTAAATGAATATATTTTTTGAAAAACTAAATTAAGCTATTCAGTAGACTATTGTAGTGAAAACATATCTTCTTTGTATATCGTATTTTAGATAAAACCTAGCTGATATTTAAAATATAGTTAATAATACTTTATTTTTAAATATATGTATATATATATTATTGATTTTTTTAGAGAGGAAGGGAGAGGGATAGAGAGTTAGAAACATCGATGAGAGAGAAGCGTCTATCAGCTGCCTCCTGCACATCCCCTACTGGGGATGTGCCCGCAACCAAGGTACATGCCCTTGAGTGGAATCGAACCTGGAACCTTTCAGTCCGCAGGCTGACGCTCTATCCACCGAGCCAAACCGGTCTTGGCTAGTTAGTAATACTTTAGAGCACCTTTCATTGATGGTGTAAAGTAATATACCAATTTTAAGCTGTTAAGAATCATTTTGATAAGTAAAAATAAAGGAAACCAAAAAATACCCCATTGAATAGATGTAAGAAGTATATGTTTGCTTTTAAACACCAAAAAGGCACATAATCTACTTTGGAAAATTATCTTAAGTGGTAGCATATAAAGGAAATTAAGACTCTTAATAAACACTTTGATTTTATAAGTTTGTTTGGAAGAAAGAAATTCGTAGGAATAAAGTTAAGTATGAATTTAAGCTATGCGTGTCGTCTGTGAGTAATCTTTATAAAGAATGTGTCTTCAGACTTTAGATCCTAAATAATTAAATATTTACTTTTCTGAAATAATAATTTGAAGTGACAATTCCTGACGGAAACGGGATTGTCTCGGCTTTTAGAAGGCTTATGAATCAGCCTGGTACCCAGAAAAACAGCACAGAGAAGGACGGAAGGAGGCTGGCCTGCGCGCTTTCATTGCCAGCCAGGACTGGGGCCAGACTGCTTGGCCTGTGGGGATGGGATAGTAAGCTTAGTTCTCTGGGGGTAGATGGGAGTTTTGTTTGCTTTTCTTAAAAGAAAAACAAGCATAGGAAAAGTAGAGAATGTTTTGTTATTGTTAAAAATCTGTCAAGTGAGATTTTGAACTTTTATTTCTTACAGAAGATCCTAGGAGCATCCACTCAATTTCTGTGCTTTAATGAAAAAATGACTGAGCTCTTTTTGTAGCTCACATATTGGGAATTTATTTTAATTTCTTTCATATTGTTCCTGGTTGTAGTATTCTGGGCCTTATGTATGAAAAAGGCTCGCTGAGGTGGGAAAACATTGAGGTGTCAGTTTCAGAGGAGAGAGGGAGAGATTAGATTAACTTCATGCTAATCACTTTTTACTATGTCTTTCTAAGAGCTAGGCACTATGCTAAGGGCTAAGGGCTTTATATACTAATATCTGTAACCTCTCTAATAACCTTTTAATGAGGTGTTAAACTTATTTCCAGAATATTAAGCTGAGTAGAGTGAAAGGCAGTTGCCCAAAGCTGTGTGGTTAGTAAGCCCCTGATCTAGCTTTTGTAACTGCTAAAACGTGCGCTAGTCTTTTCACTTGAATATACTGTGCTGTTTGGTTGGGTCCAAAGTATGTTCTTAATTTTGGTAACAGATTATCAGACACATTATGCTTAATGATGTTTCTTAATAGTGTGGAAAGATAGAATCAGTTTCATTTTTCAAGCAAATTTCAGATTAAAGGAAGAATAACGTATTTTAAATAACATTATAATTTAACATAGGATTTTTTTTGCCCTGTGCTAACACTTAACAACAAAAACATAACACAACCTACAATTCAACATGGGATAAATATCTTTATTTGATCTCATTTGATTATGTGTGTTGAGTTCCCAATCCCCCCCCGCTAAAATCTGTATTTATTCTTCTTAGTTTTGTAGCATCGAATGTTGGGATATTTTCCTGGGAAAAGTTTTTCAGATTTCAGGAAATGCCTTCTAAAAGAATTTGTTTTCCTTATGCATCATTTTTTGTGGAAATAGAATAGTCATTATATGATGAACCAATAAAATAAATCTGTGTTGAAAAGAAAGAAAAGGCCATCTTGCTAATATTTCTCTGTGGTGCAGAGGCTGAGGACTTTAATTTTGGTGCAGAGCCTGAGGACTTTAATTTTGGTGCAGTTCCCTAGGACGTCTATGACATGTTTAACTGGAACATGCCTGAACACTTAAGCTGATTGCCTTGTGTTATATCATGTTGAAACGAATAGGAATATTTGTGCTCGTACTAATTTTTCATTGCTCTAAAATGTACTATTTCAACCTTACAGCCACAGTACATTTTAAATAGAGACTAGTGTTAATCTTTGAGGATATAACCTTGCCCTCGTAGTTCTCGTTATATTATACATGCCTGCATCTTGGCGTCTCACTTGAAGGTTGAAGGGGGCAAAGCTATGTCATTTGATTCTCTCAGGTTAGACACTGGGCAGCTCCATTTCCAACAGTGACCAGGGTACAGCTGCGAATGGTCACGGCTGGTGAACAGGACGGGCTGGATGATAACGCACATCGTGATGTACTGCTTACTCTTTTAGTTTGTGACTCTATCTTCAAGTCAGATTTTAAATCTGAAAACTTTAAAAAGTTTGCTATTATTAGTGGTATTATTATTGCACTTGGTTGAACATTTAAATGATCTTCCTGGTAAAGATAACCTTCTGATACATAATGAGGCTGAAGGTGCAATGGGAAAAACAATACCCGCTGAATTGGTCATTAGACATATTTATAGTTTGAAACCAGTTGGCTGTGGAGAATAAATATTGTCACAGAAGTTAGTTTGCGAGGGTCAGTGGGGCAGAAGGAATCGGGAAGTTTGTTTTTCACACCTCCTGAGTGTCACTTAGATGACTTGATGGAAGATTTTTAACAATTTACAAGTGAAAGAGTTTCATGAATTGAGACACTTTAAAATCTAAGTGAACTTTGAGACAGTGTTTTAAAAGTATAATAAATGATGACCAAGTAGGATTTATTCTAGGAATTTAAGCATGATTCAGTATAATTGATTACATTAAGACTTGTTTATTAAAGTCAACAGGAAATAGCATTGTATGTTAAGACCCTGTAAAATAATTTCAATTAATATTGGAAGTCAAACAGTGATGCCCACTTTGCCTAGCAGAGAGTAAAATTAAATAACTATTTGTTGCATTAGTGCCAGGAGACAAAACTCAGAGAGGAACTCTGAGAATGTGATAATTAGAGTTTAGAATATTCGCCAAGGCTTACGTACCTACTAGGGAAAAACCCAGCGAATCACCATCATTAAAGGGCTGGTGGGAAAAATTTTAGGCAACATCCAGAAGTTTGGTTTTTATTGAAAAGGTATGCAAATGGTTAATAGATTTTCTCTACATCCATCTACTTTTGAGTCTTGTACACACAACATTTAGCGTATTTCAAGTATGCAACTCAGACTGACTTAGGAACTTGTATTAAAATGTGTCCTCAAAGCATTACAGAAAGTATATTTTCATGAAAAACTGTGAGTCTTTATAGAAAAGTTTGCCAATGAATGTGCATTGTCCACTTGTACTGTTCATGCATATTGATGAAATAAACCAGTATCTAAATTCCGGTGCCAGTTCTTAATGGAATTATGTGGCCCCTCATAGGTCAGTAGTCTGACAGCACAACTTTCTGATTTCTGAAATTTGAGTTTGAGAAAATAGTTAATTCTAATTTTTTGATTTTATAAGTATTGAGCGTATAGTGTGTAAATTAATATTAGCACCTGGTAACACATGTTGTAAAGATAATCTGTATTCCAGAGTGTATATCACGCTTTGTTCTTTATTCCTGTGTGGCTTTTCTGTGGTTGTGGAACGGTATTTCTGTCGCTTTCCATGATGTCAGTAACTGTATGGATTTTGCTTTAATTTGTCCAGCCTTCAGCTCTTTATGAAGTGATAATGACCTGAGTGCTCTGGAAACATATTTTCGCCTTGGGAAAAACGTAATTATAGGTTGTAGTCAGATTAATAATGTAAGAGACTTTTGAACGTAAGAATTGTAATAGACTGCATGTAAACAACTTATATTAATTTAATATCAAGCTTTAAGGCGTTTGCTAACTTCCACATCTTACAGGAAAACCAATCTAAGTTTTGTGGAGACTCCTGATCAAGAATGTGAAAACAGGAGCAGAATTGATCTCGCCCATCACTGTGTTTCATAGTTATTGAAAAGGCTGGAAGGGATAAGTGGAAGTCAGTTCGAAACAACTGCTCTGTCTTTTCCCTCCCCATTGTGTTGACAGTTTCTGGCAGGAGCATGAAATGCTGTGTCTATCGATGCAAGAACTGCTTCCCTCCACTAGCCTTTCAAAGCGTAAAAGTTCACTTCTATTCTTCCCAGACAATTTTATGAGTGAAAACCAGTTGTCAGCTAATTTAGGAAACTGAACAGGAAAATGTGCATTGATTGTGTCGTGTCAGTCAGAATGGGTTAGGTCCGCGGTTGGCAAACTGCAGCTCGCGAGCCACATGCGGCTCTTTGGCCCCTTGAGTGTGGCTCTTCCACAAAATATCCCAGCCTGGGCGAGTCTATTCTGAAGAAGTGGCGTTAGAAGAAGTTTAAGTTAAAAAAAACTGGGCTCTCAAAAGAAATGTCAATCGTCGTCCTGTTGCTATTTGGCTCTGTGGACTAATGAGTTTGCCGACCACTGGGTTAGGTTATCCCGCGGCGATGAAGCGCCCTGTCCCCTTTCGGGTTCTCCCGAAAGCAAGCCCTGGGACAGAGTTTGGTGTTCAGGGTACTGATTAGGTCCTGGGGCAGGGGAAGGAGACGCTGGTTTGGGCAGAGGGAAAGATCAAGTCCACCCAACAGCCTCAGTGCCCATCAGAGTTGCTGCTCACGGGGAGAAATAGGCCTTGACCCGTCACTGTGTGAGGGTCACTCCCGGGAGCACAGGGCTGTGGGTTATGGAATTCTCCAGAGCTAAAGCAATGTCTGCCAGTGCTGGCAGCTGGATGATGCTGGTGAAGTGATCCTAGCAAAGGGGCAACAAACGCATTCCCTGAAGATGTATGGAGTTCGCACATCTCCGTATTCAACATAATTCAGTCTTGGAGCCGCTCATGGATTTATACTCAGCCCACTCCTTCCAATACGTTAATTTCAGACTCCTGGGAAACACCTGGATCATTGCTCCATCTTCTGCAGCCGGGCTCAGGGCTGGCCGCTGGTACTCCTCATGTCCCCCCTCCATTATTTGTTCGAGTTAGCTCTTACGTCAGCTAGAACTCTGGCCATGAAAATATGCTCAACATCCCTAATCATTAGGGAAACGCAGACCAGATCCACAGTGCAAGGGTTTGTGCACTGCTGGTTGGAATGCAAAAGGATATAGCCACTTGAAAGAGTGTGGAGGCTCCTCAAGATGTTAAACAGAATTACCATAGGATCCAAGAATTCCACTAATGCTAAGAATACCACTAATGTTGTCAAAGAGTTTACCACCTTTATTTTTTGTCGGAGTTTTATAGTTTTGGGTCTTTCATTTCTGTAAGTGGTGTGAGAAAGAGATCCAATTTCATTCTTATGCACGTAGCTGTCCAGTTTTCTCAACACCATTTATTGAAGAGACTGTCTTTTCTCCAGTCGTATATCTTGTTGTAGATTAATTGACCATATAGGCATGGGTTTATTTTAGGGTTCTGCTTCGTTGACTTGTGTGCCTGTTTTTGTGCCTGTGCGATGCCGTTTTGAATATTGTAGCTTTGTAAAATTCTTTGAAATTAGGGAGCATGATACTTACAGCTTTCTTCTATGTTCGCAAGATTGCTTTGGCAATTTGGGGTCTTTTGTGGTTTCATACTAAATATTTCATTTTGATGATTCTGTTTTTAGATATTCTTTCACTGAATATTATATATTCTTTCGATTTAAGTTTGTATGTGTGTATGTAAAGTTTGATTTAGTGATTTAACTTAATATTAGTTTTGCCCAGTGTTGACATTCATGTATTATTTTACTATATGACCTTTGATTTATTTGGTAAAAATATGTCATTAAAATTGTTTTCCAATAAAAAATAAATACCCAATTTCTTACCTTTCATTTTATTATCACATATTAATTTATTTTGGGGAATTATAGGCAAAAGTCATTTTTATTTAAGGAACAATGCTAGTGTAATAGCAATGCTAAATTATAGGTTATGAAAAATGAACGAGAGGCTTCCTAACTTTAGGTATTATATAATTAATTTGGCCAGTGATTGTTGTATTTGTCTTAATTTGTTTTTTCTTTCATTTTCCTTTTATTTATTTATTTTTAATCTCTTTTATTCTAGCTTGTGATGAATGGAAAATATTACCGAAACCAAATCTTCATAGAGATGTCAACAGATTTGGACACTCTGCAGTTGTCATTAATGGGTAAAAGAAATACATTTATCAGTTATACTATCCCATGTTCTGTTATTCTTTTAAAAAATATCATTTGTACTTAATGGCTTTGGGTTTTATGTATCCCTCTGTACCGTGGAGTACCTTTTGGATCATTAACCATGTCCTCCATTCCCTTTTGTTTAAATATGTTTAAAGAGTGGGGGAGCTGGCAAAGGAAAGGCGCTGAGACAAAACTTCAGATACTTAGAAAAGAGTCATCTTTCCTTTTTCCCTCTTTCAGAGATCAGATAATGAATGACCTTCTTACAAAAGATCAGACTGAACTGATAGGAAGGCTAGTCTCGAATTTCTATAGAAGAGAGCAAGGATCTTGAGAAGAATTAATTTTAGTTCTGTCATTATTTAATGCATGATTTTTGGCAGGTCTCTTAACCTCTCTGGACTTTAATATTCTTAAGTCCACTGGGAATTTAGACTGGATGATCATTAAGCTACCTTCCTCCTATAAGTTAGAATGATTTTTCTATTTCTGCAGCCAGAATTTGGTAATGTGGACACAAGTGACAGTGAAAATATGCCATCTCATTCATTAGCTTAAATATATAATTCATAATGACATGCTTATAAGTTCATTTTATTACCATTCTACTCAAATTATGTAAAAATTTTCCAATAGTATACTTAAAGCAGGTAGAAGTTAACTGCTGTACAATGAAACTGTGCAGCTGATATCGGTTGGCTTTTAAAATAGTAATAAATGAAATTCAGACTGTAAACCTATGTATGACCTCTAGAGCTTCTCTGTTGAAAAATTGTTTAGTTGATTTCTATTTTACTTTTCTTAAATGGTAAAAGGTATTTTTGCAGCATTTTAAAAGAATACAAAAATGAAATGGAAATGCTGTTGTGAGGGACTGCAAAACTTTCTTGGCATTGGGCCTACTAATTCAGTAATTGTTTGCGATTTTCTTTCTAAATTGAAATTTTGAAAATTTTTTTGATTATTGATTTTAGGGAGGGAGCGAAGAAGGCAGAGAGAGGGAAAGTGAGAGAGATAGATCAATTTTTGTTGCTTCACTTACGTATACATTTGTTGTTTGACTCTGTCACGTGCCCTGACCGGGGGTTGAACCAATAACCCTCTTCTATCAGGATGATGCTCTTAACCCACTTGGCTTCCTGGCCAAGGCCTACTCGTGTGTGTGTGTGTGTGTTTAATTTTACAAGGGGATTGTATAACACTATAATAAGATCTCCTTATCTAATTTCTAAATTTTATGTATTTAAAAATTACAATTTTAGATACCAATTCTAAAGTACCTTATTATCTATGTACTAGAGGCCCAGTGGATGAAATTCATTCATGCATGGGGTTTGTGTGTGTGTGTGTGTGTGTGTGTGTGTGTGTGTCCCTCAACCTGGCCTACATCCTCTTGTAATCTGGGACCCCACGGGGGATGTCGGGCCTAAACCGACAGTTGGACATCCCCTTCACAGTCCTGGACGCTGCATGCACCAGAGACCATACTTTTCATACAGGTGAAAGGCAGTTACATTTTTTTTGCCCTGGTTATAAAAGTAGCACATAACATGATCATTCTGAGGAGTAGTACCATTTCCCCCATCTTATGGGTGGAAAAACTGAAGCAGAGAGAAGTTAAGTAAAAGGTTTTGTCACACAGTTATGTGTCAGAATCAGGGTTGACCACAAAATGTGCAAGCCGGAGTCCATGCATGTCACTGCGTCCCTCTGTTTTATCAGTGTTAGAGTAGGCTCACCAGGTTTTAGTTTTTAAATCTAAGAGACTGTTCCCAATATATAAGGTAGGGTCTCTAGGCCTGGCCGGTGTCAGGGCCATCTGCGGGGCAACCGGCAGGCAGGGCGATCTGGGGGGCCATTGCTGGCACCCGCCTTTACTGGTGGCCTAGTGCCACCCACTGGCCGGCCCTGTGTTCCATCGCCACTGCCTCCCTCTGGGAGACGAGGGAGATGTTCACCGCAGGAGCTGTCCCCGACCAGGGAACGTCTGCCCCCTGGCGTCATAGCGACCCGTCATCCTGCCAGCCATTTCGCCCTTTGGTCACTTTGCATATTAGGGTTTTATTATATAGGATTGCGGTTATCTATTTCTACAAAAAAGAATAGTTTCCTATCTTATCAAATAATGTTCAATGTATATATAAATTTATTTATAAAACCAGTACATTCAACAGTGAATTTTGTTAATATTGCTTCTTTAAGATTCTTGTTTTGTTTTTATTAGGTCCATGTATATATTTGGAGGATTTTCCAGTGTACTCCTTAATGATATCCTTGTATACAAGCCTCCAAATTGCAAGGCTTTTCGAAATGAAGAACTTTGTAAAAATGCTGGTCCAGGGATTAAATGTATTTGGAATAAAAGTTACTGTGAATCTTGGGAATCTGGGAATACAAATAATATTCTTAGAGCAAAGTGCCCTCCTAAAACAGGTAAATATTGTTTTTTTCCTCTCCTTTTCCCAGTTTCTGGCACGAACTTCTCCACTTGCCTAGAGGGAGAAGTGTACCCTGCTTATAAGAAGTGCCTCAGTAGCTTTCAGAAACAAAAAAATGTATGATCCTCTGATTAGGAATCTAATGTTTGAACTAGACAGCAATTAATAATTTAAAATCTTTATTAGCTATCATTAGTTTTCTTTTTACAATTCTGCATATAATATTACATATCAATATTTTATATATAACATGATCCTATATGTGAATTATTTTCCTATGTAAATAAAAAATGATTTCAAATAATCCTTTCTAGGAGATACTGCATGCTTCAATGAATAAAATGAAGTAATTTATTATGCATTTGCTATTGTTTTTCTTCCTAAATTATTGCTAGGCCAGATTATGAAGTTAAATTTTTTTCTTTAGTTTTGATGATGAATGTTCCAGTTTAGTATTTTGTATAAAATATTGAATAAATATATCTAACTTATGAAAAATTACTAGTAAATATTATTTATAAATGAATGGCCAGGATAAAAATTGTTCAGTTTTCTTTAAATGGGTGAGTTTTGTACATTTGCAATGCTACAATTAACAAATGTATTTTTAAATATTGCTGATCTTTTAAAAGATAAATCTTTATTGTTCAGATTATTACGATGTTCCTCTTTTTCCCCCCCATGGCTCTCCTCCACCCAGTACCCACCCCACCTCTGCCCTTACTTCCCCTGCACTGTTCTCATCCATAGGTGTACGATTTTTGTCCAGTCTCTTCCTGCACCTCCCATATCTCTTTACCCGCAAGAATGGTCAGACCACTCCCTTTCTATAACCCTGATTCTATTCTACTCACCAGTTTATGCTATTCATCAGATTTTTAATTCACTTGATTTTTAGATTCACTTGTTGATAGACATCTATTTGTTCATAATTTTTATTTTTACCTTTTCTTTCTCTTCTTAAAGAATACATTTCAGTATTTCATATAATACTGGTTTGGTGGTGATGAACTCCTTTAGCTTTTTTCTTATCTGTGAAGCACTTTATCTGACCTTCAATTCTGAATGATAGCTTCACTGGGTAGAGTAATCATAGTTGTAGGTTCTTGCTGTTCATCACTTTGAATATTTCTTGCCACTCCCGTCTGGCCTGCATAGTTTCTGCTGAGAAATCCGCTGGAAATCATTTGGGTGCTCCCTGTAGGTAACTGTTTTTCTCTTGCTGCTTTTAATATTCTCTCTTTGTCTTTTGCTCTTGGCATTTTAATTTATGATGTGTCTTGGTGTGATCCTTTTTGGATTCCTTTTGTTTGGGGCTCTGTGTGCTTCCTGGACTTATATTTCTTTCACCAGGTGGGTGAAGTTTTCAGTCATTATTTCTTCAAATAGGTTTTCAGTATCTTGCTCTTTCTCTTTTTCTGGCACCCCCATAATTCAGATGTTGGTATGCTTGAGGTTGTTCCAGAGACTTCTTACACTATCTTCAATTTTTTGGATTCGTTTTGCTTTTTGCTTTTTCGGCTGAGTGGTTTTTGCTTCTTTGTATTTCAAATCTTTGACTTGATTCTTACAGTCCTCTAGTCTGCTGTTAGGTCTCTGTATAATATTTTTTATTTCAGTCAGTGTATGCTTAATTTCTAGTTGGTCTTTTTTCATATCCTCGTTAAATTTATCGGCCTTTTCTAGGAGCCTCTTGAAAAACCTTCTAACCGTGGTTTTGAACTCTATGTCCAGTTGTTTTTTTTCCCCTCCATTTCTTTCAATTGTGATTTGTTTTCTTGTCTCCCCATTTTTGCTGCTCCCCTGATTTGGTCAAGTAGCTTTGTGTGGTAGGTGTCATCTAGGTGGCAGTGGTTCAGCCTCCCCAGTTACCTGAGGTGGATACTCTCTTTTTTTTTTTTTTATTTTCCCCCCTCACACCCCTTCCCCCTACAACCCCAGGGAAACACAGCCCTCGGTGAAAGGGTCAAGTGTGCTCCGGAGATAGATACTCTTGATGCACCCACCCCTTTATGGGCTGCACAGTCTTGTTATAGTAAAGCCTAGGTTGTTGTTGGTATCACTGGAAGGGGTTAACCTCCAGGCCAACTGGCTGTGAGGATCAACTGTGTCTACGCTGGGAGAGCCTGTGTGCTCAGCTAGTATGGGGTGGAGGCTCAGGGCTGAGCAGTCAGCCTTGGTTTCCTGTCAGCCCCCCATAAGCGGCGCCCTGTCCCGTGGCAATGGCTGCACACACCTCTGAGAGAAAGCTCCCCTCGAGTGTTGCCTGCTGCCAGACAGTCCAATTTCCCCCCAAATGAGTCTGGATACCCAAAGTCTCACCTGGAACTGGACTACAATGCAGTCTGGAGGTTTTGTCTTCCTCCTGAATGAGAGAGCCAGCCATGCGCCCTCTCTGCGAGCTAGCGCACCTCTGCAGCTCCCGAGTCTCAGTGTGCTTCCCCCTGACAGCCCAGTTTCACCCCGTATGAGTCTGGGTTTCCTGAGACTCGCCCGGAGCTGGGGTTCTGTGCAGTGGGGAGCCTTTGTCTCCCTCCCCTTTTGAGAAAACCAGCCGGATATTCAGCCACCTGCCCTTTCTGCTCGCGCACGTCTCTGCAACTCTGCCCTCCGCACCTCCTGAGTCTCAGTGTCCTGTTCTCTTTCCTTCTGGTTGTAGGATCTCCACTCAGCCAGCTTTCTGGTGGTTCTGGGTGGTGTCCCTTTTGTCTCTTAGTTGTAGTTTTGAAATTGTTGTTCGAGGCAGCAGTATAGGTGTTTACCTAGGCCGCCATCTTGCTAAATTTTGCTAATCATGAACTCAGATGTCTCCAAATATCTTTATGAAGAATGGTAAGCGGTATTTGTTGTAACATTCTCTTTTTTATCCATAATAACATATTTTGCTCACTAAATTACCCGTGAGTCTTTTCTCCCTCCTCCATAATGTATACATTTTAAATGGCCACAGGATCCTGGTAGATTCGGTAATTAAGATGAGGGCAGGAGGTATATAAACGCTGTAACAGTTAATTAACTACAAAGTTGACTTCATATTGAACTTTTTTCTCTATAGTGATGGTCATATTTACGGTCTAAAACTGTCTTAATGGTTCTTGACCAGATGTTGGAAATGTGTGATTCGAGACGTGTGACGTTCTCCTTTTCCGTCCTGCTTGTTTGTGCCCCCGTTGTGCTGTAGCTGCGGCCGAGGACAGGTGTCACCGGTACGCGGACTGCGCCAGCTGCACGGCCAACACCAACGGCTGCCAGTGGTGCGAGGACAAGAAGTGCATTTCCGCCCACAGCAACTGCAGCGTGGTCAGTACTCCGGGCCGGCGGGGACGGCGCTGCTGCGTGGCCACTCGCCGACCGCCTGTTTGCGCCGTGAAAACACGCTTCACACAGGGAGGCTCTGGGAAAACACACAGGCAATCGCTCCCAGGATGCTGCAGTTCGCTCTTTTTAAAAAAAACATATATTTTATTGATATTTCACAGAGGGGAAGGGAGATGGATAGAAAGTCAGAAACATCGATGAGAGAGAAACATCCATCAGCTGCCTCCTGCACACCCCCTACTGGGGATGTGCCCGCAGCCAAGGTACATGCCCTTGTCCGGAATCGAACCTGGGACCTTTCAGTCCTCAGGCCGATGCTCTATCCACTGAGCCAAACTGGTTTCGGCTGTCAGTTTACTCTTAGGTTGTTGCTCGGCGTTGTCAGTGTAGCGTCCATTTTATTTTATTTTAAAATATTTTTTATATATTTTATTGATTTTTTTACAGAGAGGAAGGGAGAGGGATAGAAAGTCAGGAACATCGATGAGAGAGAAACATCGATCAGCTGCCTCCTGCACGCCCCCCACTGGGGATGTGGCCGCCACCAAAGGTACATGCTCTTGACCGGAATCGAACCTGGGACCCTTCAGTCCGAAGGCCGACGCTCTATTCACTGAGCCAAACCGGTTTCGGCTAGAGTCCATTTTAAATTCAATAACTTACTTCTCATGGATGAGACTGGGAAAATTCTTACAAAGCTGATTAAAAGAGGACTGTTAACTACAAATGCTGTCTTTTGAGATGGAAATAAGATTTATAAGCAAGTAATTATTGAAATAATTTCCAGAGGGTTCTTTCAGACATGCATTGTGACTTGGCATGGGATAGTGTTTGGTTGATACACTTTGTGTGTAAGTTCAACCTGACGTGTTGGCAGTGGCTGTTTGCCTTTCACCTGTTTGGAGGTCAGTGGTTCTCAGCCAGCGGCGGTTTGTATTCCAGGGGCCACTGGGCAGTGTGTGTAGACATGTTGGGCTGTTGGGAGTTCACTGCGGCTGCTGCTGGCTCCTGTTGGGTAGAACCAGGGATGCTGCTCAGTGTGCTACAGCGCATGAGCGGACCTTCTGCAAAATAGTGTTCTGGGTCCGAGGGTCAGTAGTGAAGGGACTGAGAAAGCTTACTGTACAGAGACTATTGAAGAAAATAAAAAATTACTATTTATGGCAGATGAAAATTGAAAATTGATTAAGTGCAGCAAAAATTTACCTTTTAAGTGGGTAGTAAAAAATAGCCCGTTTTTAAGATATCAGCAAATTGAAAGAAAACATTTAAAAGAATTAAAAAGTGTATTTAATGGAATTGAAGTTTCCCAAATTGGGCTGTAGCTTAAAACACTAAATAACGAGCATACAGATTTTCAACGAAATTGAGTATATATTATTTTTTTCTGGATTTTTATTAATCAACAAAAGTATCAACTTGTTTTTATAGGTAGCGGTGAAAGGTCAAGAAAAGAGAGTTTGGAAACTAAATAAAAACTTTTGGATCATCTATAATTTTTCTCCAGTACCAATCATGTTTTAAAACATTTAAGTTTTATGATTCTATTCTACAATATTATTCAAAACTTACAATGGAGGAAAATTTTCAGTTATTGACTCTTTGGGTTGAAGCCTTTTGCGTTCATACAGGATGGGGCAAAAGTCGGTTTACTGTTATGAGTATATGAAACATGGAGTTTATTCTTGTATTATTTATTCTTGTATTATTTTCTATACAACTTTACACTGACTTTTGTCCCACTCTCTATACATTCCGGTAACATAAGTTTCTTTAATAACAATACATACTTCAATTTTATTTGTTTAATGTTAATATGACATGACTTTTCTTTGAAAATTTGAATTACTTTTTTATACTTGGATTAATATTCATCTAATGAGTTATTTCAGTGAGTCATGTGGAAATACAAGTCAAGCATAGAGGACTAAATTGGAGAATGTCCTATCTAATAAAAGAGTAGCATGCAAATGTGACCGTACCTTGGCTTCTGATTGGCTATGCTACCAGCCAATCAGGAGCAGGGGGCATGGCCAAAAGGACGAGAGGCGAGGCCTGTGAGGCCGGCGAGGAATGCGGGGGTGTGGCCGCAGTGCACCATGCTCCCGGAGGCGGGACTGGGCGGCGCCATGGGGTATCAGGAGCAGCAGGAATTCTGGGGAATGTAGTTTTGAGCTCTGTGGTGAACATGTTGGGGCTGTGACCTGGGTTTGGGCGATATTTCAATTAAAGCTGTGAACTCTCTGTAGGAGAGAGTTTGAAGTACTGAGTGTGGAATGCGGAAGCGGCCGGGGGAACGGTGGCAGCAGCGCCCCGCAGACCCCCAGCTGCTTGAGCACAGAAGCGGGCAGGGGGGGTGGGGAGAGGTGGCAGCAGCTGAGGCTCTTTTTTTCTCTTAGTTCACAGCTTTTATTGACCTTTCGCCTAAATCCAGGTCACAGAGCTCAGATTATTGGTCAATTCAGTGAAAATGGGACAGAAAAACTCACTAAGGAACAACAACTCCCTGAATCTGTTCACTCATATCCTATGTCACCCAGAAATGTAGAAAATTACCGTCAGACACATCACAGGATCAAAGCCTTTGCTTCCAGGAGAAGCTTAAAAGGACACAGACTTTCGCATTTGCTCTGCTCTTCCCTCCACAGGATTATCCTCTGACACAGCGAGTTCAGAGTTCTCTGGTGATTGCAAGGACCTAGGTCCTCACTGCCTCCTCCCCCACCCTCTGCTGCTCCTTGAAATAATCGATCATCCCTCTTTTGGGGGAAAGGAAGGGTCACATTAAAGAAGTCTTCTCTAAAGGGATGCTTATGAAAGAAATGTAGAAAGGACTACAAGAGAAGAGTGTTTTCTTAGTAGACAAAGCAGCTCTATTAGGCAACAGGTCTGGGAGCCCTGACAGCCTGAGCCCACGCTGGCTACCTACAGGGGCGCTTGCACTCCCACCAAGCTTCTCCGCTTTACAGTACAACATGGTCTTCTTGGTGAACCCGATCCGTAACGAAAAACTCCTGAACTACACTGTGTTTTACAGATGGTTTTTTTTTATTTTAATTGAGGCTTTAGGCCTTGGGCAGGCTGGGGGTGAGCCATCAGTTGGACATCCCATAAGGGCTCCCAGTATGTGAGAGAGGGCAGGTTGGGCTGAGGGACCACCCCTACTCCGTGCCCAAGTTTTGTGCACCGGGCCACTAGTTATTGGACAAAAATTGCAAGCAGATTTTATTTGTAGCTTTGTTGAATAAACCTGAGTTAATTTGTGTTTAGACAGTAACACTAAGTGAAAATACACATATCTAAAACATTTTGTTATATAAATTGCTGTCAAGAATATTCATTTTATAAAGTGGTTTTTGTGTTTTTTTTTTTGCTTTATGTTTTATTTTTGATAATAATGTGTTAACAAGGAAAGCAGTGGGTGAGGTAGTGTAAGTGAGCAGATGGGCCTCGCTTGTAATTTAGACTTTGATGTGATGTGTCTTTTAGACAGTTTTTTCACAATGTCTGGTGATGAAGCTAAACCAAATGCTAATGAGAACAGAAAGGTCTATGAGACTTTAGTGTAAATGATGTCTATTGAAATTCTGCTTCATTATTTAATCATATTTACCGCAAGTTGCATATATTATGTTCTAGTAGTTCAGATAGACTGCTTACTTCTCACATATTTTCACTTTGAATTTACATTATGTTAGAGTGAAGATCAATATAGTAGTGGTTAGTCCTCAGAGTCTGGTTTATAAAGTACGCGCATCTGCTTCATTAGATCCAAAAATGTCAGCCATGTTTCAGAATAACAGGCAACTTCCCTCCATAATTGATTAAATTGGTGCTGTGTGTAACTGAAATGTAGTTTCATCTGTTGTACTGGTTCAGTGCCATTACTATATTGTTAATGAAGAACAGTATAGTTATTTGGATGGTAACTCTAATTTTACCATTGATATTCTAAGGTCAGCCTTAATCTGTTATTCTTTCTCTTATTCTAAAATGTTCTTTAGCTACTCTCTTGTCATTTTTATACACTAGTCTATTTGTCAAATTATTCAGGTGAATTTATTTCACTTCAATTAGGGGGCAAATGCTTGGAACTATAATGATCATATAAACCAACACTAAGATCTGTTTTATTTATGAAAACAGAAAAGGTATGAATTAGGGTAAATGGCAAGAAAGTTAATGTTTCTAATGAAAATATGATGGTTGAGTAAAAGTCACAGAGTTATTTGAGATGTTAAAAATTATATTTTTGTATTTTTAGGATGAATAAAGATAAAATTGAGTTTCTATGTACTTTTTATGTTACCTTATAGTATATGTAATTTGCTCTGAAGGAATTACCATCTTTGGAATGGAGATGCCTGCCGTGTTTTTTATGTAGGACAGTATAGTAGTTTATAGATAAATATTTGGTGGGGTGATACTTAAAGTATGTAAGAGGTTGGAAATTGCTTTTACTGTTCTCATATGTGGGATAGTTATAACTAAATTTTAAGTGTTAACTTCACGGCTGAAAAGAAATATTTAGCTTCCTTCATGAGAAAGCCGGAGGCGTGCATTTGTACCCACAGAGAAAAACAAAATAGAAACGGGACAGGATGTAGCAGCGAGTCCTTTCCGAGTTTTCTCAGAGCAGAGGTACAGGAAGAGTTAAAGTAAACATGCTAGTGTCTGATTTTCACCAGGTCGGTGTCATCATACACGTCGGTAACATGTGAGTGTCCTGGATCTTGGTGTATGTCGGGAGCTCCCACTGAATTTCTCATGTTACTTGCTTTGTTTTATTTTTTAGCCTTTAACCTTTTAGTGCTGGAATTAGTTGAAATATGGTCACATTCTATAGCAGGATTGATCACAACCTAACTTTTGCAGGTTGTTAGCAGCCTGGATAAAGGCAGTGTGACAAATACAGGAGACACATCAGTTAACCAAAAGCAGTATTTAGGTTGTGGAAGTAAAATTAGGTTGTTATTGAGATAATAATTTATCTTGTTAAATTGTACTGAATTCTAATAAAGCATCTCTTAAGTTTTACTACTTATCATTTCTACTTCTTTCCCAGGGATTTGCATGATAGTTTTATTATGACTTAGAATTCTTTCATGTGATCATTAAGAGACTTTGCGTATTGACCTTATTTATTGAATTGGAAGCCTGTTATCAAATTCAATAGAAAATGTTTTCATTAGATGGTTTCTGTTTCAAATTATGTAATTTGCCACATTTTTTTTTCAATGAGCACCTTCCAATTCCAAGAACTGTGGTTTAAATGCATAATTAAATAAATAGAGTTTCTGATGAGGTAGAACAGGAGCCAGGAATCAGAAATTTGTACTTTAATCAGGTAATTTATACACCGTGAGGTTGAAGAATCATTGCTGTACAAAGGTGCAAAATAACGTTTTATCTTTTAACTTTCTAGTCTGTGAAAAACTACACCAAGTGCCACGTGAGAAACGAGCAGATCTGTAGCAAACTGACCAGCTGCAAGAGCTGCTCGCTGAACCCGAACTGCCAGTGGGATCAGAGACAACAGGAGTGCCAGGCGCTGCCAGGTGACACCTCCAGTTTGGTACATGAGCTTTACAGACCACAGCTGACACCTCCAGTTTGGTACATGAGCTTTACAGTCCACAGCTGACACCTCCAGTTTGGTACATGAGCTTTACAGTCCACAGGTGACACCTCCAGTTTGGTACATGAGCTTTACAGACCACAGCTGACACCTCCAGTTTGGTACATGAGCTTTACAGACCACAGCTGACACCTCCAGTTTGGTACATGAGCTTTACAGACCACAGGTGACACCTCCAGTTTGGTACATGAGCTTTACAGTCCACAGGTGACACCTCCAGTTTGGTACATGAGTTTTACAGTCCACAGGTGACACCTCCAGTTTGGTACATGAGCTTTGAGCTTTACAGTCCACAGGTGACACCTCCAGTTTGGTACATGAGCTTTACAGTCCACAGGTGACACCTCCAGTTTGGTACATGAGCTTTACAGTCCACAGGTGACACCTCCAGTTTGGTACATGAGCTTTACAGTCCACAGGTGACACCTCCAGTTTGGTACATGAGCTTTACAGTCCACAGGTGACACCTCCAGTTTGGTACATGAGCTTTACAGACCACAGCTGACACCTCCAGTTTGGTACATGAGCTTTACAGTCCACAGGTGACACCTCCAGTTTGGTACATGAGCTTTACAGTCCACAGCTGGGTAACATTCTAGCGGAGAGCTTCGAGTGAGAACATTCCATTTTCTCGAATTAAATCAGTAGCACATAGGCAATAACATCGGAGTAGTAATAGCATTGTTTCTACAAGAATATTTGTACATTTGCTTCCAGGTCTTTTAAGATGTATTATTTTTATACCATTGACTTGATCAGAATTCTCTTCCAGTATTGAAATTTTATATCTTAGCATAGAAAAGGATAAGCACTCCTGGTGATTGGCAAATTTGAACAGATGTTGATATTTTGACATACTTGATTTGTTTTTTGCTATTTTTTAAAATTCTAGGAACTATTTTTTTTTACTGCTTTTTCATTATAAATCATAACATCTATAATAAAGATGTGATTTAATGGGAATCTAAGTTGTATAAATGGGAGCGAAGCTTATTTTAAAAATCAATTTCAATTTATTTTTTATAACTAACACTCTTCTTAATAGACCGCCAACTGTGTTCTTTTTAAATAACCAAGAGAAGATCAGAAAATTAAAAAATAATATAGATATTTAACCAGTTTCATGTTCTTGTTATACAGATGAACTGAGATACTCAATTAGTTCAGTGACTTACTCAGAGTTGCATGTCTTATAAAGGCTATTAACTGTGTTTTCATTATCGGTTCAATATTTTGCCTCTCCCAATCCATGCTTTTTATTTATTCTCCATAAAAATTTTCTGAACCTATTCAATTTTAAAACGTATTGGAAAATTCCATCCCAGGATGCATGTCTTTCTTACAAGTTCATGTAATTAAGTAAAAATTAGATTGTTTTAAAAGTACCATTGAGATGTTGGAATGTTTGCTTATTCAGATTTTAAATGTTGTTTACACACTGACCTGTAGTTTTTTAAAATAGTGATATATTTTGGTGTGTTCACTTTGAGAAAATTAGAGAGTAGGAATCCACTGGGCAGGATTTGAGAAGCAGTAGTGAGATGACGCTAAACTTGGAAGTTATATTGATTTCTAAATGTTAAACTCTAAAATCGACATACAGATCAATAAAAATACTTAAAAAGTCTCTTTAAGAACACCGAGTAAATCCTGGGCCAAAATCCTATTTGACTGAAAGGAATGTGTGTACTTAAAGGAAAATTGCTTCAATAAGAAAGAGATTTCATTATCAGTGGAGGTTTTCAAAAGCAATAGCAAAGTTATATTCTGTGGTCCCTACATTCTCATTGCCCAGGAAAATACTGGTTTGGTGTAAGGGCTCCACTTGACCAGGCTAATATTTTGAAGAATAGCAAGTACAGTATAATAAATACAGTGAAGTATTTGAATATACACTAACTTCCTTGTTCTGTGTTCATATTGACTGAACAATCAAGTGGGTATATATATAGTGTGCTCTCCCTCCTCCCACCCCCCCCCCCCCCAATACACACACACTCATCTCAAGGAAATGAATCCTAAATGGAGGGCTGAGCTATAGCAGTTACACTCTTTCATGAAAATTTGTGAATTGCATTTTTTAAATTGGTCTCATGTAAACGTGGCCATTTAAATTTATCTCACTAAACTCATTTACCAAATAAACTGCTATCTCTCTAACTCAAGCTGAGTTGACACTCAATACTGCAAAAGCCTTAGTTTAGCCTCAGAGGCCCATGCTGTGTAGTTTGTCAATCAGATATTTTTGGCCTCAGGAGAAAAAGGGGATGGGGACTGGCAAAAAAATCTCTAAATCCTTCCTTGATTCAGTAATGTTAGAAAAAGCCATATTTTAACTTTTGAACTGTTTCCGTAAAGTGATTTGGGACTTCAGATTCTAGAACACAGGAAGATTGCTGTATGTGAGCCTGAAAATGAAACCAAAGGTGTTTTACAGTCTTACTGAGGGTGTTTTACAGTTTATTGAGGGGTTACATGTTCCAGGCACCGTGTCTTATTCATGGAACCCAAATTAATAGGACAGCAGTTCTTAAAGAACAGAGTCTCCTGTTCTTAGACACTTTTAGCACGTCCATGAGGTCAACATAATATTAAGATATTATTTGCATTTTAAAATTCTCATGCATACATTTAGTATGGAGTTTTCCAAAGCTATGCAATAGATGATTTCAATAGGTTGAATGTAGAAGCAGATATGAGAAAACAGTTATATTAAACCACCATTAAAGAGAGTTGCAGAAATGTAAAACGATGCTACACTTTGCACTATTTTGTTTTGGAAACTATAATTAAAAAAGATATTATTTATTTAAAGGTATCATTTTACAGGGAAAATTTCAACTGTATAGAAAAATGGAAGGAATATTAGAGAGGACACCCAGTACCTACACCCTCGATTCTGCAATGAACGTTTTAGCAGCTCTGCTTCATCCCCGATCGCTCTGTCTACCCATCCCTCTATCAGTACATCTTAATTTTTTGATGCCAGAGCCCTAATTTGACCTCCCAGCCACTCTTTCTCAGGAAGAGAATTTGACCATATACCTCCTTTAGGCCCGAATATGTTATAAGGGGCAAAACACCCTAGAAGCTGGATGTATTTGTAGTGAATTTTATTTTGTTTGTTTTTTAAAAACAATTTTAATTACAGTTTACTGTCCATGCTGTTCTGTTCGCTTCATGTGTACAGACAGCACAGTCAATGTACTGCACAGAGCCCTCCCCCCCGATATTTCGGGTACCCACCTGGCCCCGTGCATAACTGTTACAGTATTACCGACTGCGTTCCTGTGCCGTCATTTATGTCTCTGTGACTGTTCTGTGGACTACCGATTTGTCCTTCCTGAGCCCCTCATCTTTTCACCTCGTTACCCAAACCCCACTACCCTCTGTCCAACCGTCAGTCTGAGTTTTAAATTATAATTTTTAATAAAAACAACCATATCTTGAAATGATCAGCTTTTTAACTTTTCGATGATCAAAACCAATACATAAAACACGAGGAAAGAAAAGATCAGTGGCGTCCTCCAGAGTTCCTGACCCAAAATGTTCGAGAACAGCAGCTGTAGGAAAACCTCCAACGGCCGCCCTCATGCATCCGAGGCCGAAGGGGCTGGAGACGCCGAGCTGCTTGCTGTGACATGGAAACTGGAACGCAGTCAGACTTTATGGAGCAGAGTGTTAAGGAAATGCCGTGTTAACTAGTGCGCACTAGTGCACACCTTTGTATTTGTGAATCTGTGTTTTACTTTCATTTTTTTATTTCAGAGGCCTCACCCCAGGATGTTTTTCCATTGGTTTTCGGAGAGAGTGGGGGAGAGAGGGAGAGGCAGAAACAGTGATGGGAGAGAAGCACACCGATCGGTTGCCTCCTGCACGAGCCATGACGAGGGCGCAGGCCGGGGAGGAGCCTGCAGGGCCGGCCCGTGTCCCCGGCTGCAGCCGAAGCCCGCCCCCCGGTCCACAGGCTGGCGCCTGGCCCCCGAGCCGAACTGGCTGGGGCGTGGACCTGTGCTTTCGACAACTGGCGAACTGTCTTAAGTTCAGTTTGAACTCTAAGGAGAAACTGCTGTTACTGAAGAGTGTGTTTAAACTTTAGAGAGACCCGAATAGCTGTGTAAAAAAGTAACATTAAAAAGCAGGTTATAGCTTCTTCTAGAAATATAATGAAACGAGAATTTTCTCCCCACGATTATGATGAAAGAATTTGAGAACAAGTCACAGTAACAGGCCTGGACTATGGAAATTAGATTGGAAAGACAATTAGCTGCAGTTATAGGAATAACTTTCACATTGCTTTGTTATATGCTGTTTATTTTTTAATTGAGTGATCTTGTATTTTGTAAATTGGACATTAGGATATAAACATAGTAATATAGTAAGTCATTTTACTTGTTAAATGCCATATGCCAATACGATAGACTTACAGAGAAAACTTAGCAAATAGCCTATTTTAACAGATGTTATAGAGCCATACCTTATCTTTTGTTTAAAATTGAAGAAAACAATTAGGATCTTCTGTTTCCATTATGTACTAATCGGACAGATTTTGTTCAGTATATTGACATTTTTAAATATTTTATTGTTAAGCTCATTTAAATACAGGAATTCTGTTTAGAAATAAATGAAATAAATTGAAATAAATGAAAAAAATGCTCATGCTTTTTGGTAATCTAAGATTCAGATGTAATTTTTTTCCAGCTCATCTTTGTGGAGAAGGATGGAATCACATTGGGGATGCTTGTCTCAGAATCAATACCAGTAGAGAAAGCTACGATAATGCAAAACTTTATTGCTATAACCTTAGCGGAAACCTTGCTTCATTAACGTCTCCAAAAGAAGTAGAATTCGTTCTGGATGAAATACAAAAATATACGCAGCAGGTAACAGCTATACTTATTTTTATTATGGAAATATGCTGATAATACTATAATTATTGACAATGAATAGTATAATTATTGGCAATGAATAGCTGTGTAAAATATCAAATAAATCCTTTTTGCAATTTAAGGCATTACTTTTACTAAATCTTGGAAGTAATCATGGAACTGATTTCAAAAGTGAACTGGTAGAGGACCCATTCAGTATGTGTATTTAGTGGTAAGGTTTTCTATATTACTCATTTCCTATTTTGCACAGCAAACCAATGTATTATCTTATGAAGAACTCATATGACTAAATATACTAAAAAATAGGGCATATAATATAATAATTTATTTTGAAATCTTATTATTTCATAACTTGAAAAATCCCTCTTAATAAAAACACTAGACCAATACATTGGCTACATTTGTATATATGTATATTTTGTGTGTGTGTGTGTGTGTGTGTGTGTGTGTGTGCATGCATGTGTGTGTGCACTGTGAGTTAAGTTCTTGAATTATGCTATTTTTCTAGATATAGACTTGCTTGAAATAATACACTAATGGTTAATAGGTCTAAAATCAATTAAAATATGTGGAAGATATTGAAAACAGTTTCAATTTTCTAGAGAGTTTATGCAAAATATTTCCATACAAGATGAAATATAGTACCAAAATATAATTTTACAAGAAATTTCCAAGAATAATTGACATTAATTTCTCTTCTTGGGATATTAACATATACTCAATTCCTAGGAACATTAATAAAAAATTTGGAAATAATTTATCAAATTTATTTTGAAATAAGCTTACAATTCATATACTCACTTGAAATGCTTTGAGAGCATTTTAAAAACTGAGGTCTAATTGACATATAACATATTAGTTTCAGGTGTACAACATAATAATTCGATATTAGTGTATATTGTAAAAATGATCAGCACAACAAATCTAGTTAATATCTATCACTATACATACTTAAAATTTTTTTTGCTTGTAATGAGTTTTAAGATATACTCCCTTGAAAGCTTTCAAATGTGCAATACAGTATTATTAATCATAGTCACCACGCTGTACATTATAACTCCATGATTTGTTTTATAACTAGCTGTTTGTACCTTTTGCCCCCTTCACCCATTTCTCCCCTCCCCCCACCCTCAGCCCCTGCCTCTGGCAACCACCAGTCTCTCTCTTCTTGTTGTTGTTTTTAAGATTCCACATATAAGTGAGATCAGATGGTATTTGTCCTTCTCTATCGGAGTTATTTTACTTTAAAATAATTGATTAAGTCTGTTTTGTTTGAGAAATACCAGCCTTGTGGCTGCAGGATAAGGTGTATAGGATAGGGGGGGGGGTATATGCCATATAGGAGAGATGTTTTGATTGATTGATTGATTTTTCTTCTGACATATTTTTTCTTTATTTTGCAAAGGTAACATTTTAAAAATGCTTTAACTTATCAAGGAATACTCTCTCATACTTTGAAATAATCTCTTTGCAGTCCACCTCTCCTCAGTGTGCGCCTTCTCAGATTGCATCCTTCAGTCATGTTTCCAAGTACTTACAGCCAAAAGTGGAAACAAAATTGTAGTTTTGTTTTTATGAGTATTTTACCCAGATGGTACAGGGTAAATATTATTCTTTAGTTTATTTTCTTTAAAACATGTCTCTGGAAAGCTTTCCATTATATTTTATTTATTTATTTACAGGTGTTCCCCATTCCCTTTTGTTTATCTCCCCATTGGCCACCCTCCCTCTCCTCTAGCCATCACCTCACTGTTGTCTGTGCCCATGAGTTATGCATCTATGTTCTTTGGCTAATCTCTTCACCTCCTTTCATCCACTCCGTCCCCCCCCGCCCCCCAACTTCATCCCGACAGCTGTCAGTCTGTTCAGGAAAATGTAACAAGGTATATTTATAAAGTTTTATTATTAGTCATATGGGTCATACAGCATAAGATCTGTTAATATTCTTGAGAAACCAGAGCTTCATGTCTTAAATTATAAAATTCAGAGACAATTTCCAGTGACCATTTGGAAAGTAGTCCTACTGAATATGCTTATCACCTATATAGACCTTATTATTGGCAAATACACATTCTTTGAATTATAGCAAATACTAGTATTTGGCATTAACACTCTTGCCTTTTTCCTTGTTTATAAAATACTAGAGGCCCAGTGCATGAAAATTCATGCACTGGAGTGGGGGGTTCCTCAGCCAGGCCTGCCCCCTCTCACAGTCTGGGAGCTGTCAGGGGCGGGAGATGACTAGGAGATCAGGGGAAGAAGACGCCCCCATCACACCTCTGCTGTTGCCACTGCCAGCAGCACAAACCTTGGCCAGCCCTGGTTACTTGAACCTCAGTGGCACTGGGCGGCTGGGCAGCACCATATGAGGCTTGTCTGTGCCTTGAACTGGCCCTGGGCAGCTGGAGGTTTGAGGGGACTGGAGGATTCCGGAGTCAGGCGTGCAGAGCAGCTGGACCCCCTGGAGGTGGGCCCAGCTGTGCCATGCACCTTCCTCCCCAGCAGGGCTAAGGGGACTGAGCACCGCCATCTTTGAGTTTGTGACGGTCAATTAGCATATTTCCTATTTATTGGCTTTGGGTGCTGCCATCTTTTGTGAGGGTGTGATGGTCAATTAGCGTCTTCCCTCTTTATTATAAAATATTATTTTTATCTCTTACACTATAACCTCGAAGTGTACTATTTTGGAAGTGGCTTATTTCAAGGATACTTGTTTTAATTGTTATTTTTTCTTGCCTATTATTGAAAGTCATAAAGACTGGGCTATTATTTTGGATGTGTGATATACTTAGATTCATAGTTTGCAGACTAGCATTCCCTGCAAATGAAGAGTGTTCTGTTTCATTGGAAAGCCAAGCTTTAGCAAAAATTTAAGGTGGGAATTTCGGCAAAGTGACATTCCATTAAGCATATCTTTATAGAAGATGAATTGCATCCTGAGTCATTGCCGTCGTATAAACTGGAGATAACCCTACCTTAGCGAATGAAGATCAACAAATTCCTACACTTTAAAGAGATATCCTGGGTCAGATGATCATTTACTTATCGGAAACGGCTAATGAAATGTTGCCGTGATTTATGGCATGCTGTTGTAAATTTTCTCAATATAGTAATTTATCTTTCATTTTCAACTGCCTGTGCAGTTCATTTACCGGGTAATAGTTACTTCAAATGTTTTATCAACTGCTTCATTTTTCTGTTCTTCTCCTCCTTGAAGATTCTTATCATGATGAGTTAGGGAGTAATACTTCATTTTAAATGACTTGTCTGTACTATGGATAGTTCGGAAATATAGGCAGAGTAGCTGTAAAGGGAAGCACAGTCATTAATCTGAAATATCTATGTTGGGTTGACTCCTGCTGTTATTATCAAGAACTGTAAAAATGTTAGAGCTTTTTTGTTATAAAAGTATCTTTTAGATTAATGTATGAAATATATGAGGATCACAACGCATGGCAGCATGTGTATATTTATAATTAGAAACATTATTAACTATTGTCTGTGTCTCAGAAATTGGATGGTGGAAAATAACTATCTCTGTTCTAATGAACTTTGTTTAGCAAAATTTATTGACTACCTACTATGTGTACAGTACTCTGCTGCCATAGTGAATGTACATATTTTAATTTTATTTAAGAAATATTTGTCGAGTTTGAACTATGTGAAATTTATTAATTTTTAAAAAATATATTTTTATTGATTTTTTGCAGTATAACTTATAATTAATAGTAGTACATGTTTTCCTTTCCCTCTGCCCCCTATCCTCCCCTTAGCCTCCCCTACCTCCCAGCACATATCCCCACTCTCCACCCTCCCCACCCCAGTGTCTTTCATTCATTGGTTATGCTCATATGCATGAATACAAGTCCTTCAGTTGATCTCCCCCAGCATCCATCTCCCATCCACCCAAGCCTTCCCCCTGTAGCTTGACAGCCTGTTCAAGGCCACCCTGCCTCTATATCAATCACTCTCCCCTTTTTCTTTTCTTCAAAAATATCTTGCCTCTGCATACTAGAAATAAATGTATAAGAACAAAAAATGTTTCAGTCTCAGTTTCAATGTCCAACTGTTCTGAGTCCCAGTTTCAGTGTCAAATAATTCTTTATGTGTACATGTCAGCAATGGTATCCAGATGGTGGACACATCGTGGCAATGCAAGATCCATCCTCTCTGGTTTGGTCCTGGGCTGCCTGCAGACATGCACAGCTGCCGACTGCTAGCATGGCAAGGTGTCATCAGTGTCCCCCATCTCTGGACCATCCTCGTGACTGGAACAGACCCATCAGTTCCTCACAGTCGCAGGAACCCACATGGTCTTGGAGTTGTTCTCTGCAAACACACGAACACATTCTCGACCAAAAGTTAACAAAGGGATCCTCTCTGCAAAATAGACTTGGGATTCTTTTTAATTTTTGCCTAAGTGATTTTCCTTTGGCTTATTTTGACACCATGTGTGTTTTTTCATGGGTGTCCTGCAGTTGGTTTTACAAATGGAATTTACCGGAGTAAGAATTTTCTAGATGTATTTTACTTACTCAATATTTTTTTCCTTACATGATATTATCCCACTGCCCCTTCCCCTTTTTTGATTAATGGGGGCTTTTGGAAATTTTATCTTTCAGTCTTGGTAATTTTAAATTTTAATTTTTGCACACAAATATGACTGCTTTAGGTTCTTTGGATGTTAGGCAATTTTACAGTGAGATGAACTACTAATAGATTTTTTAGTTAATGTTTTAGGAAAAGCTTTTTGTCCAGTACACTAAAATTTTCTTGAGTATTCTCTTATTTCACTTGGCCAATTTAAATTAATCTGAAAACTTGATTACTATTTTCCTGTCAATTTTAATACTCAAGAAGAAATCTTAGTTTACCCTGTAAATACTAGTGGAAAGGAATATTTGCAATTTTGAGTAGGTCCTGAGCATTCCTGGTAATAGGCTGAATTTAGATATAGAGAAGCTATTGCTGGCTGAGTCTCTGTCTGCCACCTGGGTCCCGGTATGAGTTGTGCGTGGGAGGCGCAGCAGCCGTGGGGGTAGGAGACCTCCCTCAGGAGGGGTGAGAATTCAAGCCCCTGCAAGGTTTGTGGGTGAGGTTCTGTGCCCCACCTCTGTTGACCTTTTACCTCTCTCCTGTTGGCCCCTCTGCGACTGTGCCTGTCTTAGGTTGTTCCTTCCCTGAGGAATCTTACCCGTCTCTGGCTAACCAGCCATCCTCCGGGGCCAAACAGGGTGATGTGAGGTTCAGTTCTGTCTCCTTTGTAGTCTCTGCCCCCGTGGCCTCCATGTCCAGCACCTGCCTTGAGGTCCCCTCGCCTGCTGGCGGGGTCCCGGTACTGATCACATATCTCGGGTGACCCAGGTTTCTTCTCCAGAGAGGGCCCAGCTCACACCATTGGTCGAGATACAGATGCATGGTGCCAGCTGCCCAGAGGCTTAGGCCACAGCTGGAACTGAAAACTCAGGCATCAGCTGTGTGTATTTGGATAGTAAGAAGAAGGTCCCTCTTGGCAGAAAGGGCAAGAAGGGCCAATATAGAATGCTCGGATGCCTTCCCAGTGCCTTAATTTCTTCTCAAAGGGATTCATTTCTTTCCTATCCTTTTTTCAGTTACTGCCCAACATTCAAGAATTAGTTTGTAAGTTTATTTGGGGTAATTGTATAATATGCTGTTGTCAAATATCAAATATTATAATGACATTGTAGAATAATATCATGTAAGGGTATTATGGTGTCACGGGAGGTTAAGGAGGACCTAGCCTAAGGACTGGTGTCCATAGGATATGACAAGCTCTAGGCCATGTCAATTCAATCTCAAACTAGCTGCCATTTTTTTTATAACTTTATATAAACTTTGTCAGGGATGTAAAAACACAAATCACTTACCTCAGTTCAAGAGTTCAAATATATTGACTTTTCCCCTTACTCCCACCACCTGCCACTTACCCTGAGGTTTGACATTCTGATGGACTTTTCTCAGTCTCTGGATCCATTCTTCTTCATCAGTCTGTCATTCATTGTATTCCTCAAATGAGTGAGATCATGTGATATTTGTCTTTCTCTGCCTGGCTAATTTCACTTAGCATAATGCTCTCCAAATCCATCCATGTTGTTACAAATGGTAGGAGCTCCTTCTTTTTTTCCGCGGCATAGTATTCCATTGTGTAAATGTACCATAGTTTTTTAATCCACTCATCTGCTGATGGGCACTTAGGCTGTTTCCAAATCTTAGCTATGGTAAATTGTGCTGCTATGAACATAGGGGTACATATATCCTTTCTAATTCACGTTTCTAGTTTCTTGGGGTATATTCCTAGAAGTGGGATCACTGGGTCGAATGGGAGTTCCATTTTTAGTTTTTTGAGGAAACGCCATACTGTTCTCCACAGTGGCTGCACCAGTCTGCATTCCCACCAGCAGTGCACGACATTTCCTTTTTCTCCTCATTCTCACCAGCAGTTGTCGTTTGTTGATTTGCTGATGTAGGCCATTCTGACAGGTGTGAGATGGTACCGCATAGTCGTTTTGATTTGCATCTCTCGGATAATTAGTGACTTTGAGCAAGTTTTCATATGTCTCTGGGCCTTCCTTTTGTCTTCTTTTGTGAAGATTCTATTTAGGTCTGTTGCCCATTTTTTTATTGGTTCATTTGTCCTCCTTTTATTGAGTTGTGTGAGTTGCCTGTAGATACTTGAGATTAAACCTTTATCACTGATAACATTTGCAAATATGTTCTCCCATATTTGGGTTTTCTTGTTGTTTTGTTGATGGTTTCTTTAGCTGTGCAAAAGCTTTTGATTTTGACGTAGTCCCATTTGTTTATTTTCTCTTTAGCTTCCATTGCCCTAGGAGCAGTATCATCAAAGAAGTTCTTTTGGCATATGTCTGAGATTTTTCTTCCTGTAGATTCCTCTAATATTTTTATGGTTTCCTGTCTTATGTTTAAGTCCTGTATCCATTTTGAGTTTATTTTTGTGTATGGTGTAAGTTGGTGCTCTAGTTTCATTTTTTTGCATGTATCTCTCCAATTTTCCCAACACCATTTATTGAAGAGACTGTCTTGACTCCATTTTATGTTCATGCCTCCTTTGTCAAATATTAATTGAGCATAGTGGTTTGGGTTGATATCTGCATTCTCTATTCTATTCCATTGATCTATATGTCTGTTCTTGTGCCAGTACCAGGCTTGTGCTTCTTTCTCAGGATTGCTGTGGCTATTTGGGGCCTTTTTTTCTTCCAGATGAATTTTTAGAGAGTTCTTTCTAGGTCTGTGAAATATGCCATTGGTATTTTAATGGGGAGTGCATTAAATTTATAGATTGCTTTGGGTAGTATGGACATTTTAATTATGTTGATTCTCCCAATCCATGAACATGGTATGTTCTTCCACCTGTTTACATCTTCCTCTATCTCTTTTTTTAGTGTCCTGTAGTTTTCCACGAATAGGTCTTTTACCTCCTTAGTTAAGTTTATTCCTAGGTATCTTAATTTTTTTGGTGTGATGGTAAATGGGATTGCTTTTTTAGTCTCTTTTTCTGTAAGTTCACTATTAGTGTATAGAAATGCCGTAGATTTCTTGGTGTTAATTTTGTAACCTGCTACGTTGCTGAACTCATTTATTAAGTCTACTAACTTTTTTATGGAGTCTTTTGGGTTTTTTATGTACAATATCATGTCATCTGCAAATAAGGATAGCTTACCTTCTTCTTTTCCAATTTGGATGCCTTTTATATCTTCTTCTTGTCTGATTGTAATGGCTAATACTTCCAGTACTATGTTGAACAGGAGTGGTGAAAGTGGGCAACCCTGTCTTGTTCCTGTTCTTAGGGGAAATGGTTGTAGTTTTTGCCCATTGAGTATGATATTTGCTGTGGGCTTATCATATATGGCTTTTATTATGTTGAGGTATGATCCTTCTATTCCTACCTTGTTGAGAGTTTTTATCAAGAAAGGATGTTGGATTTTGTCAAATGCTTTTTCTGCATCAATTGATATGACTATGTGATTTTTATTTCTCAATTTGTTTATGTGATGTATCACATTTATTGATTTGCGGATATTGTACCATTCCTGGGATAAATCCTACTTGGTCATGGTGTATGATCTAAGTTTATTAAATTTTCTTAAATTTTATTTTAAAGTATATTTATGCACTTGACAAATTTCCAGGCCTATGGCCACCTTTATAAGCAATGTATTTAAAATGCATACTAGATATATATTTCTTACTTATATTTCGTTAAATAATTAAATGGAGACACATTCCATAATTTTTTTAAAAAAGGATGATACAGTGTTTTGAAACATAACATTGTAATATAACATTATTAGCTTTGTAACTTAGAAAATCAATATGCTGTCATCTAATTAAAGTGGAAGTGTTTAAGAATGCTGTTAAGAAGTTAATAGGATGGGAGTTTGCAGTGCTCAGCCCTTCCCAGAGACATGATTTCAGTAAACATCTATATACAGAAATACAGCTTTACAAGGGCAAGGGCTGGTCTACACATTTCCAGGTGCAGTTCTCAATGACAATGTGCTGTTCTCTGAGGAAGGGGATAGTATTTTTACTTCTGACCTTTGACTGCCCTCCTTGCTGTTGTTCACAGAGAGTGTCCCCTTGGGTCGGCTTGCGCAAGATCAACATATCCTACTGGGGCTGGGAAGACATGTCCCCCTTCACCAACACCACGCTGCAGTGGCTCCCGGGCGAGCCCAATGACTCCGGCTTCTGTGCGTACCTGGAGCGGGCCGCCGTGGCCGGCCTGAAGGCCAACCCCTGTACATCGATGGCGGACGGCCTGGTCTGTGAGAAGCCTGTCGGTGAGTGGTCCCCTAGACCGAGATTTCTTTAACACACGGTCCCCACCCTCTTTCCTCCAGCCCTCCCAGGGGGATAGTTTGTGGGCCCGTAGGAACCTGGGCCACCTTCTCCCGATGCTGATCCCCATGGAGATGAAAATTCATCCATATTCCTCACTCACTGCGAGTGACCTTAGCATCAGCTTGTGAAAAGAATGCCTTTTATTGTCTAAAACAGTCTTTACTGTTTTGGTTGAAATTGTGAGATTATGAATATACGGTTATAATTGATTACAGTATGCTAACAACCTATTCTTAATGTGTTAATAATGTCTTTTACTTTTATAATAATAGCCTTTGGAAGAAAGATTTGTCTTTAAGGTTAGCATCTAATTTAGAACCACTTTAATCTTGCATATTTAATATTTCAGTTGAAAAGTAAAAAGAGACATTTTTGTTTCAGATTGTGGAATGGGTAGAATATTGAATTACTTTCTCTTTTTAAAGATTGTATTTTTTTTGTTGCAGAAATTTATAACAAAATTTACAAGTTTAACCACAGTTGTTTTTTTTTTTTCAGTTTCATTGACATATAATGGACTTTTTAAACCATTTTCAGTGTAGAGTTCAGGGGCATTAAATAGATTCCCTTGTTATGCATCTATAAATACCATTTAACTCCAGAACTCACCTTCCCAAACTGAAGCTCTATACCCATTAGTCAGTAAGTCTTTAAACCGCTGTCCCCTGCCCCTGACAACCACCGTGTACTTCCTGTCTCCCTGAGTTTGACTACTCTAGGTGCCTCATATGTGGAATCACAAGGCTTATGTCCTTCTGTGATGCTTATTGCTCCTAGCACAATGTCCCTAAAGCTCATCCATGTTGTAGCACGTCTCAGAATTTCATATCTTTCAACCCCGAATAATTACCCATTATATGTGTACACCACATTTTACTTACCTGTTCATCCACTGATGGGTACTTGAGTTGCTTCTCATTGGCTATTGTGAATGATGATGCTATGAATATTGGTGTTCAAATACCTGTCTCAGTTGCTGCTTTCCCATCTTTAGCCACAAGTGGAATTGCTACATCATATGGCAATGCTATGTTTAATTTTTGAGGGATTGTCATGCTGTTTGCCATCGATACTGTAACATTTAAATTCCAGCAGCAATGTACAAGAGTTTTGAGTTTTCCACATTCTTGTCAACATTTGAAAAAAAATAGTAGTCATTCTAATGAGTGTGATAAATACTATATTTTAGGTAAAGATTTTACAGTAAATTATTTTATTTTTATTGTTTAAGCAGCATACTGACAGGACATTAGCTTTGATGAGGTACATAGTATTTAGCTAATAGAACAGTTAGGTCACGTATTAGGTTTATATTTATAGTTTTTAAGTTACATATATTTATGTACTTTGTAAAGGATTAAACATTCCTAGAAATCATACATTTTAAAATAAAGTTAAGAAGCATTGACATATCTTTATTTAAAAAAAATTACTGAATTTATTGGGGTGGCATTGGTTCATACAATTAAATAGGTTTCAGGTGGCCATGTCTACAAATACATCATTTCCGTTTTGTCTCGTGTGTTTCATTTTTAACCTTACCCTGCCGTGTCTGCTTACATTTTTACCCCACACTTGGCTTCATGGACATAGTCCCTGAGCAGCAGACCCCACTGGCTCGTGCCAGAACCGTCTGCAGACACCGAACTGTGTGTGCCTCTGTTTCAGTGAGTCCCAATCAGAACGCCAGGCCCTGCAAGAAGCCGTGCTCCCTGCGCACCTCGTGCTCCAACTGCACCGGCAACGGCATGGAGTGCATGTGGTGCAGCAGCACCCGGCGCTGCGTGGACTCCAACGCCTACACCATCTCCTTCCCCTACGGCCAGTGCCTGGAGTGGCAGACCGCCACCTGCTCCCGTAAGTGCCGATGTGCGGGCCTGCTCCTTCCGCGACGGGGTTAGACACTTGAGGACGTTTTAACAAATGAGAACAAATGCCGTCACAGCTCGCGTTGTAAACCGATTAGTGGTGTAAGCTCCTGATTGATGTTAGAGCATAATTTTGAATTCTGCCAGGCATCTCCCCCTCCTGGTTAACCTTTGCCACGTTTGCCCTCTCCTGACTCTGAGTGCATGCTGCCAACAGCGTAACATTCCCAAGGTCACAGATGGCTTTGCTGGGTTTCTTTACTGTCCCTCAACCTAGGCCTGCTCCCATGAGTCCTCTGTCTTATAAGCCCTATGTTTTGTTTTGTTTTTTGTTTTTTAAAGAATCTGTCTGGGCTGGCTTCCCGCTGGCAGGGGCTCCCTACTGGAGGCAGCCACGTGTTGTAGGCTTTCATCCTTGGGCAGGGGACCTTGGCCAGGGGACCCCAGCCAGTGATTGTCCGGCGATCCAGCTGATCACTGGCTGGCTCCGCCCCAGCCTCGGCCTGCCATGGCAGTAGCCATTTTGGTTGGGTGTTAATTTGCATATTGCTCCTAGTTAGCTCATGGGTGTGGCTTATTGGGTATAGCGAAAGTACAGTCAATTTGCATATTACTCTTTTATTAGAAAGGGCATATTATGTTGTATTATGATTTATGTACTTCTTGTACTGTATTTTCTGGCGTATAAGACAACTTTTTAACTCAGGAAAATCTTCTCAAAAGTCGGGGTTATCTTATATGCCTGGTGTAAAAATATCATAGCTTGCAGTTATGATGGGCGTTGCTAACTCGCCAGGGACTTGCCTGGCACTTGCTCTCTCTCTATTGTTTGTTGTCTTCCTCCTGTCGTCATCAGCTCCAGTCGTCTTATACGCCGGAAAATACAGTATACATATTATGTATGTTATATTTATAATTAAAAAGGCTAAAAGGTAGGGAAGAAGGTACCAAGCTCTCATGCTCTTAAGAAGTTTCTAAAAATTATTTAGAATTAGATCTAAAATGTCTTCTCTGCTCACAAATCTTTTTTGTATTTCGTTCCCTGTTATCTGTGCATCTTTTGGAGAACAGTTCAGTAATTCTTTCTAAATATACTTGTGGCTGGAAGCTTTTTGAGTTGTGCATGTCTGAAGTGTATTTTCCTTGCTCACTGGAATGATGAAATGACTGGAACTCGGAGTTCTGAATGATTCTTTCCTGAGAACGGCTGGCATTCAACGTGGATGAGGTTCTCAGACCAACTTAACTTTCATTTCCTGTGGAACATTTTTTGCTTTTTTTCTTTTTTATGGCTGGCATTCAAAATTTTGCATTTCATTTTAATCCAGCTTTCCAGGAGTCGATATGGATTTTAAAATGGATTGTCATTGTTTTTCCTTCGGAAGAATAGTTTCTTCATCTGTTAATAATGTTCTTTAACGTCTAAAATTATTTTTTCTTCTGTTTAATATATCCGACAAGAGTAAATAGTTGTTGGAATTTCAAGATATCTCAATATTTTTAAATTACTTTTACTTTCATTTTTTTTTTTTTTTTTTTTTTTGCTTAGGGTTTGCTCCATAGCATTTAAAATCATATGCCCTGTGCATTCTTGTGGGGAATGGGACATTCTACTTTTCTCATTTGAGGTTTTCTAGTAACTGGAACTTGAAGGAAACGTCTCTTTGCAAATGAGAAGCAAATACAGATTTTTGCAATATTCTTCAGTATTTTTCAGTTATAATATTGTGATAGGAATGCTAAAAATTCAGAAATTGAAGAAAAGAAATACATTTTAAGACAAATTTTGCCTAGTGGTTTTTAAGAAAACTTTGCTAATAACTGGAATCATAAATAATTAATATACTTTAAGTAGTTGGATATTCTATTTGTGAAAATGAAACGCCATGGAGTTATTGAAAGCAATAATAGAGGACTTAGTTCTTAATATATAAAAGTTCAAATAAAAATGTAATTAAATTGATCTGGTGAAAATGGAATAATAAGAAACATGGGAATATAGTATACATCTCACAAATCTATATTTCTTTCAATATTTTACAGGTTTATGTACAGGCTCAATTTAGACTTGTTATTCTTGGCAGTTAGGGAAGGTAATCTTTTGTTTAAATCAATTCTTTCTTTCATGAATCGCACCTTTGGTGTCATAACTGAAACATCATCAAACCCCAGGTCATCTAGATTTTCTTACATGTAGTTTTGCTATGTCACCCAGCTGTTCTTACATGCTGTCTGCTTTATCCACGAGAGCTCATAGCCTATTCATCCTAGTTGTTTTAAATTCCTGTTCTGGTAATTCCAACATTCCAATTTCTCTCTCTGTCTCTCTCTGTCTCTGTCTCTCTCTCTGTCTCTGTCTCTCTCACTCTGTCTCTCTCTGTCTCTCTCTCTGTCTCTCTCTCTGTCTCTCTCTCTCTCTCTCTTTGCCTTTTGATATTCCTTGTAATTTTCCTTGATAGCCAGATATTATATGTGAGTAAAAGAAACGACTATAAATTGGCCTTCAGTCATGTAGTGCTGAGGAATGGGCGAGGAGAAGTTTTTTATGGTTCTATGATGATGTCTCCGTCTTTTCGTGAGTCTGTGGCCCATACTGTGGCTTCTTAGCTTTCCCCCTCTCTGAGGTGGGATGGGAAGGCTGGAGGGAGCTTGAGGTTGTGTATGTCTCTCCCCCCAGACACCGCCCCCCCCCCCCCCCCCGCCATGTTAGAGTTGGGTGTCTCCCTTTAATGAAGTCAGGTGAGGTAGGGTTCCATAGAGCCGCAGGTGTTTGGGCTCTGTTAAACACTTTCTCCAGGCCTCGTTAAGAAGACAGACTGCTCGGGCATGTTTTAAAGAGGTTCCCTGTCCTCTCCTCCTGCTGCGAGCACAAGGGGCTTTTTCTTTGAGGACCTGATAGAGCTTCTGGAGATAAAGCTCCTCAGAGTGTGGGGTTCCTCTGATGACTGGGTGCTCTGGAGCGTTTAACTCTCAGAGTTGTCCAGAGCCAGCTTCCAGCATGTCATCATCCATCACAGGTCAGGTTTTCTGACTCTGGCCCTGAGACCTGCCGAGGTTACTTTGGTAAATTGTGATGTTCTCCATCCACCCTTCTGCCTCTCCAGTTGAGGGGCTAGTGGTTTGCCCTGTGCCCTCACGTCTCCGATGCATATAAGAATTGTTGATTTTTCAGTTTGTGCTCCTTACTTTTTGTTACGATGGAATGGTGACTTCTAACCTCATTACCTGCTGGACTGGAAACCAGAAATTGTCAGTAATCATTTGATGTCATAAATTCTTGCACATTAATTTTTCACATTGTTATATATTTCAAAAACATATCAAATATTTACAACTTAATCTTTCAGGAAATCAAAAATAAATAAAATAAAAATGATTGCTCTGATTACTTGTAGATCATACATAGTCTCTGTACTATCCATAATTTAGGAAGCTTTTCTATTATTGTTTCTGTAAGAAAAAGAAAAACCAATAGAGTCTGTCAGTTTTTGAGTCAGCATTAAAGGCTAAAGAATGAATTTCATACAGGGTTAACATTAGTCACTTGTGCATAATGACTCAAAAAATATTATTTCCTTTGTAATTTATTATTAAATAAATATAGGAGATGGTACTCATTTTCCACCTTCTTACTTCCAATCTCTGAAATGCTTAGCATGCAAGAAATTCACGACAACAAATCATATTGTAATTGATGAATTTTTAAATCTAATACTCTGTTATTCCTTCATGGTCCTCTATATTGAATTCCTGATGTTCAGTTTTGCCATTGTTTATAGAAATCTTACTGGGTGCAAAATGTACCCGGTGATGTTAAAGTAGTGAGTGGCAGTTAGTTATCAGTGCCACAGCAGTGGGACTGAGTCTGCCGGAAATCTACTGGAAGAAATTTTTCTTGGTGCCTCGGCCCTGTGTCACCATCTTCTGTGGACACACAATTCCCAAGACAAAGTGTGCCTGTTCTGGCAAAACATCAGGGCTCACAGAGCACCTCAGCCCAATATCGGATACTCTGATGCTGAATTAAAAATTTGAAACATCACATAGGAACTATTATAAATGCGATGGCAGACTGTGATAGGTTCGTTCTTAGAAAAGGCGACCCAGTGCTGATAGGCTTTTGTTGAGGGTCATAGGTGACGCATCAGGTAAACCAAAGAGGCTGAGGCTCTTTGATGAGCCTCAGGGTGACATTCTGCCCCGGAAGGCAGAGGCAGCCTGTCCGCTGGTTGCCTGAGGGCTCTTTGAGTGGAGATGGGACTTTACTCGGCACAGGAGAGCCAGACACTAGCATCCTGGGCCCCTGGGAAGAGCATCGTCCACACGGGACAGCCCTGATGTGGCTCAGCCGTCACAGGGACGGGCAGGCCTCACAGCTCTGGCCACTCCCAGGCAGATGGCAGATTTCCCTCCGAGGCCTTCACTAGGCACAGAGGCGAACTGGCTGTACACCACAGACAAGATGTGTGTGGGCTGTGGGCCCCCCGTAAGCTCCCCGAAGGTCCTCCTCCTGGCAGAGCTCAGGAGACTTGAAGTTCTGACTTCGTTTTCCTCCATGCCTCCGTCACCTCTCATTTCTAACCCTCCAGTCCGTCCATCTAACTCCTCATGGTTCATGATGAAGGAATGTTTTCTTTGCTTTAAGGAGTTGCTTTCTTAGGCATTGTTTCCAGAATGCGTACACTCTAGATGATCTTTCACCGTCTTTTTTCTCAGATCGTATTTATTTCTTCATTAGCTTGCAGCTCTACTTTGAGTCTAAAGCCATGTAACGTGTTTGCGAATGTCCCTGTCACACAGCTCAGAACTGTTCCGGCCTGAGGACCTGTGGACAGTGCCTGGAGCAGCCTGGCTGTGGCTGGTGCAACGACCCCAGCAACACCGGCAGAGGACACTGCATTGAGGGCTCCTCACGAGGAGCCATGAAGCTCGTGGGCACGCACAGCCGCGAGATGGTGCTTGACTCCAGTCTTTGTCCCAAAGAGAAGAACTACGAGTGGTCCTTTATCCATTGTCCAGGTAAGACACGTGTGATGGGAACAGTGGCAGTTTTTCAGACAGCTCCGTTTTTCAATCAAAGTGTTTTTTCAAACAATTTCAAGAAATATTTTTTTTTCTTTCTTGTAATAAAGAGTTAGAAAAAAAAGAACAACAAGATGAGGCTAACATTCAGAGATAAAAAATATTCTTCTTTATTTCCACCTGTGTTGTGTTGATAGGATTCTGTTTGGAATTATTAAATAGGCTAACCAGACGCATTGCAAATAATTATTAGATTTGGTTTCATTTCAGTTTTTAAGAGGAAATAATACTGGATTATTCCTGTTTTTATTTTTTTTAAATCCTATTATTATATCTTAGAATTCAGAGGTAACCCCTAGGGACTAAGCAAACTTCATGCTAAGATAGGAACCTTCTCTGTAATATCCATGATGGAGTCACCTGACCTCATTTTGAAAGTTGCCTTTGGTATTCACCACCACTCAAGTTTGAAGGCCAATAATTACTAGATTTTAGGATTTGTTTGTGGTTGTTTTTTAGTCTATATTTTTGTTGAGTGCCTACTATGTGCTAAGGAATATCTTAGATGCTAGAGATACAACCAACAACAAATAAGTTTAATATCGTTCATGGAGTCTATATTCATGGAGCTTGTATTCTCATTGGAATTACACATACACATATGGCGTTAGATGGTGTTACATGCTATTGAATAAAGAAGGCCAGGAAGGGGGAATGTGGCTGGCCATTTAAACTTTGTGGTGAGAGGAGTCCTGAGAGGGGACTTGTAATAAACGCCTCAAGTAGAGGAGGGAGTGGATGCTAGGGACACTCGGTTTAGAAGAACCAATCTGACACAGGACCGGATAAGATAGTTACTAATGACTGTGGTGGCTTTAACATACATCCACAACCTCTTAGACACTCCTAAAACAACACAGCAATGCACAGCTAATAAGCCAAGAAATTAGATAAAATGAAATAATATTGCATGCAAGAGAAGACAGCACAAGAGGAAAAATGAAATACAGAATAGATGGGACAAATAGTTAACTAATAGCAAAACAATAGTTTCAAGCTCATTCCTTTCAATAGTTATGCTAAATGTAAATGATGTAATCCTCTCAATAAGAGGGCTGTTGTTTTCATATCACCTAAAAAAAGCAAGACCCAACTATATAGGCTGCCTATAAGAAACTCATTTAAAATATAAAGACACATATTTTAAAAGTAAGAGAATGGAAACAGATGTACTATGAGAACATAAGTTAAGAGAGAGGTGAATTGGCTATATGGATATCAGACAAATAGTTTCCAGAACAACAACAAAAAGTGTCACTTTCTAAAGATAAATGGGTAAATTAATAAAAAAGACATAACATTTCTAATCATTTTCACCAATTAACAGACTTTAAAACAGGTGAAGATCAAGAATCCTCTCTTAATCTCCAGAGACATTATAGGTTATCACTTCCTTCTTGGATTTGTGTGGCTGGTACTATACCTTTTGTTTGTTGTTCTCTTACCCTTTTTTGGCGGGGGGGAGAGGGGAGAGTCTATTAATTTTCTATTCCAGCATAAAAAGTACCACAAACTTAGAGGCTTAAACAATACTCGTTTATAGCTCACAGTTCTGTATGCCCGAAGTTGGGGCCTGGCCTGGCTGCCTTCTCTGCTCCAGGTCTCAAGGGCTGAAACCAAGGTGTCGGTCAGGCCGAGTTTTTGTTTGGAAGATCAGAGAGGAATCTGCTTCCAAGCGCATTCATAGTGTTGGTGGAATTCAGTTCCTTGTGGTTGTAGGACTGAGGTTCCTGTTTTCCAATTGGCTGTCAGCCATTGGCCACTCAGCTTCTAAGGAATTCGTGCCTTCTCTCACACATGGCCCCCCTTCATCTCCAACTCCCAGTGTAGAGTCTCAAAAACTCAGATGGACCTCTGACACTCTTAATTCCTTTCTTCAGGCGGAGAACAGTTCCTTGTAAGGGTTCGCCTGATTGGTTCATCCAGGATGACCTCCTTTTAAAAACTGGGCCGGGCCATGTAACATGCCTAATCATCAGAGTGACCATCCCATCACATGCACAGGCCCCTGCACACTCAAGAGGAAACCGTTATGTTTGATTAAATCACTGAGTGCTGTAACCTAGCTTCACTGACACCTAAGACTATCGCATCGTACATTTTACCCATTTAAAGTCTACAACACTGGTTTTTATTAGATACTACACAGAATTATGCAACTATTACTACAATCGATGTAAAAAGAGGGAAGGCAGGGGGCGGGGTGGGTAGGAAGTCATCAAACATGAACTTGCGTGCATATATGCATAACCCTTACAGACAATGGGGTGGTGAAGGCCTGGGAAGGGAGAGGGCTGGAAGAGATTAAATGGGGGAGAAAGGAGAACCTAGGTAATACTTTCAACAATAAAGATTTAAAACAATAACATTTTTGCCATTCCCCAGTAGAAACCTGATACTAACAGTCACTGCATGTTAACCCCTCCCCGCCCCCATTCTTGTGAGCCCGGGGTAACCACTGATCTGTATAGATTTGCCTATTCAGGATGGTTTATGTAAATCGAATTATACAATTGCTGTCTTTCGGGACTGGCTTTTTCCCGTGGCCGACAAACTGCGACTCACGAGGCACATCGGCTCTTTGGCCCCTTAAGTGTGGCTCTTCCACAAAATACTGGCCCCGGGCGAGTCTATTTTGCAGAAGTGGTATTTGAAGAAGTTTAAGTGTAAAA